>OX235272.1:48368471-48752105 GCA_944472155.2 Trichobilharzia szidati | reverse complement strand
ATGATTTTCCCTCGTTTGTTCCTCCCGAGTTCGGCTTAGTCTGTGCATGATTACTGAGCCTAGGATTTTAGAGACTATGTTCGTTAGGCTGATCCCTCTATGATTATCACATGAGGACTTGTCTCCCTTCTTGAATATTGGTATAATAAGTGACTTACCCCAGTCTGATGGAGCCGTTTCTGATTCCCAGACGTTACCTAGTATCTTAGTTAATCTACATACTAGTATGTCACCTCCATATTTAAACACCTCCGGAATAATTCCGTCGAGTCCTGCCGCATTGCCTCGTTTCAGATTACAGATAGCTTTTGTGACCTCACTTACAGACGGCGGACCAGTGTCTATATCCCATTCGGGTGTGTGCTGGATGGCGGGGAGGCTCAGTGTGGCTGTAGGCAAGTTAAATTGTTCCTCAAAGTGTTCTTTCCAGCGTTCAAGGCGTCTATCCTGAGAGCTAATTAAGGAGCCATTTTTCTCACAAATAGTCTCACTTATGATTCGCCTTCTCCCACCCGTTTCCCTGATGAGTCTAAAGAGTTGCCTAGTGTTGCCTATCGCCGATGCTTTTTCCATTTCCTTCGCCTTTGTCACCCACCACTGTTCATGGTCCTTGCGGAGACTTTTCGTAAGTTTCCTTTTGTGCAGCTTTCGCTCCTCATTGAATTCAAAGCTCTCTGGAATTAGTCTTCTAGCATCCATCAGTTCGGATGAAGTAGTCGAAATCCAATGGTTTTTACTCACCTTTGGATTTACCTTATTCACAGCTTTTACAGCTGTATCTATGGCTGACTGAATATTCTTCCAGGCTTCTTCAGGGTGAGCGCAGCTGTCGAACTCAGATATGTGTTTAGCTAGTTCTTCCTCAAATACGGACTTAGTTTCCTGATCGAGCTGGGGACGTGATGGATTTACCGCCAGCTGTTTCCTACGTCCGTTCAGTCGTAAGCACACACGAGCGCGGACCAGTGCGTGATCGGTATCTACACACGTGTTCCAGAAGGAGCGACAATCTCCTACCGACCCACGCCAGCGATAGCTTATTGCTGTGTGGTCTATTTGTGTCCAGCGTGGGTTTGATGATGGAGGTCGCCAGGTCAAAGAGTGTCTCTCCTTGTGTTTGAAGTTAGTGCTTACAAGAAACAAGCGATTATCTGAACAGAACTGAAGGAGACGGTCACCGTTATCGGTTCGCTGGCACGGAATTCCGTATGTGCCACCAACATTCTTCTCAGATTGGCACAATTTCCCTACTTGAGCATTAAAGTCACCAGCTAAAACGACTATATCTGAGCGTTTAGCCTTTCGCAGCAAACTAAACAGCTTTTGGTAGAACTCATCCTTCGTTTCATCCGAACTGCAGTCAGTGGGGGGGGGTAGGCGGAGATTACAAAAAGGCATCGGCGAGTAGGGCAGACGGACAGCACACATTCGGCTATCTACCGGAGTCCAGTCAAGTAATGTCTTTTCTGCCCTAGTACTCAAAGCTATCCGTACACCAGCTAATCCTCGTGAACTAGCTGTGGCATCTCCTGATACCCTCAAGGTGAATTTTGCAGATTCATCCTGTTGGCCAGGTGGGGTTAGGTGAATAACCACACTTGGTTCTTGTGTGCGTGTTTCTGAAACATAACATACATCAATGGCTTAGGATGCCAGAGTCTTGGCTAGTGATGCTTGGTGTCCTATTTGGCAAAGTGTCCTAACATTAAATGCTCCTATATGAAATTGGTGGCGTGGCTTTAGGAGACTAACGGTAGTGGTTTTTTGGCTTCCGTCGTTTTTAGTGAACACAGAGTGAAAAGGAAGTGAAGAGCCATCAAGTAGAGGAGTTGCATCAGTAGAAGGCAGGCAAGATAATAGGTATATGAAGGTGAAGACAAAGACGAGTGAGGATTAGAGAGGTTTCGCGTGCATTTCGGATTGTGAGGGCGATTGTTACTTCCCGGCGCCGACACCATGAAAGTTGGTTGCGTGGTCGTAGAGCCCAGGGGACAACTGCTTGAGGCCGGCCACACACGGCCTGTTTTTTTGCTTTGTCTCAGTAGCATATTTTTCACTTCTGCCCTGTGACACGGCAGCAGGAAGCGCGGTCGTTGATAATCCGGGCCCCGACCGATCCGGCATGATATTTTGTTTGAGTCACAGCATTGGGTTGGGTAACTGCTTTTTGTCTAACCGCTATCCAAACAACCTTTCTGGCATCGTAGGACCTCAAGCGACATAAGTCTCAGCCAGTATAGCTTGTTGGGTCATCGCAGTGTTCAAGCCCGACCAACACGTCAAGGTAGCAGCTTTCGGTTGGGGTTTATCTTAAGGGAACTCTCCCCCAGCCTTTGATTTGGAGTCTGATCCGGAAAGTGGCAGAGCAACGTCAGGAGCTGCTTTCCCAAGGTTGCCAGTTCGTATGCCATTCGACCCATTTAGATTCTGGTGCTCATTTGCATCGTATGTGTGGGACGAGGGTTTTTCAGCCCTATTAAATGGGCATCCATGTTCAGCAGTCCAGTGATAAGGGTCAAACATTCTCATTCACCTTTTAATTTTTGTGAGGACATTGTCCACCATCTGAAGGTAGAGAGTAGGACTTACTTGGCATAGGCCATGAACGCCACATGAAAGTATTAATATATGTGTAAAACATGGGCATTGTGGTAGTAAGTAATTCCATATTAGTTTTTTTATTAGATGTATCACACACAGTTAGTGAAACAGTATTATTTACTGGGTGAGACATTTTCGAAAGGAAATTTATTGTTCATAATCATTCCATCAATTATAATCACACGACTTCGAAACTTCAGTTTTATAGTTTTCTTTCTTCTCTCCTACTTGTCTTCGTGAGGGCAGTAGAATTTTCCAGATATTTAGGTGGACAGTTGTTGAATCATTCCTATTACACGTATTTGCAGTTGATTCGACAAACAAAGCTTCTGTTATCAATCTCTCCCTCCACCCTGCAGGAACATTAGATTTTAAAACTGTCATCTTATCCCATCCATCCTATTGTATGGTTGTGTTGTGTGTAACTGCATGTAGTGCTATAACTGAACTATTCTCTAGATTTCTTATCTTATATGGGTCAACCAATCTAGCAACATGAAAGTATTTTAGGAGGAAGACTACAGTCTACTCACCATCGGCCTTACTAGGTCATTTTCGGGAGCAACGCGTATAATGGGGTGCTGTGAGATGAAGGGTAGTTGTGTTAGGTTAGCAGATGTTATTGTACCACGACTCTTTGGGTAGAGTCCGAGAGATAATTCGAAATCAAAAGTAACGGTAACTACGTTTACTTGTTTTCTTGACTCTGTCCTTCACTTATTCTATTTTTATTCTCCTTACTTTGTGGTTTTATTATTTTTGTGTGGTGCATCTCTTGGCCCATCTATTATACCAAGCTTGTTTTAAATAAGTGACAAATAATATGATTAAAGAAATCCGCAAATTAGTGTGTACTGTTTTCTTTCAGTCGTCTCTGTGTTACATGAATGGTATCTTTCTGTTATGAATTAAACAGTAGGAACACCATGTTTAGCATTACTACGAATGTTTGGCATACGATTCGCCCTCGTCAAATGTAAGATGATGTTACAGGACTGGACTACATTGACTCCTAGTTTAGAAATAGGAAGTGAAGTGGTGGAGCGTGTTGACCGCTTCACTTATTTGGGAAGTTGCATGAGCCATCGCCAGTGGGTTGATCACTGACGAAATCTCAGCACGGATACAGATGGCCAGTTTACGCCGTCTCTGGCGTAGACGTGATATCCGGCTATTGACCAAAGGACGCGTGTACTGCTCAGCAGTCCTCTCCGTCCTCCTTTATGGCTGTGAGACCTGGCCATTGAGAATAAAGGACATGTAAAGGCCAGTTACCTGTCTTTGATCAAAGGTGCCTACGTTCTATCTCCCGTGTGAAATGGTATAATAGAGTGAACAATATTGAGATTAGGCGTCGAGTGCTAGGTAGGTGGGAAAGCAAATCAATCGACGACGCTGTAAAGTTACATTGACTGAGATGGTTAGGACATGTGTTACGCATACACGCATAACCATTGCCTTCCTCGACGGGCAATGTTAACTGAAATAGGGTCAGGCTTGGAAAAGAGCTAGTGGCGGTCAAACCAAAACATGACTTCATCAGTCAATAGAATCCACAACAGTTATTTTAAGCCAGCCACGTAGGAAGGTGTAGACTTTCTCGTTGGGGTCCTTGGGACCACAAAAACCAATGAAGACTGCAAACAATCGGTGATATGGCTCAAAATCGTTCTCAATAGCTAGTGCAGATGCATCAGCTCCTTGTGACTTATAATTTTCAATGAAACTATATTGTTCTTCGTTATTACTATTCCTTTGTCTGATATTCCTGTCTACTCTCTCTATTATTCATTTCTTCTACTTTCTTCTCTTGTTTTGTGTGCTACATGAAGGGAGTGTGGCGACTTAAACTGCCGCACATCGGTGCAAAGTTCTATTTTGGAAACAGACAGATTACTATGTCATGGTATAAGTAATCACATCAGTTAGAAAGGTAATATAATTCGAAGTAATGTAATCAAAGCTCGTGTGTTACTGTAAGACCAAATAGGAAGGGATTAAGCAAATTAAAAAGTGGAATTTTATCACAAAGAGAACCTAAAGTTGTCAGTACTTCTGTGCTACTGCGGTCAATTATAAGCAGTATCATCAACAAAAATTTACGCAACTTAGATGAAATAGTCATTGACTTCATAGATTGGCAACATATTTTGGTGTAGGATTTCATCATGAGCTGACATTAGTTAGAGAACCATTCGAAAACCTGGGAGTACTGGACAGCTGTTTCGTCAGCCTAGTTTGGGACTCTTAAGCAGTAAGCACCCACAGGGGCTCGAACCCAGGGCCTTCTGGTTACAAGGCGAGCTCGTGGACCATTGAGCCACTGGGACCCGATCCAATAGCCCATGAATTCTAACTTCTGCCAATTCACGACATAGCGTGACCACTAACCAATGTCTTCGGCGAGTATTTGTCCTCACACCCGACCTACTGCATCCTACTGACCACGACTTCTCACTAGAACCCCCTGGTAACTACCTATCTGAATACGGCAAGTCGTCAGTGAGCATCTCATCGATATTCAACTGTTGGTTTGTAGAAATCTGAAGAGTCAAACTCGGACGAAACTGCTGTCCAGTACTCTCAGGTTTTCCAGCGGTTCTCTAACCAATGTCAGCTCATGATGAAATCCTGTAACCAATCAAATCCCTAGAAACCAACAGTTGAATGTTTTGGTGTGACTACCTTGCTTTTATTTAACCTTATTGTACTTCGATTAACATAATACGTGGAGATAAACATATCGCATGTTGAAAGTGTATAGTAATATTTTAAAAAGCATTTATTTACTGTCAAGTTATTTTAATTTCAGATATATACATATTTCTATGGATGATGTTTTTGATACTGGCATAACCGATACTCATTCAGAATTAGAAGTTGCTTCACGAGATTGGGAACGTCGTGCTGCAGAGGTTTATAATGCAGGTGTAAGAGAAGGTTACTTTGCTAGAACTGATGCTCTCTTGCAAGAGAAATTTGACACTGGTGTTCATCAGGGATTTGGATTAACGTTTGAATTAGCAGTTTTACGCGGAAGATTGTCAGTGAAATCATATTATTCAGTCGGTGAAAATAAATCGAAAATTGAAAATGTCATCAATTTAATAAGTGTCAAAGAGCAACAGTTAGCATCTTCATCAGGGTATCAAGAAAAAGATTCATCATCATACCAGCAGCTTGTAAAAGAGGCTGAAGAAATACTTTTGACTTCTTGAGAATTCGACGACATCCTGTTAAAATTTTGTGCGAATGTCACATTTTTTTCTTTTTTTAATTACTGTTTTCATACATTTTCATTCTCCTGTACAACGTGATCTCTGAATTTAGGCCTTAAATATGTTCGAATGCTGTCAATTTTCATTTGTACAGATTATTAATTTATTTCATACAATGATTCCATTTTATAAATTTGAACAAAGACAGAAGAAATATTGGCTCAGAATAATCTGGATCCATTTTATTTCGTCGGTTCTCATCAGCCATATACAACCTGAATTCTTGAATAAAATAAAAAAGTGTACAATTTTAACAAACTTTTGTCCATTAACAAGCATATTGTCAGACTGTCATAGTGAAATAAGGCGTTGCGATTTACAAGGTGTTTAAAGTGTTACGACATATATATATATCTTGTTAGGGAGAAGCTTCTTGAAAAAAATTAATTAACGGTTGTGTTGTTGGGGTGGTAACAAAAGAGAATCAGTAGCAGTTACGTAATTAGATAAGAGAAGATCAAAATTTCGGTGCACATCAGGTCAGATGAGAAGTTGATGATGTAATACAGTGAGCAGAACTCATATGATCAAGCGAAAAATAAGGGGGGGAGTGAAAAGATAAGTTAACAAAATTAGAAAACAAAGAGTTACTAAGGAGTGAGTCACCAGGGTAATTGAAGTTCAACAACGGATTCTTTTCGGACACATGAGTCAGGCTTCAGTCGTTTTATTGTTATAGCTTCAGCGAACCTGAGATTTGAGTTACTTTGTCTGTTAATTATTTTGAATGATTCCAGCACATCTACTCGGTGTCCTGTGTCAATCAGGTGTTTGGCGATTGAAGAGCTTAAACAATTTGGTCCCTTTAACCGGAGGCTCCTTGGTACATGTTCGCAGAATGTGACGTAAACCCTCCCTCCTGTTCTTCCAATGTAACTGCTCCCGCAGATACATATGAAATGGTATACACAGTTGGAGGTAACATGTGAGGGGTACTTGTCAATCTTTGACTGCACCAGCGAGGAGGTTGTTCGGGATAGAGAGACTAATAACGCTGCAGGATACGTCCTAGACAGGGCTGCAATTAATCTTTTATTTACCATTCTCATAATGGCGTCGCCCTTGTAGTCGAGTTTGATGAAAATAGGCTTCTTACCGGCTGTAGCTGTATCAAGTTTCTTGAGTTCATTCTTGCCATATTTGTTAATGAAACTTTGTGGGTAACCATTTTCTTTCAAGCATTTTTCAAGAAGCATTAGTTCACTGTCTAGTTTCTTTGGTGAACATATTCTCTAGGCTCTAGAGAAAAGCAATTTCACGAGCGTTCGTTTGTATCTCACTGCACAGAAGCTGTTGAAATACAAGTAAAGACCACTCCATGTATCTTTACGATATGCAGATCTTTCGAGTGTGCCATCGTATTTTCTCTCCAACTTAACGTCCAAAAAATGGAATTTTTCATTATCTTCATCCTCCATCGTGAAGGTGATGCTTTTGTGTACATCGTTGAAAGAGTCTAATAGAGACGAAGAGTGACTCAAATCATTGCATACAATGAATGTGTCATCAACGTATCTATAGTAGGCTGTTGTTTCGTCAACTGCACACTTGAGCTTTGTCTGTTCAAAACTGGCCATAAAGATATCAGCTAATATCGGACCCAGTGGACTCCCCATTGCCACTCCATCAACCTGGCGATACATTTAGTTGTCAAACTGGAATTGTATATCATTAGTACATAACACGGTGTCGGTGGTACAGCGGTTAGGACGCTTGCCGACCATGCACATGGTCCGGGGTTCGATCCCCGGCCGACGCACTCCTTTACCTCGCCAAATCAGAGATAATGCTGGTGAAGAGAAAAGGTTGGGCATGGGGCTAGCAACACCATCCTGTAAAAATAAACACTGCTACAGAAACTTCAGGCCTCTAGCTTGAAGCTCTATGTTCCACTGGGAACGTAAGGGAATAAAAAAAAGTACATAACACGAGAAGCTACGTAAATTCCAGTTTTGGTAGAGGAAGAAGATCAGAGTGTTGACAGATGATGTCTCATGCAGAGGGATCTGCGTGAATAGAGAAGTTACATCGAAGGAAACCATGATTTTGTCACGTACATTGAGTCTATTCACCTCTTCAACAAATTGGAACCAGTCTTTGAGAGTTGTCTGACAAGTTCTAACCTATCGGCTAACCACTGAGTAACTTTGTGAAAGGGTGAATTCACTATTGAGAGTATTGTTCTCATTGGGCAATTCTTTTTATGTGTCTTCGGCAGACCATACGTATATGGTAGACGAGACCCCGTGAGTTTTAATTCATTATACGTATGATTGTTAATCATTTTCTTTTTCAATAGCTCTCTGAGTACTTTCGTGACTTTCTTTTCTGCCGAATCCGTCATATCCTTCTTGCAGTTATCAATCTTAAATTTCGACGTGTCACTCAGAATGGACTCCATTTTTTGGACATATTCAGCCTTGTTCATCACTACCACGTCTGAACCTTTGTCTGGTCGCAATATGACGATATCTTCATTGTTAAGCAGACGTTTAATTGCTTTTTGATGTTCTTTCGTCATGATTCTAGACTCTTGAGTCGGTGAGCATAGGTACTGGTTAGAGATATCAACTAGTCTTGATTTGAACCAACCTTTCTTATTTTCACTAACGGGATGTAAGTCGGTTAACTGGTTGAATAAATTCTCCAATTGGGCTTCTGTGTCTATTTTATTCACAAATTTCCCGGTACATGGAACTTGAAACCGAGTGAAAGCGCCTCAATTTCAGTTTGATTTAGCTTTACACTTGACTGATTGATAACGTATTTTCCGCGAAGCTTTCACATAATTGTTCTTTCACTAATGTCTTCGATAGGGCCGTGAAGAAGTTTTCACTTGTTTTGTTTTGAAGATCTCGAATGAAATTTATGAATTTGACTCTGCATACGACGTTTAAATCATTGACAGTGTCTTCAAAAGAGCTAGCTTCTGTTTTCAGCTTCGTAATCAGCCGTTTCGTCGATTCAATATTGGATTTTGTTAAGCGTCTGAGATTTTTCAAGGAAGGAGGAAGTTTACAAGAACGAAGGTTTTTTATAAACTGACGAGGGAAACAGCAGGAGCGTAGACATTGATCATAAATTTTCAGTCGAGTAACTTCGCGTGATATTCTGCAGCGTAAGGTCACCAATTGATTCAGCGACTTGAATGAAGTAGCAGGGAGACGACTTTTCAAGAATTTCATACAATGATTCCGTTTTATAAATTTGAACAAAGAAAGAAGAAACATTGGCGCAGAATAATCTGGATTCATTTTATTTAGCTGGTTCTCATCAGCTGTGCACAACCTGAATGTTTTGTCCATTAGCAAGCATATTGTCAAAGCGTCATAGTCAAATCGCAACACCTTATTTCACTATGACACGCTGACAATATGCTTGCTAATGGACAAAAGTTTTTTAAAATTGTACACTTTTTTATTTTATTCAAGAATTCAGGTTGTATGCGGCTGATGAGAACTGACGAAATAAAATGGATCCAGATTACTCTGAGCCAATATTTCTTCTTTCTTTGTTTGTATTAATTTATTATGAGAAAAGACGTTGAAATTGTGCATCATGATATAGGAATATCCAATATCAAAATAAAATATTTATGCTTTCGTATACTTCATCTCAGTCATTAACTAGGAAGCGTTAACCGACTACTCAAACATTATTTCCACTGATAGTTGGGTATCTCATTGTCACAAGTTGATGAACTCCAATAGATTTGATACAGCTCCCAAAATAAAAAACGACCAGTTCATTTGCTGTGTAATCTAAGCGTCATTGCAGGAAGTTTTTTTTCCTGTCTTGCATGAATTCGACAAATACACAAAGCGTCCTTTAATGCTTGTGTAAACAAATTTTAATTCGTGACCACTTCTCGTCAGATCCTTTATTAGCAAGCCTACAAGTTTGGAAAAGCGTTTCCATATTAGGACTGATATATTCACCTGATTCATTTTGAAGTCAAATAAATGCCATCTGGAACGTGATAATAAACCGATTGAATTGTTCCTTAAGGTATTCGGTCTGAAGTGTCATCCACTATCAGGAACGTTTCTTGATAACATTCAAATGAACTGTCGTCAAGATTTGACAGAATCCTGATTAATAAATAAAAAATGGATAGGTATCACTAATTAATAATACTAGGTCAAAATTCCCGATTGTCTATATTTTCTTATGGAGACGTTGACAAATGTTTTACAGCTATTTATCCACACACACAAACAGACTCTCTTTAAAGTGTTTAACAAAGGTAGACCAATATTTGTAAGTCCGAGGTCAAATTTTGATCACGGCTGATACAATTTTGTATATTACACATGTTGATACCTGTTTCATGACTCATGACTAGACAAAGTTTATAAAAACAGGAGATGTTCCTTTTATATATAAACCTCTGTTGTGTTAATTTCTATTAATTTCCCTTAAGAAAGTCTGATCAGATTGCCGAACGAAACGTTGGAATTGCTCATTTCAATCTCGCTGAGATTTTACAAATGTTTCTTGATAACAGTTTGAATTTTCAACTTTTATCTAGTTAGTAACTTTCAATACCTTAAGTGTTGGTATTTCTCCGGTGATTCATGTATGTTTGTAACCATCTCTGAGACATTTAGTGCATCTTCGTGGGGCTTTCATTCCTACGAGTCTGGTAATACTATAAGGCCATGGTTGTTGTTAATGAATGCATTACTGTCTGACAGATCGATGAAGAACTTCACATAGACCTACTGCGAATCTGTTTGCCACGCTTCAAATAAGCGGACAGAAACAAGATTGTTATAGGCTACTAATTGTCTTTATTGTGCGTCGCTGGCGCAGCGGTAGAGTGCTCGCCGACCGCGCAGGTAGTCCGGCCACAGATGCACTCCTTTACCTCGGTAAAAAGGGAAGGTTGGGCATTAGGCCAGCAACCCCCATCCTGTAAAAATAATCACCACTGCTAACAAAACTTTAAGCCTTTTGTTTGAAGGAATAAAAAAATTGTCTTTATCGGTGTTTCTTTGACAGATTGAGCATGTCATCAGATTAGTTCTATTTGGGAATAGCCATCATCTTCAGATGATTGTTTAGTTATTTCTTAAATGAAGACGTAGTACTGTCATTTTCTAGTCAGGCTTGAAAAAGTCTTGCAGCAATAAACATGTGCGTGGATCACGGCGTGATCATTGGAGTTTAAGGGACTGTTTAAAATAATCAAGAAGGCTTATAGCTCAGGATGAAGATGGAAACTGCATGGTACCCTCCGAGTTTTAGTATGTAATCGTAGATGTTACATCACCAAGTTGAGTCATACCTTCAACATTATAACTTCATGAATAATAATTTAATTTTTAATAATTTTTCCTTCACGTTCCCCAGTGGAACATAGGACTTCAAGCTAGTGGCTTGAAGTTTCTGTAGCAGTGTTTATTTTACAGGATGGGGTTGCTAGCCTCATGCCCAACCTTTCCTCTTTACCAGCATTATTTCTTAATTATTCATAACTTCATGAATAAGTCAGACCTATTTCCAAGTTGCATGGATATTTAGCCCTCAACTTTCTTCTGAATGTGCAGTTGTAATTGAGCGGAAAAATATTTTATAGTCTTCTCACCTTTCATTTTATTGTATCATTTGGTGATAACTCTTCTTTACTGCGTGTTGTTGCAATTCCTTATTTGTGTAACTCCATTATGCATAAGATTTTATTTTGATAAATCACACAGTGGTGTTACACAGTAATGTTAACTAATACGACCACATTTCGAACACAAACTATTGCCAGTCATAATCATATCAAGTCACTCACTCACACAACTTTCTTGTTTCATTTATATACATGAGTGGAAGTGATGATAAGACATTTGAATAAAAATCAATGTGGGATAATGTACATTCATAAATAATAATATGAGTGTTATTGGTCAAATACAATCAGATGGGAAATAAGGCGAGTGTTTTATAGTCGAAATAAATAACTTGTCAGAATGTTATGATGTACGTGAATTGAATTGAGATCGAATTTTAAGATTATTTATTATCCCCTCTGATTTGACTGACTGTTGGTAATAATATCTGCCATGCATATCTCTGGTATTTGCATTGAGTCATTTCTGTTGCATGTGTTGTGTTGGGTGTAGACTCGATGAACCAGGTAGGATTCAGTAATCAATCTCTCTCTCCACCTACATAGATTGCTTCTTAGAATCTTAACCTTCTCCCACCCTATTGTGTGTTAATGCATGCAGTGAAATTGCTGAGCTTTTTTATTATCGCCAATCAAATCAGATGAGGATAATAAATAATCTTAAAATTCTATTTCAATTCAATTCACGTACATCATAACATTCTAATAAGTTACTTATTTTGACTATAAAAACACCCGTCTTATTTCCCATCTGATTGTATTTGATCAATAACACTCATTATTATTTCTCAATGTACATTGTCATATATTGGTTTTTATTCAAATGTCTAATCATCAATTCCACTCATGTATATAAATGAAGTAAAAAATGGTTGTGTGAGTGAGTGACTTGATATGATTATGAGTGGCAATAGTTTGTGCTCGAAACGTCATCAGTTAATATTACTGTATAACAAACACTGTGTGATTTATCAAAATAAAACATTATCTATAATGGAGTTATACTGTACCACAGTGCCCAAATTTTATCTTTATATCAATATTATGAATTCTTCAGTCATCATTTTCATTAGGAAACACTATTTGAATCATCCCATGTGTAAAGTAAAACGCGTACTCCAGCTTTAAATGCTTACACAATCTACTCTACAACATAAAATTGTGTCCAATTACTATTACCGATTTGCGTTGTCAAACTCAACTTCTAATCAATATGATACGTAACAATTTCCTCCGGTTTTACAATGAAATTCAGCCTAACATCTCAACTCACAATTAAACACAAAAAGAATAGTAACAAAGTACAAAAATTTCTATATCTACATTTAAAAAAAAAAATTAACAATTTCATAGCAAAAAGCACTAGACATTGTCTTTTTTAGTCCTGAGTTCATTTATTTCTCTAGCTACTTTATGAGCAACTGGTGGGCCTTGATAAACAAAACTTGTATACAACTGGACTAAAGTAGCACCAGCATTCAATTTAGCCATTGCTTCTTCTCCACTACTTATACCGCCAACACCAATCAGTGGGATAGCGCCTTTAGTCAGAACAGAAATCTTTTTCAGGCATTCAGTTGACTTTTCAAATAATGGACGACCACTTAAACCACCATATACAATTGTTTGTTGATTGTTATCTGACAAGTGAGTAGCAGCACCACAGGCAACAGCTTGTTCATGTGTTGCCAGTGTTGTATTTGAGACAATCATTCCATCAATTCTTGTCTGAAAAGTAAACCAAATGTATTAATTTAAGAGGGATCTACTGTTCAAATGAAAAAGGCGAAAGGTCATGTAGGAGCTGAGAGAATTCCTTTGAAACACGCATGTCACAATCTTACAAAATTTACAACTTAATCTTTTGATACCGTAAGTATTGTCAACGAGGTTTTAGGCGTACAGGTTGTATAGAACATCGTGCACAACATACGCGATCGAGATAGAGTTATCTGTGTCTGGAGTTGGAAGGAATCAGCGGATTTATAAGAAAGGTGGTATATTACTTTAACGTTTAAATGAGCCAGAATTATTTAATTGAATTTTAGATTTTCCCGTCGATTGATTGGACCGAAGTGCTCGGTCTCAGGTTGACATGTCGGCTTCTTGTGCAGATGCTTCGACGATGTCTGGGCATGTAATTAGAATTTAATTGGTGGATGGTGACTATCAGTGGAATCCAGGACAACGCGCATTTCGTCCTATCTGGGACGCGTCATCTGGATGTACCTGCATTCTCCAGTGAGTGATGATGTTCCCACCGTGGCTCGAACCCAGTGCCCATAGTTTCAAACGTCAAAGCGTTATCCACTTCGGTTCAATCAACCGACGGGAAAATCTAAAATTCAATTAAATAATTAATATGACCCGTTGCACAAGAGGTGGTTCTCGTTGCCCAATTGGTCTAGTGGATAACGCTTTGACGCTTGAAACTATGGGCACTGAGTTTGAGGCTCGGTGGGAAAATCATCAGTCATTGGGGAATGCAGGTACATCCGTGTGACGAGTCGCAAATAGGACGAAATGCGCGTTGTCCTGGATTCCACTGCTAGTCACCATCCACCAATTAGAGCCAGAATTAGTTCAAAGTTCCATTACAAATGGTAATGAATGACTTGGAAACAAAAATGAGAACCTGTTATAACAATCTAATTCTGTAAACTTTCTTACTTAATTAAATATGCACTAGAGGGATGAGTGTATTCACCTAGAATGATGCGTCAAAGCAGGCTACACCATCCCCAAGTATTAGAATATTAATTCAGAGATTACATAATACTTGATTTATAATTTCATATGGTCCTGGACTCTCGATTTTAGTGGCTTTTTGATTCATATCCATCAAAAATGGAAAGTGTTTCGTCGTCAAAAAACGGTTAAGTAATAATTTCACCTAGTTTACTGGTTCACTAGAAGGTCCTAAACCAGGAGAAAGAGGGGAGGTTTGGGCATGGAGGTAGCTACCCCATCCTGGAAAACCAAACACATCGCTAGCGAAACTTCAAAGCGCAGAAAAAATATAAAACTTAAACTTATTTTTTTCTCTGGAATCGGAGAGACGGAATGGCACAAGCTGGTGAAGTTGAGGTGTAAAAGCGCTCGGAATCTGTCAGAGCAGATCCAATTGAAGTGGATTCGTGTAATTGTTAACTGGAGAGTCAATGATCTACTGCAGTTACTTAGACGCGACAACCACGAGCACGCTGAGGGAGTGAGTGGCTATCATGATAACACCAACAGAATGCAATCTCTTATGCAGTATAAACCAATCTCCTCCAGAATAATGACAGAAAGATTCAATTCGAAAAGTAGGAAATTTGTAATTATCCAAAGATACGCACAATGTCCCGAAACAGCGTAGATCAGCAGAATAACGAAGACTTCTGAAGACAAAAGCAAACAGCAATGGACAAGACCCGAGAGAGATTGTGATATCAAAATCCTGATGGATGACATGAATGCAAGCCAAACAGAGAGCGAAAAACATAGGAGCAGAACTCATCATGAGTCGAGAGGCTCTTGGCGAAAGGGATAGGGATGGAGAACTCTTCAACCACTTGGTGACTTGGAGGCAGTGTGTACAAGCAAAAAGATATATACAAAGCAACGCGGGTCTCACCTGACGGACACACCGAAAGTCCGATAGACTTCATCTTAATCTGTCTTCTAGACACAAAATCGAGTAGAGGAGCAGATGTGAGCCGAGACCACCATCTAGTGAGAAAAACCCTCAATGTCAAGTTGAAAGCCTTCAAAGAAGGTGCACACACCACAATTCAAGTTCAACACTCAAAAACTGAAGGACGGAACTATAAAAGACGGTGGGTCGGTCGGTTTTCGACATAGAACTTTGCACATATGTGCGGCAGTTCAAGTCGCCACACTCCCTTGATGTAGCACACAAAGCAAGAGAAGAAAGTAAGAGAAATGCATAATATAGACAGTAAACAGAGGTGTGAGACAAAGGAATAGTAATAACGGAGAACAAAACAGTTTAATTGGAAATCACAAGTCACAAGGAGTGGATGCATCTGCGCCACTGAGAACGATTTTGAGCTATGTCACCAATTGTTCCCAACCATTGGTTTTTACCGTCCCGAGGACCCCAACCAGGAAGTCTACATCTTCCTACGTGACTTAGACTAACTGTTGTGGATTTCATTGACTGGTGCCATGTTTTCGTTTGACCGCCGCTAGCTCTTTTCCAGCCTGGCCCAATATCAGCTAACATTGCCCGTCGAGGAAGACTATGACTAGGCATACGTAACACATGTCCCAACCATCTCAGTCGATGTAATTTCACAGTCTCCTCGACTGATTTCCCCGCCTTACCTAGCACTCGACGCCTTACCTCAATATTGCTCACCTTATTATACCACTTCACCATGGAGATAGAACGCAGACACCTATGATCGAAGACAGCTAATCTTTTCATGTCTTCTGCTCTCAATGGCCATGTCTCACAGCTATAAAGGAGGACGGAGCGGACTGTTGAGCAGTGCACACGCCATTTGGTCGATAGTCGGATATCACGTCTACGCCTGAGACGGCGCAAACTGGCATATGCGAACCTAGCCCTCTGTATTCGTGCTGAGATTTCGTCGGAGATCAACCCGTTGGCACTGGCTGATGGTACTTCCCAAGTAAGTGAAGTGGTCAACGTGCTCTACCACTTCACTTCCTATTTCTAATCTAGGGGTCGGTGAAGTCCAATCCTGTAACATCATCTTGCATTTTACAGGGGCGAATCGCATGCCAAACATACGAAGAATGTTGCTCAAGGTGTTCAGTAGACTCTGCATTTTGTCAGCGACTATAAAAGACACCTTCGCAGCAGCCATCACGAAAAAACGAGAGATATTATGTGACATCACCGAGGAAACCTGTGTGGAAGAACACTGGAACTCTCTGAAAGTGATGTTAAACGAAACCTGTGCAGAAAGAAGAAGTGACAAGATAAGGAATGCCTCTCTACGGACACGTGAAAGCTAAAATAGCACAAAGGCATGGCGAAACAGAAGATGAACCAGTGCAAAGATGGAAAATCTGACTTCATTGTACAACTCACTGAACAAGGAAGACAATAAGAGTGGTACGAGAGACAAAAGAAAATTCCACGACACACTGGGAACTGAAACAGAATAGGCTGCTGGTAAGAGGGACCTCAACGCTACACCAGATAACCAGGTCACTATCTTGTTAGGGATCAAAACAGACGAAACCAATGAAACATAGTGAAGGGAATCTAAATACCAAAGAGTGGGAACAAAGTAAATAATGGGCTGATCACTTCAAAGGATAGTCGAAGCGACCACCGACTACAACTCGTCCACCGACGACCACATAACGATCAGTGATCACCAATCCTCCGATAAAAGCAGAAGTCTTGAATGCCATTAGGTTACTGAAAGCCAACTGAGAAGGCAGCGGGACTAGACGGGATTCTCGCTGGAGGCGGTGAAGATATCAGCGAATATCATTACACCACTATTAAAGAAAGTTTGGAAAGAACAGGTACCTACCGGCTGGAATAAAACAGCTATCTTGTCAATTTATCAAAGAATGGGAAATTAGGCCTTTGCGAAAACTGGAGTGGAACCTGTCTACTCCAAGCAAAATATCAAGTCTCGTCATTCTGCATAGACTAAAAGATACTCTGGATGCAAAACTCCAACAGGACCTAGTTGGATTCAGGGAAAGCGAATCAAGTGCGTACCAAATTGCAACGTTACGTAGCCGAGTGTTTATTTGCTGAATTGTAGAACAATAAATTACGCATAAGTGTTCATCAACTAAGGAAGAAGAATAAAGAAACAATTGAGGTATCTCGTTCATAACTTAAATTCTAAAACAAGCCCAGAAATATGCTATCATGTTTAAATTAGATAGAACTAGTTTATTTAATTTTTGTCAGTAGTATGTAACACACAATTTAAAAAAACTAGTTCATTCCCCAGCAATTACAGGTTAATTCAATATATACATATGTGGAACTTTTTACCTTAGGATCCAAGGCAACATCTACTATATCCTTTAAACCTTGATCATTTTCATCTGGTGAAATTTTCAGGAGGATAGGAGTTCTCTTCTTCAATTCGTCTCGAGCGGATAAAACCTATGAAATGATGAAAAAAAAACAACTAGGATATATTATGTTTATAAGTTAGATTATGATGACTCATCCGAACAAGACATAAATTTACAGCGTAATAAATATGCGGTGCGTCAGTAGTTCAGGGTTAGTCACCCGCCCACGCAGTCCAGATTCGATTACCGTCTGACACACTCCCAAATCTTGCCTAGTTTACTGGCTGGTAGTAAGCACAGAAAAGCGAAAGGGCATGAGTGTAAGGCTGGCGACTTAAACCAGGAAAAACAACACACTGGAACTACTACCGCAATCAATCAGGGAGAGGAATATACTTTTAACTGATATTTTGATTGCGGCATATAGGAGTCTCTAGATCTAATATTTATGTGCATTAGCTTTAATATATGTGTAAAACTTGGGCACTGTCGTAGTAAGTAATTCCATATTGGCTTGTTTATTAGATATATCACACACAGTGAGAGAAACAGTATTATTTACTGGATGACACAGTTGCGAACAAAATTTTTCAAAGTCGTAAGATTATAATTGATATGATTGATTATGAACAGCAATAAATTTTGTTCGCAACTGTATCATCCAGTAAATAATACTGTTTCATCACTGTGTGATACATCTAATAAATTGAAAAGAACATCTAAGAAACAAACTAATATGTATTAGCTTTACTCAGCAAATAATATTTTTAGCTTAAAGGAAGCTACTTCAACATTCAAGTCTGTCAATACATAAGAATTTTTTAAAATAAAACTGAGAAGTGCTATATTGTTTCATCGACACCCTGAAAAAGTGTTGCTTCTTGATAAAGATTGCTCTGCAATCAATAAATCTAAAACAGTTTTTTTTATTGTTCACCTTTATTCTTTCCTGGGTTGCTTAAAAAAGACTATGTCATACTTCGTAGAACTCTGAAGACTGTCAGTAGGGCGAGTGATGTCCCACTGGGCCATGTCATTGACATCATCATTGATAGGCACTTGATTTCATGCAACAAATTTGCTAGGGGGATTTTGTCAGACTGTGAGCAACCACTACACACGCAGCTCTAACCTTGTGTCTCCTCCTCAGGTAAAACAAGAAGTCTTTTCAGAAGACTTTATGCACGTACGTCCAAGTATAAAAATTCCACTATACCATATTTCGCGGCACGTATTTTACGTGATGAAAATAGTGTTAGGCATGAACTAACTAACCTTCTTTGCACTACTAAATAAACCATTTCCTCCACCCTTACAACATCAACCTTTATCGTTATTGTACTTCTTATATTTGTAATCCTCTCAAGTTTTTGTTTTTATTTGTTTATTTTTTTCATAAGTGTGAACATCATTTAAGCTGTGTTATAACTGTTAATTTTGTATTTCCCCTCACCATACTATATCAGCAGAACATTAGATTCAATAATCTATAACATGCTAAAATTTTCAAACTGAATCGACAATACTGTTTGAAACAAACTCACTGTTATTATTATTATTATTATTATTATATTTAATATTCTCAATTCGTGCTTCGAATATTTTTGACTTCATATCGTAAACGTGGACAAATTCCTCTGGTTAATTTTGTTTTCAATTTTATTTATACTACGAGTAAATCAGATGCAATATTGTGACAAATGCTGAGAATTCCATTCTGTATTATAAGTACTGTTTTTGGAATAAAGTAGATTATTATTATTATTATATCATTATTTTTCTCATATTCATGCTCCCCCATTTTTTGTCGACTTTTTCATAAGCGTCAACTTGATGTAAGCTCTGTAATAATTGTTATTTTTTTGTTTTTCCCCTCACCATACTTTGTCAAGAGAATATTAGATTCAATACTCTCTAATATGCTAGAATTTTCATACTGTATCGATGATACTGTTTGAAACAAACCCACTGTTATTATTACCATTATTATTATTATTATTATTATTATTATTATTATTATTATTATTATTATTATTATAGTTATTATTTTCATTCTGTACTTTGCAGATCTTTGACATTATTCCTATTGTAAATGTGGACAAGTTCGTGTGGTTAGTTTTATTTAAATTTTGAGTATATTAGATACAATATTGTAACAAATGCTGAAAATTCTATGCTGTATTATAAGTGCTGTTTTTTTGGAATAAAGCAGAATACAGCGAGCCTGAATAGTTCACAGTCTTAACGTCTCTGACTGCAGCACTCACTGGGTGACGCAGGTTCGAATCTCAGAAGGGACATAAGTTCCTTCGAGGTTGCAGATACGCCTTGCTGACTGACTAGTGAGTGCCAACTAGCACGAAACTTAGGTGCAGCCAAGGCTTCCTGGGCCGATTGCCTCCAACCATCTAATACCAACAACAATTCACAGTGCACCGTAATAGCGAGCCACCTAGTGGTATGGTGGCCATATTGCAAGCTTGACTGATAGAATTCACTCTGCACCGAAGTTAGGACTAGACACACACATTACACTAGTTACTGACTAGTGTCCAGTCAAAAAGCAGATTATTATTTTTCTTTAAAAAACTCAGTTAATCGGGACATAATTTTCTTGTAGTAGACTAAGAGATAACTAGTGGCTCAGGCTGAAGTAAGTAGGGTGGATTTTGAACACAGAACCATCTAGTTGAAATCCAATTGAAAAGCAACCAACGAGATAGTACACTATTGCTCTAATTCTAAAAATTTAAAATATAATCTAAATATTAACAAAATGCTAAGTGAAATTGCCTTCACTTGGTTTTTATTTTCTGTCTTCACATAACTTCAACTTACTTTGGATAAGAGATCACGTAATTTCTCTTTAGTCTGTAACGATCGTAAACCTGGAGTGTTTGGACTGGACACATTGATCACCAAGTAGTCAGCAATTTCACCGAATTTACGTACACCTGCGACATAATCAGACACTGGATCTGAACTTGTTTTATTACAGCCTAAATTAACGCCAACTACACCTTTACCTGAAATATATTTAAAATTTTAGAAAAGAAAAGACTGACAAAGACAAACGAAGCAGAAGGAAACAATTTTAAAAAAATTAATTAATATATTAATTAATCAATATAGTTAATTCATATAATATAATATAAGATCCGGATTTTCAACTCCAATGTGAAGTCAGTGATACTTACTATATGGACTTGGCGCATCATGAAGAGCACCTCAAACAAACTACAGAACTTCATCAACAGCTGTCTTCGCTCAAGATCAGATGGCCGGCCAGAAAAGATCAGCGACAGGAATCTCTGGGAGCGAACCAACCCAGCAGGAACCGATTGTACGACAAATATGCAAGAAGAAATGGAGGTTGATTGGCCATACTTTGAGAAAACAAACCATCAAGTGGGTGAAATCACACACCAGGCCATCGCTCGTGTGGAAGCCAAATGGGAAGCGACGAGTTGGTCGTCAGTGAGAGGGTGACATGGAGGAGGTCATGTGAAGAGGAGATGAAATCATGTAGGCAGACGTGGAGCCAGGTGAAAACGTTGGCAGAGAACCGAACGCAATGGAGACGTTCGGCTGAAGACCTATGTACCTCTAAGAACTAAAGGAAACAACAATAATAATACTGGTAGACTTTGTTAACTTATACACACTGTAGACTGATTATTAATCTATGTAGGCAACAACTCCCAGTTTAACATAGGAGTACCAATAGTAAAGTTACACCACATCCTATACATATATTCATCTAAATAACATCCTTTTGCGATCCATTAATGGATCTGATCTAGTTTTATAACCTTACCTAAAAGCTTTCGATAGAATTGGTGTGAGTCCCTGTAATAGGAACCACAAAATCATTAGAATGGTTGAATCTGTGGTGAATATATACTAGGTATGACAAGGAGTTATAACCTTTCCAACCTTCCTGGTTGGGGTCCTCGGGACGGTAAAAACGAATGGCTGGAGACAACTGGTGATATGGCTCAAAATCGTTCTCAATGGCTAGTGCAGATGCACCCACTCCTTGTGACTTATAATATCCAATGAAACTATATTGTTCTTTGATATTACTATTCTTTTTACCTCATACCTCTGTCTGCTGTCTCTATTTTGCATTTACTTTTTTACTTTCTTCTCTTGCTTTGTGTGCTACATGGAGGGAGAGTGGCGACTCGAACTGCTGCACATCAGTGCAAAGTTCTATGTTGAAACCAGTCAGTCCTCGTGACGAATCCCTTCCGTAGAGAGGTATCATATCAACCAATCACCCAAACATTATTCGCTCGTCCTCGACCACAGTTGTATTTCTTCTTTAACAAGACCGTTTCATCTACACGTACAACGACACCTTCTCCCAATAAAGAAGTAAGCCTATCCATTTTCCAGGATGCGATATCGCTGAAGTGCTGATACTACTGAACTGTTGATACAAGACTATTTTCAGTTTCAGTAGCTACACCTCTCACAGGCTGTTTTCAAAAACCCAGTGCTAACAAATATACAAATCTGGATTGAGGAAAGATGGGATCCAGCAAAACATGTTCCTAAGAAATAGTAAACTCATTAGTAAACACAACAGCGTTACAGCAGGCATTTGACTCGAATAAAGCGGAGTACAAGCTTCAACTCACGTGAATAAAACTCATTGGACCATTCAAGGTCAATGGTGCGGACGCAATCCATTGGTTAGTTAGTGGTGCCTAAAGTTTAACTTGGTTCTTATGACTTTTGATAGGAACTACTATTTGATATTAGATGGTTGGAGGCAGTCGGCAGGAAGCCTTAAACAAATATTCCTAATACCACTTTGTTTTTTCTAGTCACCGTATTTTTGGTATAAGTATGGAATTTCCAGCATGTGATACCGGTATCCCAAATTTTGCAGGTGTCCGTCGGCAGGGGATCGAACGCCGGAAAAAGTGCATGGTCGGCCAGCCTAACATGTGCCACCAATGCACAGTACTTTGAACTTGAATATTTACATAGTTATGGTAACAGAAGTAACACTGAATAGCCATTGATGAACAGCTTAAAATGACTGATTGACTGAGATTTTCAGCATAGGATCTGGCACAGAAGTGAGGCAGTTAAAGTGGCCACAATCCATGTGTAGTACACAAGGCAGACACAAAGGGAAGAAGACACTCAAATAGTGAATGATAATAAGCAGAAATGTGAGGTAGAAAGAATAGCAACATGGAAAAACAGGAGGGTTTAATGGCTATGACACATTACGAAGAGTGAATGTATCTGCACCACTGAGAACGATCTTAAGCCATATTACCTAATATAGACTGCAGCTACTGCTTCTTAGCATATCGACGACCTCGCCAACCACTCAGTCTACACACTTCCCAACGCGGCTCAAACCAACTGTCAACAACTCCATCAACTGATTTCCAGGTTTTAGTTTGACCACTACCTTTAACTCTATTCCAACCAAATCCTCTGTCAGCTAACATTGTCCATCGAGATAACTTAAAATGCAGACAAAACAGCCGGAAGAGTATGATGAACCACTAAAAACGACAACATTTTTTTTGCAATCATTACAAGTCTACTAGGAGGACTTGACTATTAAAATCAAAATTCGAATTAATGAATTAATGCTGAAATTTAAGATATCATTATACTTATGATTAGGCTACTTACCTTCCCAAGGACGATCCTTGAGTCTAGCATACACTGCGTCATGACCATCACTGTTAAAACCACATCTACAATAACGATTTTGTATAAGACAGCGAAAGCAATATTATAAATATATTTATATATATGCATGCAACATTTAACCATTGCCAATAAGAATGTCTGTAATTTAATAGGTTAGAGTTAAACTGAAATTGTTAACCGATAGGATATTGGATTTCGATAATATACTCATTCTTCTCATCTTTATACCTTTTTACTACTACCCTCCTGGAACGCTGGGCAGACCACTTTGAGAAACAGTTTAGCTGGCCACCAGCTTCAGTATCTGCTGTCACTAGCTCCAGTGCTCGTTGGTCGGTTAGTACCGACCCACCAACCGAAGCGGAGGTCCATAAGGAACTCCAAGTGTTAAAACGCCATAAGGCACCCGACCCAGACAATCTACCCCTGGCTCTTTTTAAAGATGGTGGTGAGACTCTAGCAATGGCTATAACTGGTTTATTCATGAAGGTATGGGAAACAGAGTGTACCATCAATGTGGAACGAAGCCATTATCGTCCTCATCTTTAAAAACGATCGACGTAATTCATGTGACAACCATAGGGGTATCAGTCTGCTACCAGTTGCGTCTAAAATATTGGCTGCTACCTTGCTCCGCAGGCTGTGCAAAACACGTGAAGGATTGATTCGCGAAGAGCAGGCTGGGTTTCGTTCAGGTCGTGGATGCATTGATCAGTTGTTGGAACACCGCCACACGTATTGCAGGCTAACAATCGTTGTGTTTCTTAATATTACGGTTGCCTTCAACTCGTTGAACAGAACTGTGCTCTGGAACTGTCTGTTAGAGAGGGGTGTACCTGAGAAGTTTGTTAACATCTTGAAAGCCCTATACAGAAACACCTCAGGTACAGTGAGGGCATACAACCAACTATCATCACTGTTCCTAACCAACAGTGGGATTAGACAGGGTTGCCCGATCTCTCCATTTCTCTCTAACTTTGCCATCGATGACATTCTGGAGTCAGCTCTGAAGGATGTGCGTGAAGGTGGTGTAGATCTGCTACCTGGAGATAGACTTTTCGACCTCGAGTATGCAGACGATATCGTCTTACTATGCGATAGCATGCAGGCTGCCCAAATCGCACTTAATCAGTTGGCGATCAGTGTCCGTAAGTATGGTATGTGCTTTGCACCGTCTAAGCGCAAAGTACTGTTACAAGATAGGCAGGAGCCTGTACCTGCACTCACTCTTTCAGGTGAACCGCTTGAAGTTGTTGATAAGTTTGTGTATCTGGGTAGTTGTGTGAGTGCTGGCGGAGGGGTGACGGATGAGATTTCCAACCGTATAATGAAGGCTAGGGTAGTATACATCAAATTGAGCTACCTCTGGCGCCGTCGGAAAGTTAGCCTGGCTGTCAAAGGTCGGGTATACAATGCTTCGGTGAGGGATGTCTTGCTCTAGCCCTGGGAAACCTGGCCTCTCCGAGCTGAGAATGTGCGGCGGCTCTGCGTATTCGATCATCGCCGTCTCCGCAGGATTGCTTGCGTTCAATGGCATCATCGCGTGAGTAATTCTGAGGTTTGGCGGCGTGTGTTTGAACACAGTGGAAATCACCATTCATTGAGTGTCGTCATCTGGAAACACCGGCTCCGGTGGCTTGGACATGTGCTGCGAATGTCATCCCAGAGGCTTCCGTACAGGTCTCTGTTCGCTAGCTCTGGGACGGGATGGAAAAGGCGGAGGGGTGGTCAGTCCATGACGTGGCGTCGTGGGATGAAGGATCTTTGTGCTAGATTAGCATCGGTTGGTGCGTCACTTCTCCCTGGTTGGAGTCCGAGAGATAGCTCGAAACGTTATCGGATATGGCCAAGAATCGTAGTCAATGGCGAACGTGCTGCAATTTCCTTCTTTCTTCCCTTCCTGATGATAATTGACGAATACTGTTTGAACTTGTTAAATATGACTGTTTTCCTTCCAGATGAAGTTCCTTATCCGTTCTCTACTTATATTTTTACTTTTAATCTATGTTGTTTTACTATTATTGTGTGGCGTATCTTCTTGGTGCCATATTGTACCAAGTTTCTCTGCGTTTAATAAAATAAATAAACCTAATGTTCAGATGCGATGCGTAGCATTTTGAACCAATGTCCACTAATGTTAGGTCATGATAATGATACTGTCTAAATGTCGTAATGTTTACAGTAAATATGATAAACATTGCTATCTCAGAGAACACTATCAACACACTTTTGAATCAATCTTAATACAGTCCGTATATTAATACTAAGTTGTTGTCTGTCTGTTCTTACAATAAATTAGTCTGAATATTATGGTTTTTACATTTTGAGGTAATGCAGCTTGAAAAACTGCACATATCAATTCAATTTATAAAAAAGGGAATATAATCTAAGTCAAGTAGTGAAATATATATTTCAGTTACACTTAAATACATTAGTCATGAGGATACAATATTTCTTCATAATGCACTGAAAAAAGTGTGATACATCTATTGTACGGTGTAACTCACTCGCCTAATGGCTTGAATATCAACTAGCCGAGCACAGCTCGAACTAATCTTAGCTTACTAAGACTTGCAGATGTATGTTACTCAACAACATCAATATATTAATTTACATTGAGTCACACTTATACTTATTACAGGGGATGACAAGATTGAGTTGATAGGTGGAGGGGAGCTAATATGCAGGTGACTGATTCAACAATTCACAACCCACCTACAAAGGAATGTGAAGATAATTAAATTATTTACGCAGACAAATAACATGAAGTTATTTAATCGAGCGAGACAGGTAGCTGAAATGTGGACGTCAGTTTAAGAACTCGCCTTTTAGTCAGTGAGTTCGGAGTTCAAGCTCCAACCTACCTAGTAGAGCCTTGACATTAGAATAAGTGTGGCTCATCACTCGGTACATGAAACATCTTTTCTGGGTGACTGAGTTCTAACTTCTTGACTACTGAGGTGAAGACAAGATTTGAGTGTATCTCTCTATTGAAGAATATGATTTCATGGGGAAATTAAAAATATGAGGTACGGAATACTATCTTGGACCTTAATATCTTTCAGACAAAATGAAGTGCGTCAGTACACACTGTTTTGAAGTCTAAAAAATTGGAAAAAATAGCCATTACATCTGAGTTCTGCAATCTGACGACTACAAAGTATGCATTTGAGAAACTTGTCATGTTCAAAAGATGAAGTAAAGTGATCATTATGCTTTATAAACTAAGTGTTTGGCTGTTTTTTTTTAAAAATTTGTAAATATGTCACCACGAAATCACTAGTGAAGTTTGAGAATATTATCTCCAATACACTCCACTTATGGATCTCTTCCTCCACCTTGTTACATTACATTTTAAAACTGTCATCTTATCCCATCCATCCTATTGTACGGTTGTGTGTAGCTCCATGTACAATAGAATGGGATAAGATGACAGTTTTAAAATCTACTGTAACAGCATGGTGGAGGGAGAGATTGATAACAGAAGCTTTGTTTATCGAATCAACTGCAAACACGTGTAATAGGAATGATACAACATCTGTCCACCCAGATATCTGGAAAATTCTACTACCCAAACGACAAATAGGAGAGAACAAAGAAAACTATAAAACTCAAGTTTCGAAGTCGTGTGATTATAATTGATGGGATGATTATGAACAATAAATTTTGTTCGAAACGTCATTGAGTAAATAATACTGTTTCATCACTGTGTGATACATCTAACTGATATGGAATCAGATAAATTTAAGTTTTTCATGACATTGTATGGTTTGAGGCTATACACAGGAAGCTGTGGAAGGTTTCATGCCTACTGAAATACGTATTAACGCGTATAAAGAACTCTGATGGAGATATTTCCATCTCAAAGTTTAAATTTCGCTGCATTCAGAGATGCTTCCTAATAATCCTTTAAAATATTTAAGGAAATTAACAAGCAAACCACCATAATTTGATTGTTTTGCTACAGTAAAATGTCGTTGATTACAATTGTAAATTTATCCTATTTATTGTATGCCACTAAGAATAAATACAAACAATCATAACAATAGTAATAATTCCCACCGATTTATGACAGCTTCACGTTCTGTCCATCTAAATATCCGTGGGCGTTGATTTCCCGGCTGAGGATTTGGTGTGACAGTTCCAACTTCAACATAGGAAAATCCTGCGTCCAAAAGCCCCATAAATGCTTCTCCATTCTTGTCAAAGCCAGCAGCCAATCCAATAGGATGATCAAACTCCAGGTCGAAAAGTTTGCATTTAAGATTTGGGAAAGCATTTCGAGGTTTGTGAGGTACCAGACCATAACTTGCTGCATAGACTGACAATTTGTGAGCAGTTTCACCATCACGAATGATTAGTCGTGCAGTGGATAGAAACCAATCCTTATAGAACCGCTCATTCCCGGAATATAAGGACTGCGCGGTAAACACTCCAAAGCCAAGGCTGAGAATGCCTAACGTTGTCCGAAGTTTGCTCATTAATCAATAAAACCTAAAATAGAAGGCAGTTTTTAGATACATTGATTATATTAGCAGAATCTCCAGCACACTAAGACTGATATATATATATATATATATATATATATATATATATACCAAGCAGCATTGGCATTTCACTACTTCTCCATTCGAACTTAGATTGATCAAATTAGATTTCGAATGAAGCCAAGTATATCACAGTGCTTGTTAAAAGCTAATAGTGGGTGTGCAGAGCAGTGATCACATAAATTTGTGATTTTTTAAAGGTTGTATCTTTTACTTCACACTCAACAATGCCACCACCCAGTTATAAAGTATGAAGTAATTTCTTGACACATGATATCATTGTCCATACTTTAGAGATCACTTGAACTAAGGAAGAGATTCAGAGAAAGCGTAACTCGACAACTATATAAATGTTAGTATAACTGAAAGACATTTGACTGTAAAATGATGATATATGTACCTAAGAAGTGACTACCCAACCAGATCCATTCAGAAAGTTGTAGGAAAGTGAGTCAGGTGGAGATGTCACATTTCGCAACAACATACGGCAAAGGAGCAACGTGCAGTGATGACATAGCGCATACGCAAGTGAAAGATAAGAGGGCAATTAGAAGTCAGCTGTACCACAAGTTTACACACAATAACCTTTAGCAACTCAAAAATGTCAGCCATACAACCAAAGTCACCGTATATAAGTTAGGCTGAAATTCAAAAACTACATGGGTGTGCTACAATCACACAACTGGTAGGATCCAATCCTACTTCAGCTAAAATAGCTCTTCTAAGAAGGCTGTGGTGTAACATAGCACATGTTCCAGTTATCTCATCAGACGCGTGCATACCCGCTGACTCGTCTGCCTTCTAGGCATAACTAGTTCTGAAGTCTGTATTAGCATAACCAATTACATAAAGGCATTGGTTCTATCATGATTGGTACCATCACAACCCTAAAGTATAACAGTTCAGGTCTGACTGACTGGTTTCAATATAGAACTTTGCACTGATGTGCAGCAGTTTGAGTTACCATACTTAACTCAGCACACAAAGCCAGAGAAGAAGAAGAAAGTAAAAAATCACAAAATAGAGACAGTAAAGACAGATGAGTCAAAAGGAATAGTAATATCGAAGAACAATATAGTTTTATTGAAAATTATAAGTCACAAGGAGTGGATGCATCTGTGCCATTGAGAACGATTTTGAGCCATATTACCAATTGTATCCAGCCTTCATTGGTTTTTACCATCCCGAGGACTCCAACCAGTCATCAGTATACATCTCCCTACTTGGCTGGCTTAAATTAACTGTTGTGGATTTCACTGACTGATAGCTGCTACCTTACCAAGGCGATCGGCTTAGGATATCGTTATGATCTAACGACCTTCAAGTTGACTTTTCTTACGGTAATCCATAGCATGCAGTGATTGCCTACAAATGGAAGGCCGAGAAACCGGTCACTCTAAACAGACTATCGGACCAGCCTTAAACAACCTTTTGTTCTGCAACCGCACAAAGTTATTCTATTTTCCTTCAAAGTTAAAGCCTTAAGCAAAACTCTGAAGTATCTCAATATGCACGTGTGCATGTATATGAGATATGTAACGATACGGAGAAGTACTTATTCATCTGATTGCACTTGACCAAAATGAGTGCCAAATTCACCTTTAGAACACTATAATGTTCAAAGGTTAGCTATTGTGGGCCTACTAGTGCAGAAACAGCATACGATAAGGCTCTAAAGAAGAATTATTTACCTATTTAAGTGTAGAACTTGGGCACTGCAGTAGAATGTAATCCCATATAAGATAACTCTATTTGATATAACACAGTGATACAGTATTAATAAGTGGATGACGAGAACAATCTAATGCCCATAATTATATCAATGTGATGCGAAGGAGCGTCTGTTACTTTGCATTAGTTTCAAAAGTAGAAGAAACAGACAAACTTTAACGTCATTGGTACGGATTTCAATTATAATCTTTATCTGATAACACCTCAAAAGACGAGTCAGCATCATCTTCCAGTTCTCATCTAGCGAGGTTTGACTGCAATCTCATGTCGCCATGTTGAGGACCGGTTATGGATATGCAACTCATGAGAATAAACACTAACCTGTCAGTCAATACTTCACGCTCTTGAATCTTGCTCCAATTACTTGAACTTAGGCAGGTGAGTAGGATTATCAGTCCTCATACAATAATTGTGGCTCGTAGATCGGTATAGGATAGGTGAGTTCTAACCAACTAACTAACTAACTGGACAAAGTGAAGTGATTGCATCTCTGCTACTGCTGACCAGCCACTGGGCTGAAAAACATTACTGTTAGCCCTTATCAAGAGATGAATTCCACCTTTTTGAAACTTGAGACGCTAACTAATAGGCTGCATACAGCATCACCACTGAAAACAACCGATTTTAGTTTTGATCGTTTGGTGACAATTTAAAAAGTTCACAGAAACCTGACGTATCTTAGAAGGAATGTACAGATATTCGGATTAAATGGTCACATACATCACTTGCTTTGGGTAAGGAAGTTTTGGAAATCCACACTACTCACCTTTTAGTTTATGTTGTATATCATATATATATATATATACTAGACCTTTTTCCATACAACCAATTTACTAAAGCACTTGTAGGTTATTATTTTACATTAATAACATGCATGCATGTTTTGACAGTCGAAAAACATGTCTGACATGTCATAATAATGCAATCACATCACATACACAGGATAAAGTGTGAAGGTAATAACACAAGTTAATACATGTGTAAAACTTGGGCACTGTGATAGTAAGTAACTCCATATTAGTTTATATATGTCCAAACCAAGTTCACTTTTAAGGGTTTGAAAAAATTTGGGCATTGGGTATATGATATTCATTATAATAAAGGTTTTTGTATTTCCCAATGAATGAAAAACAAAACGATATTGTTTTTACTGACGTTTCGCTATTTAATGCTAATAGCTTTATCAAAGTATTATTAAACCGGAATTTACAAAATCTCAGCATATATATATATATATGTATATATATATATATAACAAACAGTTAGGGGGTGAGAAAATAGACATAGGTCAAGTTAAAGGGACATATTGAAAGTAAAAATAGCGATGAAGATAACTAAACCAAATAACAAATGTAATAGTATGTCTGTTATGATATCAAAATAAAGTTTATTTTGATATCATAAAGCTATTGATAAAGCTATTAGCATTAAATAGCGAAACGTCAGTAAAAACAATATCGTTTTGTTTTTCATTCATTGGGAAATACAAAAACCTTTATTCTAATCCACATTAGTTTGTTCATTAGATATATCACGCAGTGAAACAGTATTATTTACAGGATGACACAGTTGCGAACAAAATTTATTGTTCATAATCATTCCATGAATTATAATCACACGACTTTGAAACTTGAGTTTTATAGTTTTCTTTCTTCGCGCCTATTTGTCGTAGGGGTAGTAGAATCTTCCAGATATCTGGGACAGGTGTTGAATCATTCCTATTACATGTATTTTCATTCAGCTAATTCGATAAAAAAAGCTTCTGTTATCAATCTCTCCCTATACCCTGTGACGTTAGATTTTGAAACTGTCATCTCATCCCATCCATCCTATTGTATGGTTGTGTGTAACTGTAATAACACAAGTCATATGGAATTATGATAACCAGCTGAAACCAAAATCAAACCAGGTTGCTGTTCACAAATGACTCTCACAAAGTGTGCTCTTTATCTGATCCATGCGCAGTTAGTAAAAGTGAGTCGGGTACCTGTAAGGATTTCCTGATTATAGCGGCTTGTATCACCACCGTCATCGCAGTCCATAACTCTTAACCATAGGTAAGAGATTCTTGAGTATATACTCTTTTGAACAAAGATATAAGCGAAGCTTTGCTTGTTTATGAAGGCGTATACATACTTAAATTAAGCTGAAATCAACTTCTCGCGGTCATAAAACCCCCCCGAATCGACATAATCTTAATTAGTACTTCTTATACTTTGCTCTGCATGATGGTACGAATTTTCATTTCGCAATTTACATTGCGAAATGTCACGTGACAAAAGAAACGCACTTTTGTCCTTTATTGTGTAACTACTCCCTTTAATTGCTAAAAGTTTGCTGCGTACTTAAAAGAGTAAGCGTAATTATTGTCAAAAAGGTGACAGAAGGATACAAAAACGAAGCTAAACCATAAAACCCAGTGTATACCATATGTCCATTTCAGACCGAAAAGTAACACAACCTTTGTATTGCCGCAGTTTTGTTGTATTTTTATGGATTAACTAAAACACAAGGTAGTATGGTAGTCGGAAAGTCTCCTTCAAAATGGTGTGAATCGCCTTATATATATACTAATTATATCAATATACTGAAAAAAGAACAATCTGTCTGTGATTATCATAAAGGGATTGCCTGAACTAACGTCATATCTTAAGTTCTAGATACAATAACGCTGCACTGACAGAATAGAAATCGGGAAAAACAAACCAAGCAGACCTCACACCAGGAGGAGTGTACAACAGTAGTATTCTGACCCTCTGACAGGCTTTGGAACGTTGGCTAATAATCCACATTATGAGTCGACGGTGAAGTTCTGTAACAGTGTCTAGCTGTGGATAACCCAGGAACTGTATCGCACCAGTTTATAACCTTCTACCCATACTACTGTTCAAACGCTTATGGGACGTTTTTGTCTCAATTAATGCCAGGTGAAGATATCTGTCAGGTATATACACCGTCCCATTTTGTTTAGTTCCAGCAGTGGTGTACTAATGGGTATCACCCTTTAGCGTTTCAAGGACTGACTTTTTAGAAGAGGAAAGTCCTGACGACTCAGAGTATTCAGATGATATATTCATTCTAGAAAAAGATCGAGGAACATCTGTTATGCATGCATTATCTGCGAGAACTAGTGGCTGGAGACTGTTAGCTACGTGGCTCAAAATAAATCTCGATAGCCCAAACACAATCACTCCTTTTGAATTCTCGGGCCAGATTAATTCTCATTATCCTCCAAATATTTGTTGTTTCCTCATCTTCACTCATTATAGTCCCATTAAACTTTTTGAGGCTAAGGTTGTTGATGACCACGGATATTACGAAGTATACTAACGCAAGATCTAACACCCACAACTTCTATAGTATTCGTTCCGCGTTGACCAAAGGCAAAGCAAAATACCAGAATTGACCGTCCAAATTACGAACTATATTTCGGGAACAAATCGGAGTGCGAGATTATTGCTTAGTTAACTAGGGATCCTTCACGAACGAACGAACGTAACATGACGGCGTGTCAAGTGGTGTGGAGTTTTGATCATAAGTCTTTAGCCAAACAAATCAAATTAAACAGCGACGGTTGCCATCCAAGGATCGGTGATGGGTGTTGTGACCAATAATTCTAGGGAATCACCTACTGCCACAATCTGTTTTCTCAGCCTTATTTTGTGTATTGGGCATGGCAACTTAAACTGCTGAATTATTTTTTCAAGTTCTACGTTGAAAATTCAGTCAGTCACTTAATAGAGCTTGTATCAATATGTGAAATCTTTCGGAACCTATGCTCACCTCTTCCTTAAAGAGAGCCAGTTTTCAGAGTGTGACACATCTTATTTTACATCAGCGGTTAACTTTAGAAACCTGCCTTTCTAATCAGTGAGTGAAAACCCAATAACATACACGTAATTGTGAAACTCAATTAGAATGTGGCTGTAAGAGACTGAAGATTCAAGAACAGCAGCTTCAGGTTTAGGCAGAAGTACCAGCATTTTCAGGTCTATGAGCAACATTCACATTGAAATTTTCAATTAGCTGGATACACTTGCAAATTATTTACGATTTTAGACAAATTTTAGTTATCATGTGATTTCTTTGTGCTTTGGAAGAAATCAGTCCGGCATTATATACTATACATTACCTATCAGGAACCCTGTCAGGCATATTGTTATAATGTTACAAGTTTTACAGTTTAATCCCTAAATTAGTCAATATACAAATGTGCCTCTAATCGCCAAATTTGTGCGAATTCCAGAATATCTTGGCAAAGAAAGCCTTATCTTAGCAGTAAAACGTACCGAAGTTTTTCTCCTCTCAATAAATTCTCAAATAGGATGGCTGAAATCAGTTGTCTTCGAAGCTCTGTTTACGGTTCGCGCTTGTTTGACAGACATCTGCCGGCTATACTCAGGCCCCAGCTCAACTCGTTATGCATCCAGTTAATGAAGCAATGTATGGTATATTCAAGCGATTAAAAGTGATAAACAATTCACATGTTTTGTAAACAGTTTCAAATAAACAAATTGGGAATTCATTATTAATACGCAGGAGAACGTTTAAAATGTGCTTTGATCAAATATTTGTACTATTGTACTATATGGAAGTTCATTATTGCAGTTTATTTGTTTTGTGATTTGAACTTAACATAGCAGTACGTTTTGTAAATGCAGAACACCATGCCCTACCTTCCCTCTCTTCCGAATATAAGACGGAAGAAAATGGAAGCTGTCGCTAGGTTTCCAAGAGAACAGTATAGCAAACACTACAGCATTTTCCAGCTACCAGTAGACAAAATGGCTTTAAAACACCTAAAGGTAATATCTGATATGATTTACAGCACTCAAGCCACGTAATATAAAATCAACCACCTGAGGGAATTCGCATTGTAAGGGACTGTCTCCGTTCTCCCTTTTCAGGGATATTGAAACAAGTACACTAGAACGAATGTGTGTATAATTATTTGTAATAGTAGTATTTTGCAATGACCAAATTACAGGGAATCAACCAACAGCAAAGAGAAGGGTGAATTTGAGAATTTGTATTTAACAGAATTATTTGTAATTCAAATGATGAATATTAACAAACAACAGTAAGTATTTAAATAATACAACAGTAGAAATCAACAATCACCACAATGAACTTCAATAACTGGCTTAAATCTATAGCTTGTCGTCATCTATACACAGCACCACGTCATCCTTGGTCTAATGGGTTGTCAGAAAAGATGTTCTTCTGTTGTAGGTGGAATGGCGCTAGCTTCTGCTCCAGGATCAACCAGGAACCGTATCCCATAGTTACGGTCCGTGGCACAGAAGAGGCGGCAAGGTAGTGATTCAGCGATGTGATTCGCCATTGCGTGCCGGCTTACACGTTTCCCAAATGACTAATGTCCATGGTGCAGGGACGATTGTGCTAACGTACACTGACACCATATCGTTTATGATATAAAAAGGGCAGGTTGATGGTCGTCCTATTTCAGTTGCCTTTTTCCTCAACGCGAAGGAGGTTTGATGCTAGAGCGAAATGCGAGACCGCGGAAGGCGTTCTACCTCTAAGTTCCTTCCTAAGACTATAGAACTACTGTTGCACTTGTTTGATGTCAAAACGATACTAGTTACTCGTTAAAGGCAGGTGGATCTGGCATTCACTGTTAACAGATAAGGCACTAGGAAAACTTTTGAATGGTCTGGTAGCCCGGATAGCTCTGTCATCCAACTCTGCTAATTCTGTCAAAGATGATATTGAGAGGGGTGTAGGAATTCCTTACACTTTCTGTAGTGGCTTGTGCAGCCACAATTGATTTGGGAAGATTTGATCAATCTTGAAATCAGCAAAAAGTGGTTTTACCCGACGAAGCATTCACAAAGGTATACGGTCTCCAAGTTCGACGTCTCTAAAGAGTTCTTGAAATTTTTGTTCATCAGTAGGTTCTCCTCTGCTGATTGGAGCCCCTTTCAGACGATCGTAAAGGTCTGGGAAGGGGGTCATCAAGGACACTCGAAACATCTTCCATGACATTTTCAGGAAGACTGAGAATTTCTAAGTTGGCTTAAGTTTCTTGGGAATGAATGCGCAGCAAAGTGAGCTGAGCTTCAACACGTGAGAACCATGAAAATGATAGATTCAAGCAGAAGATATGGAATTGCAGAGTAACCACCATCTGTGCAGGAAAGCCATTTTCAGCCATGGTTATATAAGTTATACGATGTGGAATGATGAAAATGCCGTCAGCATGAAATAGTCCAAAGTAGCAAATATAAATAGACTCTTACACAGAAGTAAAAAACAAGGCGACCAATAAATAAATTAAACTAAGGACATAGTGGGACAAAAATATGGCAACTAATGAAATTTTGGCCTGCCAGTCGTGAGGTGCTGTTAGTGCTGCTGATGTCTTACACTTTACCGGCCTTCGTCAAACGTAATTTTCCCAGTTGTCCGGTAATTCGGTTCACTTTCCAACATGTAAGCACTGACGAAAAACACAAGTGAAGAAGACTTGGTTATTTGGGAATGAGCCCCATTGAGCAGCACACCTGAGTAAATTGAAGGTCAACATTAACTGGGCAAAATGACCTGGAAATTAATGAACGAATATGGCCGTACTGCGAACTCAAAGGATGTGCGTGTGGATGGTGCAACGGAAGAGCGCAAAACACCAATGGAGCCAGTCCGAATACGTACACTTTAAATGCGTATCTTAAACCCTTGTAAATACAGTGTATGTGATTATGATTCCAGACATAAGTTGAAATTTAATGCCATCCATTTAAAATACGCCTCAGTGACCTCGGCAGGTGCTGTGGCATTGCTTTAGGAGAAATCTTTAAGAAATGTAACGTCGCACCACTAACCAACAGATTCCATACTAAAGATTCCACAACTCATTATAAAATTACTACAGATGAGTAGATTTCCCAACTTAATTTCCAATGGAGTTGGCTAATAAACTCCGTGACTAAGCCATATAAATTCGTAAGTAAGCTGTCATTGCAGTTATATATTAGGAAATCAGTAGGTTACGCTGGCTGAACGACTTCGAACTTGTTCCCAGTTGGTTTTGACTAGAAGGAACCCTCACGATTGTTGTGTGTCTACCTGTAACGTTAGATTTGAGCTTTAGCCACACTACCTGCTGACTCTTTACCATAACATACCTAACCTGGTGCCCACGCTTTTGTAATTATAATTTATATTTCGTACAAACTGGTGTTTACAAGAAATGCACTCCATTTTTACAGGTACGATCACTTGTGTTATAAATTACAATCGTGAAGTATCATAAATTAATGCTTTTCAAAACGTTCAGGATGTTTGATTACCGCACAAGCGATCAGAACAGGTTCTTATAAATTTTAAACTGTAGACCCTTCACCAACGTCACCATCAAAGTTGAACGACAACCCAAACTTCGTTCCGTTTAATTGCTGATAGTTATGGTCAACCAATGAATAGCTTATATTTGTTCTCAACACCACCCGAACTCTCGAAGGGAAGACACAGCTCTCACGGCTGCTCAAAAGTGTACGTATTAGCGACCATAAGAATATATTATAAGGATACACAACTGCACCGCGAAGCCGCCTCTGAGCTCTTGTACCTTGAAAATCAAGGTGACTACCATGTGTTTCAGTCTCCCCGGATTAACAAACTGATCGTTGAAAGTGATCGGCTTAGATTCAGTTGACCTGATGAACTTGAATGGCAACTCAAAATAAATATGCCGTTTTTATAAGGCACGACGCAGATAAAGTCCTACCGTATACATGGATGCTGGGTTAATTTCTGACTCATATAGTAGACAGGCGTTTCCACTGAAATGTTAGAGGAAGGATTCTACACCATTAATTGTAAACCGTGATCTTAGAGCTTTCTAATACTGCAAAGACAGAAGACAAGAGATTTGGAAAAAGGAATGCCTATTAGTAATTCTGTATTGCTATATAGCGATATTATGTACACCTTATCTTCAGATCAACACTTCCACAGATCTTCCGTGTTGTGCTAATTCTGTCCTTCGTATTATGTTTCTTTGTGTTCCTTTCACCTCTCCTACTTATCTCCTCAACGCTGTATCATTTTCTCTCACTGACGTCAAATCTATCTTTATACTACCTGATATTTTATCCCTATGAACGTCTCTTCGTATATGGCTGATGAGTCTTGTCATTAGCAAACGCTACTCTACGTCTAATGGACAGGTGTAAAGGAAATATAAGTATGTCGTAGTAGTGTAGCACCTATACAACACTATGCAGAGGCCACTCAGAATTAGCTATTGATTAAGGAATTCAGAAGGATGATATAAGTATACAGTGCACCTTGAATGTATGAACTTTTGTTTTAACACATTCATGTACTATGGCGCCACACCATCTTCTTTTACCGCGTGACTGCTTGCACGTGCTCTCATTAAGCGCACTCTTCGAGCTTGTTACTCCAGCCAGTTAAGAGATAATTTGTACAATATTCTTATTTATTAAAATTGACATTTAATCTAGGGTAAAAATATAATTCTCACCAGGGCACACTACCAAGTCACAAGCCATTTTACCTTGGGATCGTTAATCGGTACTTACACGTCAGGTAGGGTAATGATTAAAGTATTAAGAGGAGAAGGCATAAGTATGTGCGGCTGACTAAAGTCTACCTTAAGCACAACCAACCACTTACAAATCGTGAGCCCGATGCGATACGAACACGCAGCACTGTGGCAGGTTTGGATGCAAGGCCTCCCGGAGTATGCGCAGCAGGCACTGGATGCTCAAGACCTTAATCCCTCTCTTGAACTATTGGCACACATCGCCGACCAAATATTTAGAGGAGGCTGACTCACAGAAGGGCAGGCAAATATAGACAAATTCTCAATGATCTCAGAACTTGTGGCAAACGTTAGACCACTAATGGAAAAACAGCCGCCGATACAGCCAACATGGGGCAACTTGGATAGATAATCTTGTAAGACACGTTCCGCGTCACGCAGTGGATTCACGAAAAAGGGATTCAACAGGCTAATTCTGCTAGAATCACTGGCAGTTTGGCTAATAGTCAACAAAAAGCACAAAGACATGCTCCTGACGTAAAGTCCTCTAGGAGAACAGTTAGTTTCGACCTCTGAACGACTTTGAGCTAGTTTACAGTTGGCTTTAACTAAAAATAACGCTCAGAATTGTTGTGTGACAATATATCCTGCTAGAACTGAGCTTTGAACACACTAATTGCTGACTCTTTGAACTGAGGCACACAACCTGGAGACCAGAACGCTCTTAACACCGTCCCAGCTTGCGAAGGAAGAACATACCACTTACGACTGTTCAAGGATGTATTCATTAACGATGGTATGACGAATGCATAAAGATGCACGACCAAACTATCGGTCAGCAGCCGTCCACTTGTTTTGGCCAGCAGCAGTTCACGCCACAAACCATTCATAAAAGGGAAGGATTTGTGTAGCATTCCGGATACTAAATGTTACCCGAAAAGACTAATATGATCAGCATGAGATAATAATGGCATTTTGCTGTCCTACTCAGCAGCCAGAATTTTTTGATATGCGTGAACTAAATCTGTTCCATCAGATATTGTATTACCTCGAAGACCATTGGTGAAGTCGTGAATGTGAGGTAGTGGATATTCATCTGGGACGACTTGCTTAATCAGAGCTCTGTAATCACCACAAGGGCTTCAATCATTCTCTTTTTTATTTGACTCCATTTGAAAAGTGAGTCGTAATAACTATTTGAGTGAATAATGATTCCTACCTGGAGTAGGCAGCCAACAATATTTTTCCCTTGTCCGGAGAAAACTGCAGGGCTATGTGTCCTTATGGTGTAAGTGATTTCCGAGCCAATCTAAGAAGTTCGAAGGTGATTTGTAATCAAAACTGGTATTCGGTCAGTGTTTTCTGGAATCTTACAGCTGCTAATGGCGAGGATCGGATTGGATTCAACGAATGGGACTTGATCTTTTCGGGGCACCACCTTCTTTATCCCGTGGGTATTGTGAAGTTTCAATAAATAAGCCAAATGTACCAGCATAATTTCATGAAAATCCAAAAATATTTGTCTACCTCTTTAACTTACTGTATCCTTCAATCCATTACAGTGTCACTGATAATATGCATATCAGGAAAAATTCTCTGGAGTAAACGTTCCATTGACCTCAACGTTTACTCAGATGGAAATCTACCCATCGCAGTGTGTAAGAGTGCCCCTCAAGGGCTCAGCAAATCCACAAAGCAGTGCTCCTCTATCCGCTGTCTGCCGATTTGCAAGTTACTTCTAAACCTAAGGAAAAGCATAATCGTGGCTAGCAGCCTATTTAGCTGCATGAAAAAACACCGCAAAACATGATATTACACTGGATAGTTGTCTCTAATATGTAATTAGGGTGTATCCCAGGTACTCCGGTGGTAATCCGTGAAGATATCATACCATGCACGATAGATGTACACATGCAGGAGATTTTAGACCATGGTATCTTCAGATCCGATAGAGTTTCTGCCACCGTTATTTACCCAACCCCTTACTCTTATCATAATTGTAACCCCAAATCTCAACAGCAACCCCAAACCGTAACATTGATCCTAGAAATCATGCCTCTGCCTAATAGGATATATATATAAACTGAGTCTCCAATGCAAACATTATTTATTCATCACAAAGTGAATACGTTTGATGGAAATGTCAAACCCATCCGACAAGTCAAGTAAATAATCAGTCACTCAAGCGATCAGGTGTAGGGAATTGATAGTGAGCTGGGAAACAGTACAAAATATCAGAGTATAAGTCTAATTTAATGAGAAAGTACTGAAACAGTATATTATAAAAATACAATCAACGAGTTGTAAAAGTTAATGGTTTCTTGAAATGCAGCTATAACCCACTGCTACAAATTATCACTATCAACTACAGATTTGTTCCACTGTTGGAGGAGTGTACGCTGGTGGAACTTGTTTGCAGGATATGGAATAATCTTTGGACGAGAATGAGATGTTCGTGACAGTTCCAAAGAATACAACGCGAGAATTAGTGGAGCAAGAGGAGAACAGTAACCAGTGAGAGGGAGAAGTAACGGGGAGCATAAACACTTCCAGTAGAAAGTAAGAGATATATATTACTGCCAGGAGAGTAAATTAAATGAACCTTATGTGCAATGTGTCCATCTTTGACACTGAGAAAACACTGTAAAGATATATTATTTCGAACATGACACGGGTGACATTCGATTGAGGGAAAGAGAGAATAAGTGAATGGAAGTCGCATTACGCGTACATATTGATTATGTCGGTTATAATCACCTCTGTTCTGAGTGAGTGAGTGAGTGTGACCACATGTTCTATCTACAGATTAGCTACGAGTATAAACAGCTCGTCTAAGTTGTACTGGTTGTATCATTTAAGAGTGAGATTGAAGACAAGTCTGTCTTCCTCATCACTTTCTTTACATATCAGATAGTCAGTCAAACAAATCACCCACTCACATCCATCTGGACATGCCGTCAGGCATTCAGACACTCTGTCTACTATCACCACTACTAATACCACCTAATACTGTTACCCTTACGACTACTACTACTACTACAACCTTTAGATTATGGATGAGGAGAAAGAAGGTCTAGGTGATTGCGTTCAGTGTAGGCGACTGGGTTTTTCAAGTCAATGGTTCATTCAATCATCAAACGATGAAACATGCTACCAAGTAAGGAGGTAGGCTGGAACTGACACAGACAAATGGGACAACCCACCACATTACTCATTTACTTACCCACGCACTCACAAAGACAGTAACATAAGCATTCAAGGGAAATGATTACATTGTTAATTGGCTGATTCAGTGATGTAAGAGTGCATGTATGCATGCATGAATGAGTGGGTGGTTGAGTGGATCAATAAATTAATGAAAGAATATGTATAGAGAAGAATCCTATTTCTCTCTGCTTGCATACCTGTATGGATTTCGGTTGCTTGTCCCTCTTGTACGTCGGTGATCCAGCGTATTGGTTGAATCTGCGTTTTTGTGAGTCAACAGTTTTGTAATTTAACTACAGAAGAGTGAAACATATATCCCTGACTCCCTCCCCTCCCCCTCTCAGTATGTCATGCTCTATGCAATCTACGTAGACTTATCAGCGCCTTCAACTATTCTTATTATTCAATGAAGTTGTTCACTAGAAAAATAGCAGGAGCAGAAGAAGAGAACGACAACCAATGTCACTGTCTCCATCGACAAAATGTAATAATAAAAATATCATTATGATAAAGGAAAATACCGATGATATAGACTGTCTGGCAAAGACATCATTCATTACTGCTTTCGCATTTAAGAAAATACTGAATCCTACTATATGTTTGTAGCACTGAGTAGCACAAGAAAAGACCTAAATGGTGAAATAAAACAGATAGAAGAAGCGTTGGTGTTAAATAACTATCCTATAAAATTCATTAGGAAGATCAGAAAAGGTCAAAAGCAAAATAAAAATAATGGTGAAACTAGTAATGATAATTTAAATAAGACAGAATATAAGACATCTACTGTCATACCATATAAGGAGGGGACAGCTGAAACCCTCCCTACGTAGGATTTTCAATAATGCAGGAATTAGAGTGGCATTCAAACCTAAAAACTCACTCAGGTTGGACAAGCTCTGTAGGCTAAAGGACCCTGTAGGTTGACCCATTTAGACAAAATAATATAATTTAAAAATATCTTGCAATGGCTGTGAGGTCAACTACAAAGGTCAAACTAGTAGGTCGGGGTAGTCAGATTATCAGAACATAAGAATTCAGCTAAGGTAAGAATGGTTGACCCCGACGAGATAAGTAATTTAGAAAAAAGCTCAGCGATTGCACTGCATGCATTAACACACAACCACACAATAGGTTGGGTGGGAGAGGATTAAAATTCTGAGAAGTAATCTATGCAGGTAGAGAGGAGAGAGGTTGATTACTGAATCCCGGTTCATCGAATCTACACCCAGCACAATATATGCAACAGAAATGATTCAATGCAAATACCAGAGATATGCATGAAAGATATTATTACCACCAGTCAGTCAAATCAGAGGGGATAATAAATAATCTTAAAATTCGATTTTAATTCAATTCACGTACATCATAACGTTCTAACAAGTTATTTATTTTGACTATAAAAACACTCGTCTTATTTTCCATCTGATTGTATTTGATGAATAACACTTACATTATTATTTCTTAATGTACATTATCCTATATTTATTTTATTCCAGTGTCTATTCATGAATTTCACTGATGTATTTGAATGAAGGAAGAAAGTTGTGTGAGTGAGTGACTTGATATGATTATGAGCAGCAATAGTTTGTGTTCGAAACGTGGTCGCATCAGTTAATTTTACTGTACAACACCATGTGATTTATCAAAATAAAATCTTGTCCATAATGGAGTTATACTCTACCACAGTGCCCAAGTTTTATACTTTTATGTTTGTCATTCGTTTGTGAACTTGCTGTCGCTATTCATCATCCCGAAAATCGACACATTCATCATGACGATTTTCAAGAGGATAATGCTTTTCCCAGTCTATATTTTAGCTCACACCTGTGCATACTTTTATCAGTTGTCAGTCTGCTCTCTGAATTTAGTATCATTATTATCAGCAGTGTCAGCACAATCACAGTCTTTGTATTAGTTTTTATGCACTCTTCACAATATCAGCCATTGCAATCGTACATTAAGCCCCAAATCTTCACACACTGACTGACACATCTGCGTTTTCTGGATGTAAATACATGTCTGTTGGTCTGTTTATTTGGAAGTCTATTATTTGTTTGTCTCAATAAGTGACTTTTTCAGGAATTTGTTAACCAGCGTAAACAAATGTTTACACAATAATTTTTCATGTGGACTTATAAAAATATGCAACATGGTCAAATGAAATCTTTTGGTGATAATAAAAGATTAGATCTGACACTTAGTTAAATCAAACTGCTTTTATCTGGGCACATTTATCAAGCATTTTGTTGGAGTACGTCTTTGGAAAATCCGTGGATTACTAACCACTACACAAGTTCGATCACTGATTGATTTCAGTTAGAGGACCATTAAAAACCAGGGAATACTGGACAGTTGTTTCGTCCTAGTTAGGGACTAATCGGCAGTACTCACCCACCAGCAGGGTTTGAACCCGGGACCTACCGGTTACAAGGCGAGCTTGTAGGTCATTGGCCACTGGTGCTTACTACTGACGAGTGGCAAACTAGGAAGAAACAGCCATTCAGTACTCACAGTTAGTTTTCAGTAGTTCTCTAACTGATGCCGACTCGTGATCAAACCTGCAACCGATGAAATCTCTACAAACAAACTTCTGAAAACTCAAGGTTGAATTTTGTGTGCATAATGATAACCATTTGTGCAGCTGACGTTTTGATTTTGTATAGTTTGATTGCAGTTGTATACGATCTGTAACTTTTGATTCTTTGACTTTTCGAAATGTGATAGAAAAAATGCATATTGGCTCATCATTTTGGAGAATTTTGTTTTAACAATTAAAAGCGAATCTCAGAAGGGACATGAGTTCCTTCAGGGTTGCAGATACGCCATGCTGACTGGTGAGTGCCAACTAGCACGAAACCTAGGTGCAGCCAAGGCTTCCTGCCGATTGCCTCCAACTATCTGATATCATCAAATCAATGTACACCGTGATGGCGAGCTACCTAGCATGGTAGCCACATTGCAAATCTGACTGATAGAATTCAGTCTGGACCAAAGGAAGGACTAGACACGTCACACTAGTTACTAGTGTCCAATCAAAATGTGAACACTGTCGGAAGTGATATCAAGTGGATGCGTATCCACTTCCAACTGACAAAAGATGTAAAGATATTTATTAACAGCCGGAAATTTTCTAATTTTAGTAACTCTCCTCTTTTCTGAGTAATCACTTTCTCTGAATGCTTTGTGTTAGCATTACGAAAGCAACATTTTGTTAATCATATCCTCCTAAATATTGTCTGAAAAATTACTTGTGACATCCATTTTTAAGTAGATTTTTTTTATCTAAGAGTGATTTTTAGCGATTTCATTCACTTGGCTGTTCTATCACACTATCGCACTCTTAAACCTCACTTAGCCATCAGTTGACCCAGTAAAGAGGGAAGGTTGGATCCAGAAACAACAACAACACCGCTACTGAAATTTTTGAGAGCTCCATCTTGAAGTCGGATGTTTCACTTCAAACTAAACATAATGAGAAAAATATTGATGTAAAATTCAATTCCTCAAGGAATGTAACAAATAAGAATCCTGTTTGGAATATTGTGCACATCATCCAGAATGCTTCAGAAAAATAAGGTAATAAATCAAAATGTAAATATGATTACTAAGAAGAAGTGCAGGCATAAACTACAGAACGAGTAGCACGATTGTAATTTTTATAAAAATAGGTTCAAATGAGCAGGTTATTAACACAAGAATCAAGAAACATTACGCAACGGCTGGTACTAGTAATCATAGTACCAAACATTAGTTACAACATCAAGATATTTAGAGCTGTTGAACCAGGAATTATATCTAACCTAGATGCAATGGGTGGATGCATAAATCAGGGTTCTGCATATGCATTATTACGGTCTCAACAGTGTTAGGAATATGAAAACATAATCTCTTTTAAAGCAGACTGAGTTGTCAACGCAGAACATGGACAGAAAGTGTAGTAGTTGAATGACTTGAAAACAGCAACAAACTGTAGAGCTGCAGCCACTAAGGGTTTTCGAATATTATGGGCCATACGCAAGGCTTTTGCGAACTTTGACGCTGATATATTTCGTATATTATATCCGCTTATATCAGACCTCATTTGGAATATGGGATCCAGGCAGCGAGCCCGTGTTTCAAATACGAAATAGACTTATTAGAAAGGGTGCAAAGAGTAGGAACTAAGCTAATAAAGGGTTTCTCAACCCTCTCATATGAGGAGAGGTTAAGTCGACTGGGTTTATTTCCACTGTCATACAGACGACTTAGGGGTGACCTAATACTAGCATACCGTATCCTAAGAAATGATTTTGGAGCTAATTTATTTCTTCCTTCTAGCACCAACCAATTGCGAGGACATCACCTCAAGGTTCAAAAACCACGGTCGAATCGTCTGCGTCTGGAGATCCGTTTTTCGCATCGAATTGTGAACCATTGGAACTCCCTACCGGAACACGTCGTATCAGCGCCATCCGTTGATTCATTCAAGGCGAGATTGGACCTCCTGTGTGTAACAAATCGAAAGGATTAACACAGGCATATAGCCTACTATCCTAAATAAATTGTAAACTGTAAGTAGTAGTTCGCAATGACCAAATTACAGGAAATCAACCAACAACACAGAGAGGGATGAATTTAGGAATTTGTATTTGACGGAATTATTTGCAATTCATATAATAAATATATATTAACAAACAACAGTGAGTATTTAAATAATACAGTGATAGAAATTGTCAATGAACACATTGAACTTGGTACACTTGTTACAGCAAATAAAGGTGGAGAAAAAGATTCAATAGAACTACAATGATCAGAATTGTACGAGACGAAGAATAAATATATACGAAGACTGTTGAAAATTCCATGAACCTAGTTTATAAAAAGTGAATGCATCCCCACCACTGATAACCATTTGTAAATATGGGTTGATACCAGGTTTTGAATTGACTACCCCTAAATATTTTCCAAGCTAACATTGCTCAAATCATATCTTTGGGAAACTACCTTCGACTTTGCAAATAACCTTGGATAAGTCTTTCTCAATTAATTCTCTTCATATTATGTATGTAAACTTTAATATACGTTCTAAAACTACGCGTATGCCTTTTATGGTGTGTGTCTGTAGGTAGGTAGGTAGACTGCCATGTCTGGTGCATTGAAAACCATAAAGGATAACAGGGTTTAAATGCACCCCAGATAAATATGATGGAGTTGGAGTCATATCAACTACATTTTGAGTGCAGTTCGATTTCGGAACTGTAATTGGATTATTTAACCAAGTGTATGACACCGGTGAAAGACACCACGCAGCAGGCCAGGCCGCCGAATGGAACCCAAAATGTGAAACAACGAGTAGGGTGACATGGAAGCGATTGTGTGAGGAGGAAATGAAAGCTTATGGGGAATCGTGGAGGACTGCAGTGAAGTGGAAATGCTTTATTGAAGCCCTTTATCTCATCGGACATCATATGGAATAATAATAATGATAATAAAATCAATAAACACCTAATGACATTTCTAATGATGTCCTGAAAGTATTACAATGTGATAGGGCAAAGACGCACAACTGATATTCCAAATTATCAAAACTCAATAATGGTACATATGTATATGTAGAAATTCCATCTTGTTGTTGATTCAAAGTTGATATTGTCACGAAATTATTATTAGCGACAGATCCATTTGAAATATTCTCCGGTATCAAAGTACTGCACATCCATCAGCTCTCCAGAAACAGAATTAAAGGTATTGGGGTTATAAGGTTACCGTGTTACTGTTCAACTACTAGATTTTAGTTTAGTCATCTAGAATGTTAAATTTCTAGGGGTTCGCAATTCTTGAAAATTCCAAAACTCCGCATGCCTGAAGAGTCCTCATTTAGGAAGGAACAGATATTTGGTAATATTTTTTACTGATAATAAAGACTTAATTTTCTACATGTACTTTTACATGTCTGGTTGTATTTCTCTCACCTTACTTATGCCCTTGAAATCCAATTGGTTGTTGACTGTTTTAATTTGTCAGTGTAATTAGGGTTTCTAAAAGTCACTTAAAGCTTATATAAACACAAGTGCTGCCAATCATTTTCACTGTTGATACGAGACAATAAAAAGCTTTCCACGTCAGCGGTCTGTCTTCTCTTCATGTGTCGCGTTTTCTGTGGTAATGTATCGTGTTGTTTTAATCTCTATTGTTGCTAGTAATGGTCAGGACACTAAACTCGCGAATCGACTAGGTGGAGAATTCGTCAGCACAACTGAGAGTCTATTAACGGTCACATCAGCTACTCGAAATATTTTCTTAATGATGTCGGCTTGTGACATAATCTTCCTTGAAATAAGTCATTTATCTAAGGACCCAACATTTGAACATACCTCACTCTGAATGTTTCTCCACCCCCTAATTGTGCAGAATATTCTCTAGCTACCCACTACTTCGGAGCAACGGGAAGGACAGACTTCCGCATATGACCACTTCAATGTGCATATATGAGTTCAGCTGCTCGTGTGGAGCTACGTACAAAGGTAGTTCTATGCGGGTCTTATCAAAACGTATTAGAGAACATCATGCAGGATGGCTGCAAAAAGGAGGGACTGGTTTAGTCAGAAGCGCCATAACTGAACACCTCATCAATACCTGTCACAGCATCTCCACTGACTCATCAGAGTTATTTGCAACTAAACAAAAATCTACCAAATAGGTAGCCACTACAGTGCAGATTATCTGTTTCACTTATTTTTACAGGTTAAATCTAATGTTAATATATGTGTCTAAAACTTGGTCACTGTGGTAGTAAGTAATTCCATACTGGTTTGTTTATTAGATGTATCACAAAGTGATGAAAAAATATCATTAACTGGATGACACAGTTTCGAACAAAATTCATTATTGTTCATAATCATTCCATCAATTATAATCACACGACTTCGAAACTTGAGTTTTATAGTTTTCTTTTTTCTCTCCTATTTGTTTTCGTTGGGGTAATATAGTTTTCCGGATATCCGTCTCGGACAGGTGTTGAATCATTCATATTATACGTATTTGCAGTTGATTCGATAAATAAAGCTTCCGTTATCAATCAATCCCTCCGCCCTGCTGTTACATTAGATTTGAAAACCGTCATCTTATCCCATCCACCCTATTGTATGGTTGTGTGTAATTGCATGTGGTGAGTGGTATAGCTGAACTATTCTCTAGATTTCTTATCTTATTCGAGTCAACTAATTTAAGATTAGCTAGGTTCTCATGCTCGGCTAGTCTGACTGCCGCTGTTCTACTACTTTGACTTATATACTTGACCTGACAACTATCGTAGGGTATTAGATAAATTAAATTGTTTTGCTTTAAAGGCTCCACAGGATTGATCCTTTAACCGACAAAGCTCGTTTGTAATTGAGTTTGTGGGTTTGAATGCCAGTTACTCTTATTCCTGCCTTGTTAAGAATTCTATGTGAGGTTTCCGAAGTTCCTTCCTGGTATGGAATTACTACTGATGATTTAGATTCCTTATGGTTGGTGTTGTCTTGCGCATATTTGACATTCATGTCGTCATTATTATTAATATTATTATCACTACTACTTTTACAATTCCCTACATACTTTCTGACTAATTTATCAGGATAATTATTAAGTTTCAAAGCTTCTCTTATATGTCTCACTTTCTGTCTTCGATTTTCCTTGGTACTACTTAGTTTTTGTGCTCTATTATTTAAACATTTCACCAATCCTATTTTCACTGACATGGGATGGGATGATCGGAAGTCCAAATATCTGTTTGAATGTGTGGGTTTCCTGTAAACACAAGTGTGTTTAACTTCCCATCTCTTTTCCTTTTTACGCTACAACTCAACATTGGAAGTTTTCCTTCCTGACTTTCCAATTCATAAGCGAATTGAATTATTATTATTACTTGTATTTATCCCTTACTGTTTAACATCTAATTTTAATGCTTCTCTTTATAGTTGGGTGATGACGCTCATAACATGTTGTTCCACGATGAGATTTGTACTGGGTGAATGAAGGTGATTCTGACTTTGACCGGTCTGCATGAAATGTTAGTGTGTGATTCTTGTGGACAGAGTTGTTGCTCCAACCTCTTTTAGGTATATTATACTTGATTCTAAGTACTTCTATAGCTCTGTATAGCTGCCTAACAGCACTGTTGAGTTAATTTAAACTTTTGTTGTTATTATTTTTTAATAGAACCAAATAGATTAAATCACAAAGAATTGTTTGTTGTTTTCTTTCGCTGTCTTTGAAGCGCTTTGTGACTGTGCATGTCTCAAGAATGTTGCAGATAACTTTACAGCAACACTTAGAGATTGGTTTCCTGTGTTCAAACCAAGACAAGTCGCTTTTGTTCGTTACAGTGGGAATTTATCCTCAATCTAGTCATCGCATATATTTCAACTGCTAAACTGACTTACTTCAGTTATGTTCTCAACACAGTAAAATAGGGAAGGCTGAAAGAATAAAATTCATGTATTACTAGGTACGCGGCCAAGCAAATCATAAAAATCTATAAGCCTTAATGTTGCACACAAAGAAGTATAAAGAAGTGTTGGTGCCAACAGTTCCTAAAAAGGTCGTATTCTTACAAATGCAGTTCCTTGGGGACAACACTGTGCGTCGGTAGCACAGTGGTTAGGACTCTCGCCGACCGTGCACATAGTCCGGGGTTCGATCCCCTGCCGACGCACACCTGATATCTATGGTCGGCCTGTGAAACCTGCGCTACCGATATCATATGCTGAAATTTCCATACTTGTACCAAAAATACTGTGTGGTTTCAAGCTCTAGTAGAAAAAAAAACATCTGCGAGATACTAACACAGAGCATTAGAAATGCGATGAAAAGAGCATACCCTGCTCCTGAATTACATTGTGTCTTCAAAAACACTCCTCTTTTGCGTTCGGGAGTAAAAGATAAACTGCCGTATTTCGACTCTTCCATGTGTATCTACCAATTTAACTGCTCCTGTGGAGCCACTTACATAGGCCATACAATTAAGCTTCTTTCTCGTTCAATTTACGAACATCACCCTGCATGGTTAAGTAAAGGAAAAACAAAATCTATTTATAGCGCTATTCTATCTCATCTTGTGGATACAGAACACAAGATTGATGTTAATCATGCTTTCAGGGTCATTTACCACAAACCTACGAATCTCAATTTCGCCTTAAGAGTTCGACTAATAAATATTGCTGAGGCTGTTGGGATCCATATTAACAAGCCTAATTCGTGCATCCAAAAGAAGTCATTTCAGGCATTATCATTACGTTGGCCATCTAGGCTTGAATGATCCTGAATTTTTGTGGAATTTCCCTAATTTTAGTTAATATTCTATTTGCTATTATGTCTTTATTATTATTATTAGAATTAAAGCATCTTTAATGAACTGTAATTCCACTGATCTTACTTTACAAATTGATATTATTTAAAAAACACTAATATTGTTAATGACGACTATTCTAGAATATTCTATATATGAACATGTATATAATTTCAGAGCCAGATGAGGAAATTATCGAAAAGGATATTCTTCGTTCAATTATTTTGTGTTTTATAGATGTCTGAATGAATATTTTAACTAAAGGATAATTTCTACCTGAAACTGACTAATTTGCTGCAAAAAGCAAAACGTTTAGATATAGTTATTTTAGCAGGCAACTTCAATGCCCAAGTAGGGAAGTTGTGCCAAACTGACAAGTATGTAGGTAGCAAGTATGCAGTTCTCTGCCGACGAACCGACAACGGTGGTCGTTCCTAGTCAGCACTAACTTTAGGCACAAAGAGAGACACTGTGTAACCTGGCGACCTCCATCAGCAAATCAACGCTGAACTCAGATAGACCACACAGCCATATGGTATCGTTGGCGAGGGTCAGTAGAAGACTGTCACTCCTTCTGGAACACGTGCGTAGAATCCGATCAATCTCTGGTCTACGCACGTTTATGTATACGATTAAATAGACATAAGAAATTGCTGGCAGCGAAACAGTTCCATCCCCAACTAGATCAAGACTCTGAGTTTCTATTTAAGGAGAAAATAGCGAAAAGTGTATCTGAGGTTGATAGCAGGACTCCTCCTGAGGTAGCCTGGCACAACATACAGTTAGCTGTAGACACAACTGTAAAAGCTGTTAATAACCTGAAACCTAGTCAGTAAGAGCCAGTGGATTTCTGCCACCCCATTCGAACTGACTGACGCAAGAAGACTGATTCCGCCGAGCTCCAATTATGATGAGAAGCGAAAGCTACTCAAACAAAAACTAACAAGAAGCCTTTGTAACGATAGTGAAAAGGTGTGGGTGACAAAAGTGAAAGAGACGGAAAAATCATCTGCGATTGGTAACACCAGGCAACTATTTAGACTTATCAGGGAAACAGGTGGTAAAATGCAAATGATAAGTGAAACAATCTCTGAGAAAAGTGGCACCAAAATTAGCTCCCAGGATAGAAGACTGGAAAGAACACTCTGAGGAGCAGTTTAAGTGGCCTACGGCCACGCTCAACTTACCGAAAATCCAACACCTCCCTGAATGGGATATAGACACAGGTCATTCATCCCTAAATGAGGTTACTAAGGCTGTCACCAGTCTTAAACGAGGTAAAGCCGCCGAACCTCATGGAATGACTCCAGAGATATTTAAGTATGGTGGAGACAGTTTACTGTCTGCATTAACTGAGGTTCTAGGCAGCGTCTGGGAATCAGAGGAAGTCCCATCGGGTTGGTGTAAGTCACTGATCATCCCGATATACAAGAAGGGAGATAACTCTTCCTGTGATAATCACAGGGGGTTTAGCTTGACTAATATGGTTTCTAAAGATCTAGGCCCAATAATCATGCGTAAACTAAGCGGTCTACGGAAGAAACAAACATGAGAGAACCAGACAGGCTTTGGAACAGGAAACTATATTGTTCTTCGTTATTACTAGTCTTTTTGTCTCATATCTCTGTCTACTGTCTCTATTTTGCATTTACTTTTTACTTTCTTCTTTTTCTTTGTGTGCTACATGGAGGGAGAGTGGCGACTCGAACTCCTGCATATCAGCGCAAAGTTTTATGTTGAAATCAGTCAGTCAGTTTATGCAACTGACCTGTGTCCCAACGAAATGTTTGTGAACAGTAAGCTGCATAAAACGAATTCTCCTGGCCTGACTTAAAACTCTTAATGCAAATTGTCATTTCACCTTGATGATAACGAATACGAAGATTACTAAAGGCAAGAAATAGTAGTATGTGAAGGAGTAAACTGAAGACAAAGTGAGGAGTGGGATATTCTCAGATTATTCGAATATGAATAATAGCAGTTGAGTAGTCATCACTATCCTTTAATCGAACGTGTTACTGAGCATATATATAATATATATATATATATATATATATATATTCAATCATCAACACGGCTACATAACACAGACCAACACTGTTTTATTTCATATACGGTGATCTAAATTTTCAGACTACTTTCTAGTTTATATGTGCATGCTTTAAACACATCCGCCTACATACTTAGAATAGAATCTAACTCAGTTACCTTCAAATTTTATATATTATTTCACTTTTTTTCTGCTGCTTTCTCTAGTGTACACTGGTTGTCTGAAAAATGAAACAGTCATCATCAGTTAACAATGAAATAAGAGATCATTCAAAACGATTAAATTTATTATATATTAAATAACAAACAATTCGGTAGAAGAGGCAGACAGTGAAGACAGGACTTCAAGTGAGCATACAGAAGACAGAGGTGATGAAGATAACCAACCAACCAACCGACAATAAAATGTACCAGTCACTGCCAGTGGGAGAAATCTCATCTACCAAGGCAGCATCGTTTCAACTGTAGGCGGCTTAGATGAGGATGTCAAGGTTAGCATCAAAAGCAAGGCTAACCTTTATTGGTCTCTATATTCAGTGTGCAAATCTCTGGCACTCAAATTTAGGGGGAAGATCCGGATGTTCAACAGTAACGTCAAGGCAGTCAGGTCATTTATATGGTTCAGAAACTTGACACGCAAGTCACGGGAAGTATCTCCAACATGTTGCTGCAGACTTTAATGAACAACTGCCTTCGCTGATCTACTTCAACCTAAATTGAAGAACAGGTGGCCAGACGGTCAGAAAAGATAAGCCACAAAAAACTATGAAGTTCAACGAACCAACCGAGAATTTAGGGCCTAACAGATAGGTACAAGGGGACGGAGATACATCAGACAGATATTGAGGAGACCGTTGAGTGATATGACAAACCAAGCAGGCCATTGAGTAGAACCCAAAATAAGAAATGAACACTTGGGCAGCCGATGGTGATGTGGAAGAGATCTTGTGAAGAGGAAATGAAAGCCTATGGGCAATCGTGGAACCGACTAGAGAGGACTGCAGAGAACGAAGTGAAACAGAGATGTGCTGCTGAAGCGCTGAGCTCCACTACAAACCCAATGGGAAAAAATAACAATAGTATTCTTCACTAAATTTAATATATGCAATACACAGAAAGTGAGTGAGAAGTCGTGACCAGTGTGGTGCAGCAGGTCGGGTGTGAGGACAAATACTCGCCAAAGACGTTGGCTAGGGGTCGCGCTGTGTTGTGAATTGGCAGGGGTTAGAATTCATGGGCCATTGGATCGGGTCCCAGTGGCTTAATGGTATACGAGCTCGTCTTGTAACCAGAAGGTCCTGGGTTCGAATCCTGGTGGGTGCGTACTGATGAAGAGTCCTAAACTAGGATGAAACAGCTGTCCAGTACTCCCAGGTTTTCTAATGCTTCTCTAACTAATGTGAGCTCATGATGAAAATCCTGTAACCAATCAAATCCCTACAAACCAACACTTGAACACAGAAAGTAATTCAAATCTTTTCAGGATTTTGTCTGAGTTTGAGCAGTTTATGGAACACCGATCATATGATTAGTGAAATAGTAACTAAAATGCCTGAGTGCAACGTTCAGTCTCATATTAAGTCACCTAGCGTCGGTGGCGCGGAGGTAGAATTCTCACCAGCCACTCGCATGGTCTGTGTTTCGATCCATGAACGACGCACTCCTAATTCTCGCTAAGCTGGTTATAAACCCGGCAAGGATAGAAGGTTGGGTGTGCGACTAGCAACTTCACCCTGTAGAAATAAAAACGCCGCTGCTGCCGAAACTTAAAAGCTCTAGCCTGAAACCCTATTTTCCCCTGAGAATGCAAAGGAACAAAATAAAATGAAAAAAATCACCTACAGTTTTAAATGCAGACTATTTTAGATAGATTTAGCTTTTCAGTTTAGTTCAATTATCTGTCGATAACTTTAAGTCCCCTACGTTTTCTCCACATATGCATAGTGGAAGTTCTAGCTATACATGCACGGAAATCTATATTTATTTTATTCCAAAACAGTACTTATGAATACAGTGTGGAATTATCAGTATTTTCCTACAATACTGCACCTAATTTACTCAACAACAACAAAAAAACATTACAGAGTATATGTAACCAAAATTGGTAATAGCAGCTTTTTGGTATCAGAAGGGACAATAAAGTCAAAAATATACAAAAAACTATAAAGTGATGGTAATAACATTAATAGCTAAAATTTATAAGATAATTGAAATATTGTCACCATAGATTACAAATAAGATAAAATAAACGAGCCAATTAGTTTACATAGTAATCTGTAAATTTCTCTGTCACATAGAACGCAAACTAAATAGGGTATCGTTGAGTTTTTGTACTTGGTTGTACGGGAATATACTCTTTTATAATGGCTTCTAGTCTTTCCAGATTAGACCCAAGGGGAGAGTAGTGAACAGAGAGGGTGTTGAGAGTCAGACAGTAAGGATTTAGACGATTGCTTACATGAGTTCACGTGTCTGTCAATTATGATAGTAACGAAGTGACTTAGTGGAACACCACTTACCCTACTGTCAACATTTAATACCCTTCGCAAAAATGATATATTCTTTTGAGCAACCAAGAAAGGCTGTGAGGGAGTAGTAAAGTACATTAGGTAAGATAGAAGAGTTAACAAATTGTAAAAGTAGACGTTGAGTGATTCCTGATTGTCTTATCTTACTCATAAGTTCCATGATATTTAAAGGTCATATAGACCGCTTTTAACTATTATCAGTCAAAAAAAGCACTTTGTATTGTAAAATACACTTTTAAAATAGCTCAATATTATTTAAACAATACTGTGATGTCTCATTCACTTTATTGATCAAGTTACCTTAGTTTTTTAATCGGTCAAATAAGAAGTACACTAAAAGTTTGTTTTTCATTGAAATTTCCTTTCAATTAATGAATTTTGTTAAATGGCATGACAATACACTTGAACTAATTTTAATGGTCAAACACACTGCTGAATGACGTTTAGCTTGTAGTAACTTGTGGGTGAATATGATTGTACAACGAGGACTTGACAGTTTGTGGAATAATTTCATTCTTTACAGCTTGCCTTGTAACCAGAAGGTCTTGAGTTCAAACCCTAACGTTGGGTAAGTACTAGTGAAGAGTCCTAAACAGGCTTCCCAGTACTCCTAGGTTTTCTAATGGCTCTCTAATCGATGTCAGTGCATAGTCGAACTTTTAAGCAATCAAACCCCTGGAAATCAACTACTTGAATATCATTCATTCTCTAGACTTTTAATTTCACATGAAGGTTCAAAAGAATTACGCAGAGGAGAGTTTTGAACATTTAGCCGAAACCTGTATAAATAAAAGTTACAAGGCACTGATTGCTGAAGTCATCGTAGTCGCAGATCCCATAGGCTACAAAACTGTCAGTCAGTATATCTACTAATATTTTCAAGTGGTAAGTTGTAAGGATTTGATTAGGCTCAGAACAGATTCCACCCAAACTGATATCAGCTAGGAGACCATTGGAAACATGAAAGTATTGTAGTGCTCCTAGTTTGAGATGAAGTTCAGTGAGAAATCAGTGAAATTTTTACAACAACACAATACTGATTTGGGATTGACCATCAGGTGTACTTCTTTGAGTTCTAAAGAGAATTCGTGAATGGTCAGGTTCATCATGTCAAGTATGAAGAAAAATACTCATCGATAGTGGTTTAATTTAATACCCAAAACTAATAACCCCAGTAGGATGTATGGTGTTGTTAAAGTTCATAAGTCAGGATACCCTATTAGACCTATAGTTGATTTAAGAAATTCACCTACTTATGAATTATCTAAATATTTAGCCATGGTATTAAATCCCCTTAAAAACCACTCGAAATCTAGACTAACAAATTCTTATGAACTAAAACATAGATCAGATAATTTAAAATTAGATAATGAAGAAAAAATGGTTAGTTTTTACATTGTCACTGTATATACACGTATACTAATATATATATGGCTATAGAGGCAATCAGAAACGAACTCAATTCTGACCAGGAACTCGAACTTAGGACGAAATTGCAACTTGAGGACATAATGCTGGGGGTGCACCTGTGCCTGACTTCCACAGTATTTAAATTCCAAGGGAAAACATACAAAACAACTGAGGAAGATGCCATGGGATCACCAATATCCGCGGTTGTAGCAGATATATTCATGGATAGATGGGAAAACATAGCGATTGAAAAGTATGGTGGAGGTATGCAGATGACACATTCACTGTACTAAGGACACAGGATATAAATAGATTTTTCGAACAAATCAACTCAGAGGTGGAGGCAATTCAATTCACTTATGAATTGGAAAGTCAGGAAGGGGAGCTTCCAATGTTAGATTGCAGCGTAAAAAAGAAAGAAGATGGGAAGTTAAACACTAGTGTACCAAGGAAAATCTAAGACAGAAAGTGAGACATATAAGAGAAGCTTTGAAACTTAATAATTACCCTGATAAATTAGTCAGAAATTATGCAGGGAAATGTAAAAGTAAAAATAATGATAGTATTTATAGTGATAATGGTAGTAACGGTAATAATAATGATAATTACAATGATAATAATAATAGTAACATTAATGACGACATGCATGTCAAACATGCTCAAGACAACACCAACAATAAGGAATCTAAATCATCAGTAGTAATTCCATACAAGGAAGGAACCTCGGAAACCTCACGCAGAATTCCTAACAATACAGACAGGAATAAAAGTGACTGGCATTCAAACCCACAAACTCAATTAGAAACGAGCTTTATCGGTTAAAGGATCACTCCTGTGGAGCCTTTAAAACAAAACAATTTAATTAATCTAATACCCTATCTGCGATGGTTGTCAGGTCAAGTATATAAGTCAAAGTAGTAGAACAGCGGCAGTCAGACTAGCCGAGCATAAAAACCTAGTAATATCTAGATTAGTTGACCCACATAAGATAAGAAATCTAGAGAATAGTCCAGCTATAGCACTACATGCAATTGCACACAACCATACAATAGGATGGATGGGATAAGATGACAGTTTTAAAATCTAATGTCACAGGGTGTAGGGGGAGATAGCAACAGAAGCCTTGTTTATCGAATCAACTGCAAACACGTGTAATAGGAATGATATATCTGGAAAATTCTACTACCCCTGTGACGACAAATAGGAGAGAAGAAAGAAAACTATAAAACTCAAGTTTCTAAGTCGTGTGATTATAATTGATGGAATGATTATGAACAATAATGAATTGTGTTCGAAACTGTGTCATCCAGTAAACAGTAATACTGTTTCACTCACTGTGATATATCTAGTAAACAAACTAATATGGAATTACTCATCGATAGCATTAAGAAGTAATGAAACTATATTGCTAATCAACAGAAGTTAGAATTCATTGTTTTTTGGATGAGATATGCTGAAGAGTTCCAAACAAGAATGAAACCGCTGTCCAGTGCTCCCTGTTTTTCACTGGTTCTCTAAATGACACCCGTACCTTAAGGTCTTCTTATTACTAGTTTACTCACTTGTTAAAATCTCTAAAGAAATTAATTATAGTACTGAGCACGAATAATAACTAGACGCCCAGGTAATAATCATCATGCTCTTGTCCACGCCAAGTTAAATACTAAGTCGCATCATCCTGGAGAGAATAAAGGATGCAATGGATGCAGAACTCCGCCCGCCCAAGACAAGCTAGATTCAGGAAAGGCAAATAATAATAATAATTTGCTCTATTCCAAAACAGTAATTGTGATACAGAATGGAATCCTCAGCATTTCACTACAGTATTGCACCCACTTAGTACATTAACAATACATAAAATTCTACATAGATTAAGCGTAATCTCAGTTAATTTTGACAACAACATATTGGCATGTCGGTAGCAAAGCCAAAATTGAAGCGTTTTTTAAGGTGTTATAAAAGTAGATACTAGCATACTTACTGGCGTAAGCGGTAACAAAAGGTCGAGATATGCAGAGTGTGAAAGAACGAAGCAGAATGTTTTAATAAAGTTTGTAAGGAAGAAAGAAACAAAGCAGCATATAACAGAAAAAAGATAGAGAAAAGGAAAAGAAAGAAAGAAAACGTTGTACCTATAAATGATATGAGTTGGAAAGATGAGATCCAGTTGTTCTACTGACTATTTAATAAATTATAGGTATCACGCCTAATGCTTTCTTTATCGCACAGAACACGAGCTAGGTAGGGTATGGTTGAGTTTTTGTACTTGCTGGTGCGAGCATATAGTTTTCTATATAGGCTTCTGGTTTTGTTTGATGAGATGCAAGGGGAGAGTTGTGAGTGAAGAGGGTGGTGTGAGTTAGATAAAATGGATTTGGCCCATTTTTCACATGAGTCGAAGTGCCTGTCAACCAGAATATTAACAAGCTGGTTAAGTGGCACTTTGCTTACCCTGCTGACAACCTTTAACATCCTGCGTAATATGTTATAGTCTTTCTTCAGTAACCCGGGAAAAACTAAGGGGGAACAATAGAGAATAATAGGCAGAATGCAAGAGTTAACGAATCGTAGGAGTAAGGATTGGGTTAATCCAGAATGTCTTAACTTCTTGATGTAGAAGGTAAGACGGAATATTTTCTTAGAAATCATCAAGATGTGAGACGACCAGGAAAGATCAGCAGATAGAATGACGCTAGGATATTTAATTTCCGATTTGGTTTCTATTTCAGTACCATCATATACTGATCAAATTGCAACTCTACGCATCGTCGTCGAAAACACCTTCGACAGACAGTGTTGACCGAGACGTAATTTGGAAACTACTTCCACACTACTGAGTGCAGTGCCCCAAAATCCTTATGAACTTCATTCAACAGCTGGCTATATGATAATGCTACATGTCAGGTGATCCACAATGGAAAACTCAGCGAGGTTATCGAAGTGCATAGAGGAGTAAGACAAGGCTGCCTACTATCATCACTCATGATATTCCTAATTGTGGTGGACTAGATTTTGAGTCAGACTATGGGGAGTGAGAAGACAGGAATACGCTGAACCGATAAGAAGTCTCTAGAAGATATGGATTTTGCAGATGACTTCTGTTTAATGTCATGCAAACTTGAAGACTTGCAGGTGAAAACCAACAAACTGGGTGAAGAAGCTGGCAGCGAAGGCAGGACTCCAGGTGAACTTAAAGAACATAGAGGTGATGAAAATAACCAACCAGCCAACCAACAGCAATAACAGCCAGCACCACCAATCACTATCAACGGAAGGAATTTGAAAGAGGTTACTGCTTCCACTTATCTAGGTAGCATCGTTTCAACTACAAGCGGGCAACATGGAGAAGGATGTCAAAAGCAGAATCGGAAAGACATGACACGCCTTCATCAACGTGAAATCCGTTTAAAAATCTGCTGCACTTAACATAAACCAAAAGATTCGGACTTTCAAGACAAATGTGAAATCAGTCACCTCTTCTAAATGAGTCAGAAATGTGACCAGCGCATTACGAAAAGCATTTCCAACAAGTTGCAGACTTTTAACAACAACAACAACTGTCTTCGCTCTAAATTGAAGATAAAACGGCCGGCCGGAAAGAATTAGCAAATAAGAAGCTCTGGCAACAAACCAAACAAGAACCTATCGCTCAGCAAGTAAGTAGGAGGAAATGGAGATGGATCAGGCACACGCTGAGACCACACCCTAGATTTAGTGGAATGCGAATAGGAAGCGACGAGTGAGTCGTCACTACGAGGGTGACATGGAGGAGGTCGTGTGAGGAGGAGATCAGAGACTATGGGCAATCGTAGGAACAGTGAAAGAGGACAACAGAAGATAGGACAAAGTGTCGATGTGCTGTTGAAGCCCTATTTTCCACTCGGAACCCAAGGGAGTAATAATATTATAATAATAATAGCAATAATAATAATAATTGGTAATTATGAGATATAACCCACCAATGCCTACCTTGCAGGTTCAATGTCATCACTTATTACTATACTATATGTAATTTTCAGAAGCAAAAGATGTATATAAAGGAGAATCTTTGAAATCTGTGTATATTTTAATGTCCATTAAACTGTTGGAAGTAACACTGGTAAGTTATTTCACATGAACAATAGCACAATTAAGACAATTATATTACTTTATTTCTCCTTACTTGCAAAATATATATTTCAAAAATAGGTAACAGATTTCACAAGATCATAATTCGATGAATTCATAACCTTGTACACATTTTTTGTCAAAATTGATTCAAATCTAGCCGATTTAAATCCTGATGATGGAAGGAACACTTTCGATTCCCGTTTCGCTGGTAAACGTTTATATGGATCCACATAAGGTTCCGATATATAAGTAGGGAATGGATTAAAAGTTCCTGCTTTGTAACCACCTGGTTGTTTCCCTGGATTCGATGGTCGAAAGGGAACAGTGATACTTTTCGATTGCACGGGCATAATCTTCGGCAATTTATCAAAACCCTGTTGTTTATATGGATCCGGTCCGAAATAATCAATATTCCCAGATAGAATGAAACTTCTACGACCCATTGTCAACCGCTTTTCACTTTCTGTATCACTGGCTTTTCCAACACGATCCAAATACGGTTCAGACATATAAGCAGGAAACTTTCCAATGGTTAAATTAGGATAACTCGCTCCTGATCCTTTCTTAGATGGTGAAGTATAAAAATTCTTTTCACTTGAATGTTTCGCTGACGGGATCGATTCATTACTGAAGTGTGGAATTGAATTTGAAAATGTGCCCCAATAGTTTCCAGATCCAATAAGCGATTTAGTACCTGAGGGTGGAAGAAATACTGTGGGACGTTCTTTCGTCTTTTCTTTTAAACGTTCTTGATGCTTCACTTTTGTCATATCTGTATATGCTTCACCAACAAATGGTCGATTGTAAACACCAAAATAACCATCGTTTAGACCACATTTTGTTTTTGTATAAACACCATACATTTGTTTCCCTCTTCCAGAGCTTTGATTAAATACAAATTTCCCTAAATCCACATAAGGATCTCCAATTGTATGATAGGATAATTCACTAAAGTAGCCTAGGCGATCGAGATCCGGTTTTGTAGATGCTGCCATAGTATTTTTTTCTTCTGTCTATTCTTAAACTGTTCACTCAAAAAAAGTACCTAAACGCAAGCCAGATCTTTAATCAGCATTTTAACACATATTTTATATCAGTGGCGAAATTGACCAATTAACTGTACACAAATTCTAGTGCATCAATTTTCTGATTGGTTGATTGATATCGTCAGAAAGCGACCAATTACAGCTCAACAAATTGCTATACAATGTAACCATTGAATAACTTCAATTAAGCATTTCAGTCACACAAACGTATTTCACTATTTTAGTTAATCAATCTGAACTAATAATGAGGGAAAACAATAGAGATTGTCAAATAATTTTTTTTGTTACTACAAATAAATATGATTTCTCTCTCACATAAAATAATCTGACTACTAGATCAAGTACAAAGGAAATAAATTTTTGTCACAAGTACTCTCTCTTCTATTCAAAAAAAGATCAGTTGGCATAGCAACCTATTTCTCTGGATTTTTTTTCTTGACAATTCAAACAGTTTTGATTTGGTTATTTACTTCAGAAAAAATGAGAGAGAGATTTAAAGTATTGATTGATGTATGATCCTTAGAACACCTCTTTAGGAAAACTGTAAAGTGAAGATAAAGGGGGAGGGATTTAGCTAAACTTAGATATTATTATAAGATGACATTGAAAGTCCTAGAAATAGTAACCAAGATCTAGCATTATGAATACTTTTTTCAATTGTTGACGTTTTGGATACCGTATGCCTTAGATTATCCTTCAACTTATTGTCATAAAATGATCCTACTAAATGGCATCTACGTCTTTTAATGTTTATGTCACGCTGCTTATTTGAGTGCCTAAACATATTTAGTCAAACGTGGATTGGACACTAAGTAGTATTAATGTCACGCCTCTAGTCCTTAGTTTGATGCAGACTGAATTCTATCAGTCAAGTTTGCAATGTGGCCACGGTGCTAGGTGGGTGGCCATCACAGTACACTCTAGAATGTTGGAGGCAGTCGGCAGGAAGCCGTGGACCTAGGTCTCGTGCTTGTTGGTATTCACCAATCAGCAAGACATATCTGGAATCTTGAAGGAATTCACGTCCCTTCTGAGATTCGAACCCGTGCTACCAAGTTCTACAGACAGAAGGACATTACCACTGAGGTATTCGGCATCGCGATTGACCTCCTGTAGGGCTGTATTGAACACTTGGATTGGGCAGTAGGTAGTCACTACGTCTAGTGCTTTGTTTGGAACAGACTGAATTTCTGTTAGAAACTTAACCCACTTGTTGCTTTTGCATTTTTCTTCTATTTTGTTCCTTTCGCTTCTGAGTAGAACATACGGCTTTAGGCTAGAGCTTTAAGGTTTCAGTAGCACTGGCATTTTTGATGAGGTGGGGCTGCTAGCTTCACGTCCAACTTTCCCTTTTTACTGGCCTTACTTCCAGCTTAGCGAGGTTTAGGAGTCCGTCGGTCGAGTATCAAATCGCGGGCCATGTGCATGGTTGGCGAGTATTCCTACTGACGAACCACCGACATACACACACGCTCTTGCATATGATCTAACCAATTACTACCCAGGTATATATATGTTCGGATAATACATTAAGATATCTTCCTTTTTATTTCGGCTAAATAGAAGTGTACTTATAATTTTGTATTTATAATTTAGCTCAGAATTCCTTACGACCAACAAAGAAATTGCATAGAACCAGTTGCCTTCAAATTCTTTACCACTAACATCTATCTAACTGACTAGATAATGAAATATATGTGAATGAAATTCGAAATTCACCAATTAAAAATTCACAATTTGTAATCTACACAGGAGTCAGACAAGGGTGCTTATTATCACCAATGATATTCCTAATTGTGGTGGACTGGATTATGCGTCAGACAGTGGGAAACGAGAAGACAGGGATATCCTGGACCAACATGAAGAACCTAGAAGACCTGGATTTCGCAGATGATTTATGTTTGATGTCACACAAAATCGAAGACTTACAAGCGAAAACCGACAAACTGGTCGAAGAAGCAGCAAAGACAGGAATCCAGGTGAACATAGACAAGACGGAGGTTATGAAAATAACCAACCAACAACAACAACAACAACAGCAGCAACATCCAGCGCCAATCATCATCAACGGGAGGGATTTGAAAGAGGTTAATTCATTCACTTATCTAAGGAGCATTGTCTCAACTGCAGGAGGAACGGACGAAGATGTCAAATCGAGAATCGGGAAGGCGAGAAACACATTCATCAACCTGAAACCAATCTGGAAATCTTCGTCACTCAGCATCAACAACAAAATTCGAATCTTCAATACAAACGTCAAGTCAGTTCTTCTATACGGATCAGAAACTTGGCGGCGGGTCACAAAGAATATTTCCAACAGCCTGTTGCAGACCTTTATCAACAACTGTCTTCGCTCTATACTGAAGATCAGATGGGAGGAAAGAACAGCAACCAACAAGAAACTATGGGAACAAACAAATCAAGAACCAATCGCTCAACAAACATGCAGGAGAAAATAGAGATGGATTGGACACTCGCTGAGGAGGCCGCTGGGTGACATCGCGCGTCAGGCTCTCGAGTGGAACCCGAAAGGGAAGCGGCGAGTGGGACGTCCAAGAGTGACATGGAGGAGATCGTGTGAAGAGGAGCTGAAACAGTATGGATTAACATGGATGCAGGTGAAAAGTACAGCAGAAGACAGAATCAAGTGGAGACGTGCAGTTGAAGCCATATGTTCCACTAGGAAACCAAGGGAACAATAATACAATAACAATAATCTACATAGTTCGAGGTGAAATTTTACTGGTTAGCCTAGAATTAGGGTGGTTTGAACTGATTCAGCTGTTTAAACTGTGTCAGACTGGATACATACAGTTGATGAACTCGGCTTAAAATGGGCGAAACCACCCTTCAGGGTGTTTGTATCACTTTGATCTGAATAGTAGGCATTGTTTGATGGGCGTGAGTTGTATCCAATCTATCAGTAGCATTTACAGGTAGAATTCTATTCAACAGGAGGTATTTTCAGTGTCAAGAAGATACATATCTGAATCGTCTTCATGGAAATCTAAAAACATTAGATTTATTCCATATAATTTTGTTTAATACATGTATCACACAGTGGTGAAACAGTATTACTGTTTACTGGATGACACAGTTTCGAACAAAATTTATTGTTCATAATCATTCCATCAATTATAATATCGAAATAGACTTATTAGAAAGGGTGCAAAGAGTGGGAACTAAGCTAATAAAGGGTTTCTCAACCCTCTCATATGAAGAGAGGTTAAGTCGACTGGGTTTATTTCCACTGTCATACAGACGACTTAGGGTGACCTAAACATGTATTTTTCTTAGCACCAACCAATTGCGAGGACATCACCTCAAGGTTCAAAAACCACGGTCGAATCGTCTGCGTTTGGAGATCCGTTTTTCGCATCGGATTGTGAACCATTGGAACTCCTTACCGGAACACGTCGTATCAGCGCCATCCGTTGATTCATTCAAGGCGAGATTGGACCTCCTGTGTGTAACAAATCGAAAGGATTAACACAGGCATATAGCCTACTATCCTAAATAAATTGTAAACTGTAAACTGTAAACACGACTTCGAAACTTGAGTTTTATAGTTTTCTTTGTTCTATCCTATCTGGGTGCACAGGTGTTGAATCATTCCTATTTTACGTGTTAGCGGTTGATTCGATAAACAAGGCTTCCGTTGCCATCAGTCTCTCCCTCCACCCGTGTTACATTAGATTTTAAAACTGTCATCTTATCCCATCCATCCTATTGTATGGTTGTGTGTAATTGCATGTAGTGAGTGGTATAGCTGAACTATTCTCTAGATTTTTTATCTTATTCGGGTCAAACAATCTAAATTTTGCTAGTAGTTCTACTACCCCTGCGACGACAAATAGGAGAGAACAAAGAAAACTATAAAACTCAAGTTTCAAAGTCGTGTGATTATAATTGATGAAATGATTATGAACAATAATGAATTGTGTTCGAAACTGTGTCATCCAGTAAACAATAATACTGTTTCATCACTGTGTGATACATCTAATAAACAAACCAATATGGAATTACTTACTACCACAGTGCCCAAGTTTTAGACACATATATTAACATTAGATTTAACCTGTAAAAATAAGTGAAACAGATAATCTACAATGTAGTGGCTCCCTGATTTAAACAGTCCGCTTATTACACTCTGTGAAATAATGTTGTACTCTATGATTTATGAAGTAAAAGAACCGATGCAACTGCCGATTTCGTAAATAAGAATACAAACACTGAATATTATTTTCGGTAATTTCCTCCTCACCCCCTACAGGTTATATCTATAATAGATTAAAAATAATAAAAATAACTCTGAGTGTATCAGTTACATAGTTCTTTTTATTATCCGACGTTGTGAGCACCTTCCACTACGGTTAAACAAAGGTGTTATAAGTCACTGTTCACTAGTCCGCCTAATTCACACGAAACATTAGGTCAGTATAGATGAGTCATTCTCCATCATTTATCATGATCCTACCGACGTGTTGGAAGTAGCTAGACTCTGAATCCTGCAAATAGAAGAAGCGATGGCGATTTCAACAAATAAAATATCCCTAGCCATGCAACTTTAAAAAAACCTGTACACCCTCTATGATTGCATTGGTAGGCTTTAAATCAAGAAATTACCAAATTCGCTACACCTCAAGCAATCAAAACTCATATGCAAATTTTACTAACTCATATTGTGATAAATTATTACTGTACCGCATTCATTTCATTTTCCTAAATACACACACACACATGTATATTTACACTTAGAACTATTATCTCTCATAATCTATGCTTATCTAATTTCATCTACAATCACGAAACCCTACTACCCTCTACTTTTCTAGCGCATCTCTTGCTTTTACAGACTAATACAACATACAGAAGATTGAGATCCAGTCGAGTAGTGAGTTATTTGCTGTAGAATTCACTTTTAACTCATCATATACAAGCAATTTGGTGAGTAAAACCTCGGAGTCAGCGATGCACAAGTGACGAATTTCCCGAAATCACCGCCAAAAGTTATACAAAATTGCTTACTGAAATTTTCAAACCCTCCTACTTCTCATTGAGGGGAATTCGAATATCCAATCTGCTTGTTGGCCAATGGAAATACCTGAAGTATGCGTCAACACTCCGAATTCCACCACGGGCTCACAATCTTCGTTTAAGCAGCCTCGACTATTAAGGCAACTACTTTTTATTTCACCACTATCTTTTTATGTGTACACATACATACAAAATAACCCATATATTTTCGATTGGGCACTAGTAACTAGTGCGACTTGTCTAGTTCTTTCTTTGGTGCAGACTGAATTCTATCAGTCAAGTTTGCAATGTGGCCACCATTCTAGATAGCTCGCCATCACGTTGCACATTGATTTGGTGATATTAGATAGTTGGAGGCAATCGGCAGGAAGCCTTGGACCTAGGTTTCGTGCTAGTTGGCACTCGCCAGTAAGGCTACCTAGAATGGTGGCCACATTGCAAACCTGACTGATAGAATTCAGTCTGCACCAAAGAAAGGACTAGACACGTCACACTAGTTACTAGTGTCCAATCAAAAATACCCACTACAGTCCTACAGGAGGGCAATCACGAGCTCGAATACCTCAGTGGTCATGTCCCTCTGAATGGAGAATTGGGTGACACGAGGTCGAATCTCAGAAGGGAAATGAATTTCTTCAAAGTTGCAGATATGCCTTGCTGATTGGTGAATACCAACAAGCACGAAACTCAGGTCCAAGGCTTCCTACCGATTGCCTTCAACCATCTAATATCAACAATTCAAAGTGCACTGTGATGGCAAGCCACCTAGTGGCATGGTGGACACATTGCAAACTTGACTGATATAATTCAATCTGCACCAAACAAAGGACCAGACACATTACACTAGTTACTGAATACTGTCCAATCAAAGTACCCCTTATAAATGTATAGTAAGTACATGTGTGGTCACAGTGCCGAAAATGTGTTGCACAAATACCATTATACGTTTAAGGAAGATGTGTACAGTAGCAGAAGCTTGTGCAATTAGTGTCTATAGCATCTATCTTTGTGTATAGAAGGAAATAGTGATCACTTTGAATCCACTATTGTAATACTTTGTGATTGGTAAATGTTATCCTAACTAGTTTAATTTATTCCGTCTAATATTATTAATACTACTGTGGTGAGAGCTGTCTGCTAGCCAAATGGGTATACAGTAATTTACGTCAATCTTTATGTCCCAAATATTGGTCATGAGAAAGACAAGAACAAAGACTAACTCAACAACCAATCACAGCAGACTTTGCGTAGGCGGATACAATTAGCAGATAGATGATCTGACATTCAAGAAACAGCCACAAAGAGATGAAAGATTAACTTTCAGTGAGAAACGACCAATCAGAAGACTGTGTTTGTCTGCTAACAATAATCTTTAATAATGTACATGAAAATCTATAAATATGTGTTGATTTCCTTAATAAACGATCTGTTGCCTGGCCCTTGTCTTCTATTGTTACACTACTATTGTCTTGATTAAAACTACTTTTTGTCAGTAACATTATGTTGACTTGTTTCACTGTTATTATCGTTGCTACTGCTTACTGTGCTATTCCAAACACTTTTCAGGCTTTATATCTGATAAATTAATTGTTCATTATAGTGACACAGAAAAACACCGTAATCCTTTATAATTTTAATGCTCAATTCCCTATACTTCTTCAACTGCCTATCTACGTGAAAATGGCCTGTAAAACATTTTCGCCTTTCACTTTGAATGAGTGTTTCACTGTAATTTGTTTATTAGTCACATATCTCCTCACATATTCCTTATTGTGTGTATGTTGAGTATTCAGCTGAAGTGATGATGAATTCATTAAATTCTGCCTTATGAACATTTTCAAGAATAGTTTGTAAGGAATTGATTTCTTTCAAGTTTGACCATGGATTGATATCAGTTGGAGAATCATTGAAAACCAACTCTAAGGAGTACTGGATAGCTGTTACGTTCTAGTTTAGGACTTATCGGCGATATGCACCCACGTGACCACCGGGATTCATCCGGTTGGCAGTGAGGGTAAATACTTGCCAGTCTCTCTCTCTCTACTCTACTTCGGCTATCTCCTACGGGAGGATGAGCCGGCTTCATGAACATCAATATCGTCCCAGGCGCGGCGATCTGATGCAAAGTTTGCGACAGGGTTATCTACCGCTCCATATCAGCTTGATGTACTTAGCTGTCACTTGCGACATCGCCAAGATGGTAATGGCAGAAGAGAGTTCATGAAGTTTCATGGGAATTTGGTACGAGTGATGTCCCCAGAATCGCTCGGCCTTTTGTTTGAGAGTGCAGCTCTAGCCTTTACACAACCAAGTGTGACCTACAAGGCAGTAGGAGTGGAGTAGGGAGTCCACTATCCATTGGCAGCCAGTGACCGGAGTTCGGTTCATACGCCTTTTTGAATGGGGCCAGACATCCATGACACCCAACAAGCCCTTTGTTCATACGTCTGCCGGTGAGCTCCAGTGAGCTTCATACGCCAGTCGTTGGAGGTTTGGAATCAGGGTTTAGCCATCTCCCCTAGACTGTCATCCAATGGACAGTCAACCCGGTGAAGAGCGCCGGGCATCCGCTTTCGCCCTCTCACTTTGGTGAAAAACACCTCCGCCACGTGAAGGCAGTGAGTAGGACTTCCTTAGGAGAGGCTATGTAAGACGCCCGGTCATATGGGAGCATTTCAAGAGGTGTGCGGAGGGGTGGCCAACCCGCAGCGCAAGGCAGTCGCGCTAAAATAACGAATTGGTAGGAGTTGGAACTCATGGATTGGTCATTGAGTCGGGTCCCAGTGGCTGAATGGTATACGAGCTAGCTTGCCTTGAAACCGAAAGGTCCTGGGCTCGACCCCTGGCGGTGGGTGCGCACTGCCGATGAGTCACAAACTAGGACGAAACGCCTGTCCTATACTCACTATTTTTCATTGCTTCTCCAACTGATATCAATCCGACATTTGTTGCTTGTTTTTAGCTCGTATTGGCAAGTAAATGTCTCCACTTACTAATATACTAATAGCAATAATATGATTAATGAGAAATTGCAAATCAGCTTTGAGAAATTTTCATTTGTAAATGGTCATAATCACATGTTAACAATTCTAATTATTCACGGTGTTTCATTCGACTCTCATGAGATTCCACTATTTATTTATCAGTAAGTTTAACCATAATAACAGATTACAACAAATCAATACAGAATAAAAGCTGAAAATTGTTTTAGAAAAATAGTTACACCCCGACAACAATGACAAGAAGTCTTTTTTAAGCGTTTGAATACGTAACCACCACCACCCCACCCCACATTAGGCGACATGATAACTACCACTTGAATGTATTGTACAGTGTATAAGAAAAAAAAGATATGTCAAATGTAATCACTTTATTATGCTGGAGAGTTAATCATACAATCTTGTGACAACACCACATTCATAAACAGAAATACTCTTCTAGGCGTCAAACAATATCTCTGTAGATTTGATTAAAAGAGATACAAAACTCTGAAACAAATACAAAACAACTGAATGTAAGTGCATAGAATCAATAAATCTCACACAGTCAAGTTACTCATTAGCCTGCTAGAAAGTTTAATAATAAATTCAACGATATATATATATATATATATATATATATATATATAGGTAAAAAAACCTAATCGTAACGACAGAAGACAACGGGCAGGCAAAAGATCGTTTATTGAGGAAATCAAGAGTGATTTGTATACTTTTATGTACATTATTTCTCGTTATTATTAGCAGAGAAAGTGTCTTACGATTGGTTGTTTTCCTGCTGAAGGTTATTCTGCCATCCCCTTGTGGCCATTTCTTTGAAGGTCAGACCATATATCTGCGAATCATGCCCGCCCACGCAACGTCTGCTGTGACTGATTGTTGAGTTAGTCTTTGTTCTTGTTTTTTTTCGAATGACCAAGATATGGGACGTAAACATTGACATAAATTCCTGTCTACCAATTTTAGCTAGCAGACAGCTCTCATCACATAATCACCATAGAGAAATCAACTTCAACAACATATAGCACTCACTGGGGAAAAAGCCAACCTTTTCTCCTCTTTTTTTCCATGTAATCGAATCAACAGAACTTACTATTATCCAACAACGAAATATAGATATTAATTATCAGTAGAGCAGGTCTGTACTTTTGTTACATCCATAAAAAAGTTGATTCTCGGAGAATCGATCTTATTTACTCCTAAATTCATAATAGTATTCTTTGGAGTCTCTAGAAGATTTGAGCTTCGTGGATGATTTACGTCTCATGTAACACAAACTAGAAGGTCAACAGGCGAAAACCAGTAAGACGGCAACAGAAGCAGCGAAGATAGGACTTCAAGTGAATATAGAGGATATAGAAGTGATGAAAATAACCAAGCAACAATAAGCAGCAAACAGCGTCAAAGAGAGAAATTCGAAGGAAGTTACTTCTTCCACTCATCTAACCAGCATCATCTCTCAATTACGGGCGGTATGAGTGAATATGTCAAAGCCAGGACCAGAAATCACTCTTAAAATCTACTGCGTTAAGCATCAAGAACAAGATGTGGATTTTTGAGATCAATGTCATATCATTCAGTTCTTCTGTATGGTTCAAAGAGATGGCGTGCCATTAAAGTATTTCGAACAGGCTGCAGTAGACTTTTATCAACAGCTGTCCACTTTGCTGGCCGCATAATGAAGATCAGATAGTCGGTCAGAAAGGATTAGCAAAAAGGCGACTTTTCATGGAAAGAACCAACCAAGGACCTATTACCCAACAACTATACCAAGGAGACCGTTGATTAGCATTACATAACAGACCAACAAGTAAAACTCGTATAGGAAACGAGGACATCAGTCCGAGGGTGACATAGAGTAGATAAAATGGAGTTGTGCTGTTGAAACCCAATGCGCCAATCCGAACCCCACAGTAAAATAATAATCTCTGGAGTCAGCGTTTTTTCTAGGCAATCAGCTTGAAACTTATCTGTCGATTACTAGAATCTACTAAACATGTAACAAATATCTAAAAGAGAGTCATACACCTAACACAAAAAATACCAGCTCCATATTAGTATGTTTATACGATATATCATACAGTGAGTGAAACAGTATTACTGTTTACTGGATGACACAGTTTCGAACACAATTCATTATTGTTCATAATCATTCCATCAATTATAATCACACGATTTCGAAACTTGAGTTTCATAATTTTCTTTTTTCTCTCCTATTTGTCGTCACAGGGGTAGTAGAATTTTCCAGATATATCATTCCTATTACACGTGCTTGCAGTTGATTCGATAAACAAGGCTTCTGTTGCTATCTCCCCCTACACCCTGTGACATTAGATTTTAAAACTGTCATCTTATCCCATCCATCCTATTGTATGGTTGTGTGCAATTGCATGTAGTGCTATAGCTGGACTATTCTCTAGATTTCTTATCTTATGTGGGTCAACTAATCTAGATATTACTAGGTTTTTATGCTCGGCTAGTCTGACTGCCACTGTTCTACTACTTTGACTTATATACTTGACCTGACAACCATCGCTAGGGTATTAGATTAATTAAATTGTTTTGTTTTAAAGGCTCCTCAGGATTGATCCTTTAACCGACAAAGCTTGTTTCTAATTGAGTTTGTGGGTTTGAATGCCAGCCACTTTTATTCCTGCCTGCCTTGTTAAGAATTCTGCACAAGGTTTCCGAGGTTCCTTCCTTGTATGGAATTACTACTGATGATTTAGATTCCTTATTGTTGGTGTTGTCTTGAGCATGTTTGACATGCATGTCGTCATTAATGTTACTATTATTATTGTAATTATTATTATTATTACCATTACTACCATTATCACTATAACTACTATCATTACTTTTATTTTTACATTTCCCTACATACTTTCTGACTAATTTATCAGGGTAATTATTAAGTTTCAAAGCTTCTCTTATATGCCTCACTTTCTGTCTTAGATTTTCCTTGGTACTACTTAGTTTTTGTGCTCTATCACTTAAACATGTCACCAATCCTATTTTCACTGACATAGGATGGGATGATCGGAAGTCCAAATATCTGTTTGAATGTGTGGATTTTCTGTAAACACTAGTGTTTAACTTCCCATCTTCTTTCTTTTTTACGCTACAATCTAACATTGGAAGCTCCCCTTCCTGACTTTCCAATCCATAAGTGAATTGAATTGCCTCCACCTCTGAGTTGATTTGTTCGAAAAATCTATTTATATCCTGTGTCCTAAGTACAGTGAATGTGTCATCTACATACCTCCACCATACTTTTGAAACGTTCATCCCCTACAACCATACAATAGGATGGATGGGATAAGATGACAGTTTTAAAATCTAATGTAACAACGGGGTGGAGGGAGAGATTGATAACAGAAGCTTTGTTTATCGAATCAACTGAATGAAAATACATGTAATAGGAATGATTCACCCCCTTTCCAGCGGATATCTGGAAAATTCTCCTACCCCTGTGACGACAAATAGGAGAGAAAAAAGAAAATTATGAAACTCAAGTTTCGAAGTCGTGTGATTATAATTGATGGAATGATTATGAACAATAATGAATTGTGTTCGAAACTGTGTCATCCAGTAAACAGTAATACTGTTTCACTCACTGTGTGATATATCTAGTAAACAAACTATTATGGAATTACTTACTACCACAGTGCCCAAGTTTACCAACAGTGAACAGACTTTAAGATTTTATACGGCAAATCAAAATGCTAGAACTGTTTCTCAAAAAGAGTTCTTTATTCTGGATTGACTGAACATCATTGATCATCGCATAAAAAACAAATAAAATCACAATGTAATACCCCAAATTGGCTTTGTCGTTTTTTACCACTTCATTAATATCCAAACTGCTTTCACTATTATTATTATTATGAATAAATAGTACCTCTTAGAGGAGATAAATCAATTCAAACTTAGTCTTCATCATAGTGTACATATATATGGTAAACAGTTAAGGAGAATTACTACTTCTGCTCGGCTTTATCGATTCATAAGACGAAATGTTGTTTCCCACACAAACACAAAAGTACTCGTAAATATTATTTTGATCAAAATAGTAGAAGTGAACTTGGTTTGGACATATATAAAATAGTAGAAAAACTACAGAAGATCGTACGTAGGCCATACTATTCTATTAGCTTGTTTTTTAGTTTGTTTCTCTCTCACTCTCCATGAAATAGTACGAGGAATACTGTTTTTTTCTTAAAAATTATATATTTGTTCAACTCTCTCTGTACAGTTTTTCCTCTTACCATTTCATTTGTCTTTCACAGCCAGTCAACCAATCAATCAATAAATCAATTAATTAATCGATTAATCATCTGTAGTGACTGATTCCAGTATCTTGGCCAATTTCAATTGATTGCATAATGAGATAATACATGCTTTGGTTTCAGCATCACCATCATTTAGGCAACAATTTGTAAATGCTTCACGAAAACTAGAATGATCATCCTTTTCTAAATCGGCTAGCCATTTTAATTCACCTGTGGTCAGTTGAATTATACTTGATTCATCCATTGTCTATAGAAAATATATGATTAAAAAAATGTAAAAGAACAATGGGTTATCATCCTATGAAACGCTTGATTTCATTGAATAAGGACTGTATTTAGTCTATATATATATATATATATATATATAATATATATATATATGTATATATATATATATGCATCGATGGCACAGTGGTTAGGACGCTCGCCGACCATGCATATGGTCCGGGGTTTAATCCCGTACCGACGTACTCCTTTACCCCGCTAAGCTAGTAATAAAAAGATGGTAAAGAGGAAAGGCTGGGCATCGGGCTAGCAACCCCATCCTGTAAAAATAAACAGAAACTACAAAAACTTTAAGCCTCTAGCCTGAAGCCCTATGTTCCACCGGGAACGTGAAAGAATATTGGAACAAATTCATAGATTTTATGGAGTGCAATATTTATATAGTACTGGGCAGATTTTTTAAGGCTTACATATCCTTTTATCTCAAACCCTACTAAATGTTGTTTTTTTCTACTTTCTTACCAAGGGCTGCTTAATACACTCACTCATCAACACAAAAACAATATACTAATTCTTGTAATGTCGCCATTTCTATTTCATTTCATCATAGTGGTACTAATGAACTTAACACTAACTGACTTAAGCGATTCAGGGATTCACTTGTTACTGGGGAATAATCTCGCTGACTTAGAATATGTAAATGAAATAGTCCTCTTTCCTAGGTGAAGACTATGACTATGAGCAGAGTCTTCTGAACACCTTGAGCAACAATCTTCGAATGTTTGGCATGTGATCCGCTCCCGTCAAATGTGAGATGATGCTACAGGACCGGACTGGACTACATTGACTCCTAGCTAAAAGATAGGCTGCAGTGGGGTGGTAGAGGGTGTTGACTGCTTTAATCATTTAGGCATTTGCATCAGCCAGCTCCAGTGGGTTGATCACTGACATAGTCTCAGCACGGATACAAAAGGTTCGTCTGGCATATGCCAGTTAACGCCATCTCTGGTGTAGATGTGGTATCTGGCTATTGACCAAAGGGCGTGTATACTGCTCAGCGGCAGTCCGGTCTGTCCTCCTTTGTGGTTGTGAGTGAGACATCAATGACCATTGGAAGTGGAAGACATGAAAAGCCCGACTAGCTGTCTTCGATCATAGGTGTCTGCGTTCTATCTCGTGTGAAATGGTATAATAGGGTGAGCAATATTGAGGTTAGGCTTCGAGTGTTAGGTAAAAAGGGGAAATCAACAGACGAGACTGTGAAGTTACATCGATCAAGATGGTTAGAAAATGTGTTACGCATGCCTAGCCATTGCCTTCCTCGACGGTCAATGTTGACTGACATAGGATCAAGTTGGAAACGAACTAGCAGCGGTCAAACCAAAACATGGCTTCACCAGTCAATGAAATCCACAACAGTTTAAGCCAGCCAGCCACGTAGGAAGGTGTAAACTTCCTGACTGGTTGGGGTCCTCGGGACGGTAAAAACCAATGAAGGCTGGAGACAATCGGTGATATGGCTCAAAGTCGTTCTCAATGGTGCAGATGCATTCACTCTGTGATTTATAATATGCAATAAAATTCTATTGTACTTCTGCATTACCATTCTTTTTCCCTCACTCACACCTCTGTTTATTATCTCTCTTTTGAATCTCTGTTTACTCTCCTCTCTTGCTTTGTGTGCTACATGGAGAGAGTAGCAACTCCAACTGCTTCACGTTTATGCAAAGTTTTATGTTGAAATCAGTTAGTCAGTCTTGTACTAAAATCGTGAACATTATCTATAGCTTAAAAAGTATTCGCACATTTTGATTGTACTAACTCCAATCAATGGGTTTGGGTTCCCCAATGTAGTTCACTTGCCGAAGGTTAGATGTTTAAGTTGACAAGCTATACAGCAGTTGTTCATGAAAGGCATAAGAAAGCTAACATACCTGTGTACTTCATTTACATGGCATAACAGAGGATGTCAATTCTAGCAGGGAAATTCTGCAACAATCTAGATGATTCTGAAAGTCCGTCATCTATTCAGCTGTTTGGAAACAGTCGAGTGTACAAAGCTTTACGAAGCTTCGTTGTTTACGGAAAAATACAACAGGTGCTTTGATTTCACTCCCTTAGAGAGGTTTGTTTGGATGTAGTATAAGACTTTGAAGGACTTTTCAAATGGAGCTGAATGTCCTGAATTTAAAAAAGCGGGAACTCAAGGATGTATATATTTCGGTAACAGAATATCTGCTAATAGCTGAGGCACTAGCGATCCAAAGCCCGAGCTATGTATTCGGAAGAAATACGTCCAACCGTTGTCCTTACCATGACCATCATAAAAGGTCAGTCCTATCAATAATGATTATTCTATCACCTTTCTTATCCAACCTATCTGTTTATTTCTGTTATTTTTACGTTTTTCCTATCCGCATTACTAGACCTGTTTTTTTATCCGAACCTCCTGCCTATTTTGTTGTTTTACTTGGTTTTTAATCCCTTATTGAACAAACAGTCAAGTTTACCAGTAATTATGATCCTACTGTGTCTTTTCTACCCGATCTCCCAGTTCATTACACTTTGTAATTTTTTAAATTTGACCTTTGACCGGGAATAGTTCTAAAACTTTCTCATCCATTTACCATAAATACACGAATGTACAGCCTAGATGACATCGTCTTCGTCAAAAAGAAAAAAATTTTTCCGCTGCAACTATCTTTCTGATTACTGTTTGTAACAAACGCTGAGAAACTGTAAACGACACAAAACCGGTAGTGTATATACCTATTATTATTATTGCAAAAATATTCATTTAGACATCTATAAAACACAAAATAATCGAGCAAAGAATATTCTTTTCGATAATCTCCTCTTCCAGGCTCTACAATTATATATACATGTTTATATACACAGAATATTTTAAATTAGTAGTTAATAACAATATTAGCGTTTTTTAATAATATCGATTTGTAAAGTATGGATCAATGCTATTGCAGTTCATTAAAGATGCTTAAATTATAATAATAATAATAATAATAATAATAATAATAATAAAGATATAACAGCGAATAGAGTATCAACTAAAATTAGGGAAATTTCACAAAAATTCTGGATTATTCAAACCTGGATGGCCAAGGTAATGATAATGACTGAACTAACTTCTTTTGGGTGCATAAATTAAGCTTATTAATATGAATCCCCACAGCCTCAGCGATATTTAGAAGTCGAACTCTTAAAGCGAAATTGAGATTCGTAGGTATGCGGTAAATGACCCTGAAAGCATGATTAACGTCAATCTTGTGTTCTGTCTCCACAAGATGCGCCAGAATAGCGCTGCGAACAGATTTTGTTTGACCTTTGCTTAACCAGGCAGGGTGATGTTCGGAAATTTGACGAGAAACACGCCTAATTGTACGGCCTATGTAACTGGCTCCACAGGAGCAGTTAAATTGGTATATACACATGGAGTAGGAGGCGAAATTAGGCAGTTTGTCTTTTATTCCCGAACGCAGAAGAGGAGTGGTTTTGAAGATACAGCGTAATTGAGCAGCAGGGAATGCTCTTTTTACCGCATTTCTGAGGCGATGTGTTCGTATCTCACTTGTGTTGTCTCCTAGGAACTGCATCTGTAAGAACAAGGCTTTCTTTCGAACTGTTGGTAACTTCGACTGTTTTGGTTTTAGATTCATATTCTTATCAATAAACTTTTCGGGATAACCATTCTCACTTAGCAACCGTTTAATATTGTTAAGCTCCTCGTCAAGACATTCATTCGAGCAAATCTCTCTTGCTCTGTGGACCAAGCACTTTATTAGATTGCGTTTGCAATAACATTGATCATACTTTACAAATCGATATTATTAAAAAAACGCTAATATTGTTATTAACTACTAATTTAAAATATTCTGTGTATATAAACATGCATATATAATTGTAGAGCCTGGAAGAAAATATTATCGAAAAGAATATTCTTTGCTCGATTATTTTGTGTTTTATTATTATTATTACAACACATACTTGGGGCAATTAGTTACCTTTATGAATGTCGACAAACCATAAGACGTAAGGGAATGTGCGATTACAAATGTGTAATCTATAAAATTCCAATCATTTGTGTTTTCTTATTGTTTTGTAGACGAACTAGGTACATTATGAGCACCAAGAGATGAGCCACACATAAACCTCATAGTTTATGTGAGAGCTGTGATACTGACCGGATGCCTTGACTGAAGCAGGTGGTTGTCTAAAGAAGGCCAACCCCGAACTTTTGACTTGAAGTCTAATCTACAAGTCAGTGGAGGAGTGTTAGGAACTGAGTTCTCATGGTTGTTGGTTGATGACCAAGAAAGGTCCATACGCAATTCCTTGTTTTTCGGATCTTGGAGTCCATTTACACCACAGGTTTGGATTCATGGTCTACCAACTCTTCTAGGTAAACCTGCATGTTCATCACTCCGGTTGTGACAACTAGATGTTCGCACTGGCTTCCTCACTTTTGTGAGGAACACTCCTGACGCGAGTGCACAAAGATCATTATTCATCTTGTGTGAGACGACTCTTCAGTGACTCATACATTTTAAGCGTATTCCCTTAATCTTTTTTCTTGTTTGAAAAAATAATAATTGCGCTTTATTTCTCTGAGTTAAGTGTTCAAAGCAAAAAATAAAACAAGTAGAATGCGTGAAAATACCACTTACACTGTTAAGAAGAAAATTGAAAAAGATGATGTGGGGTATTATGAAGAAACTCAATGAATTTTACTTACTTTTACACTGGAGCTAACCGATTTAATAATATCTTTAAAAAGGATATTCAAATCAGCTAGAATTCCACGAACTAGAGGCAATTCACCCTTCTGTTTCTGACAACCACAAGCAATGTGTATCAAACAGGGAAGAATGTCTGGATCTACAATGTATAAGAATGAATAATGCAATTTTTGTATTTCATCATCAAAAAAGAAAAAAAGAAATCTAAAAATATTAGCCATTCACATTACATATCTATCGTATATGTGAAAGTGACCAAGATAATTAATGTATGTGTAGAACTTGTGCGTCTACGGGGCACAGCAGTTAGGACGCTCGCCGACCACGCTTCATGTGGTCCGGAGTTCGATCCCCGGCCATAGACGCACTCCTTTACCTCGCTAAGCCAGAAATAAAAAGCTGGTAAAGAGGAAAGGTTGGGCATGAGGCTAGCAACCGCATCCTGTAAAAATAATCACCACTCCTACAGAAACTTCAAGCCTCTAGTTTGAAGCCCTATGTCCCACTGGGAACATGAGGGAATAAAAAAATGTGTAGAAGTTGGGCACTGTGGTAGTATGCAATTCCATATTGATTTGTTTATTAGATTGATCCCACAGTTAAACAGTATTATTTACTGAATCACTTTTTGAACACAATCTATTGTTCATAGTCAAATCAATTGTAACTACACAATTCCGAAACCTTCGTTTTATAATTCTCTTTATTCTTTCCTATTCGTTGTGGGTGTAGTAGAATTCTCCGGATGTTCGGCTGGACAAGTGTTGAGTCATTTCTATTTCACGTATTTTCAGTTGATGTGATAAATGAAGCTTCCGCTATTCGCCTCTCTCTTCCCCCTGTTATATAAGATTTTAGAAATTAACAGTAACAAGAAAAATCTAAGACAGAAAGTCAAGTATATAAGAGAAGCTTTGAAACTTAATCTTTACCCCGATAAATTAGTCAGAAAGTATGCGGGGAAATGTAAAAATAAAATCAATAATAATAGCGGTGGTAATATTGATAATAATAATAATAACACACGCATGAAGACATGTACGGAATGATGACAAAACTAACAGTAAGAAATTTAAATCATCAGTAGTACTTGCATGCAAAGAAGAAACCTAGAGGACTTTACGTAAAATTCTTAACAATGCAGGAATAAAAGTGGCACTTAAACCCACAAACTCAATTAGAAACAAGCTTTATCGGTTGAAGGATCCTGTGGAGCCAATTAAACCAGCCAATTTAGTTTATCTAATACCCTGCCTGCAATGATTGTCAGGTTAAATATATAGGCCTAAGTAGTAGAATGGGGTCAGTCAGATCAGAGGAGCACAAAAACGTAACGAAATCTAGATTAGTTGATCCTAATAAGATAAGAAATCTGGAGAATAGTTCAGCTATCACTCACCACATGCAATTACACACAACCATACAACAGGATGGATAAGATGACAGTTTTAAAATCTAATGTAACGGGTTGGAAGGAGATATGGATAGCGGAAACTTTATTTATCACATCAACTGAAAATACGTGAAATAGAAATGACTCAACACTTGTCCAGCCAAACTTCCGGAGAATTCTACTACACCCACAACGAATAGGAAAGGATAAGGAGAATTATAAAACGAAGGTTTCGGAATTGTGTAGTTACAATTGATTTAACTATGAACAATAGATTGTGTTGGAAACATGATCCAGTAAATAATACTATTTCACTGTGTGATATCAAATAAACAAACTACTAAGACCAAGATAATACTAGATCTGAGTTCGTTCTAATTGATACGATAATACTCGATTGTTTTCCATAAATGTCTGCCCTAATAAGCCACTAAAATACCATAAGATACAGACTGGTCTATGAATGTAAGAAGGAAGTTATGAGACAAAAATACTATATATATATATATATATATATATAAGCATATAGTATATAAAGTTGATTGGTATGGTTGTCTCCGAAGGACGCATCAAGCAAAACATCCATATGATGAATAGGTGTACGACTAAACGCAGTCACAGTCTTAAAGTGAGTAGTATACGCCAACTGTCCTTTGAACTTTGTGAAGACAAAGGCAAAAAATTCGTCAGAAAACTAATTTGTTTGAGAAAGTATGGAACACTGGAAATATCCTTTTAGCTTGAAACGATGTTACATACGCGTCGTCAGAAGATTACTCTGTCATGTTGAAAAATCACTCACAAAAGGTGAGATGAGTTTTATCCACATATTCTTCAATACTCTTTAGAACACTAATATGAAACACAAACCGACAATCTTGGTGTTTCATTAAAGGAACTGCTACTTGACCCACTTTTGGAAGTGTCTCTCAGAGACTAATTTGTATGAGAAGTTAACCAGTACATGTAAAGCTACATCTCAGCTAGAATGAGGATACGCAGCCACCATCAATAATGTCCGCAAAGTCTAATCAAAGGTATAAAAGCCATCCGGAATCTAAGGCGATGTAAAACAGCAAGAACTGCTGATCCAATCTCACAATCATATCATACATATATATAGGCTTTTGTTTCCCAGCAATTACAGGGAACAAATCGCCTGTAAGAAGTAGTTGGCACTGGCATGAAAACACTTCAGATACTAGACTTTTAATCACTCAATATTATACTGTTTTACGCTATAAGTGTCGGTTGCAGCATTAAAGCTAAACCGTTAAACACTACTCAGTAGGTGTGACTTAGGTTCTGACATAAAACTGCATCTTATTTTGTCACATTTCGTACAGCTTTTTAAATATTTCATTCAAAACATAGACCTCCCAGAGAATCACCAAACTTTTGTGGCATTTTCGCCGTAAACGCGTTGCTAACAGTAGGCAAGTCGAAAATTCGACTTCATGGTGTGTATTATAAAGTTGTCTTAGGATTTCACTACATTTCATAGTTTTCTAGTTTAAAAAAGGGTGTTCCTAATATTTTTTAGTTGAATTTTAGATTTTCCCTTCGATTGATTGGACCGAAGTGCTCGGTCTCAGGTTGACATGTCGGCTTCTTGTGCAGATGCTTCGACGATGTCTGGGCATGTAATTAGAATTTAATTGGTGGATGGTGACTAGCAGTAAGAACATCATCACTCACTGGGGAATGCAGTACATCAATGACGAGTCCCAAATAGGGTGAAATGAGCATCCTGGATTCCACTGCTAGTCACCATCCACCAATTAAAGGTGTTCCTAATGGTTTATTTACTTTTTAAACTCTATTAACCAGCATATAAGTTTACTTTACACATAACTTGGGACCTAATCATCAGTCTTCAAGAAGGAAAAAAACTCGAATCATTATTTATAAATGAAGACACCAAGCAACTTCGCTTTTTCTACAAGAACAACCGAATATCCATTTCAACTAGAATGATTTTTAACATACATTTAGAAAAAGCAATCCGCCAATTTTGTCCAACTTATCAACTTTGAACTTAATAACAAATATTTCCCGCATATATAGTGATAAATAATGACCAAAATAATACAAAAATAGCTAACGAAACTGTATATAAGAATATTCCATAGACATGACTGCTTACCAGACAAATAACAGGATAAAGCATCCATACATTCTAAACTAGCGATAACCACATCTATTATTGGGATTATAGCACGTAAACTATTGTAGTAAGTTGTGAAATGGATCAGATGAGGAGCATCTTCACACACTTTGCGCAAGTAGACACCGAATGTAGGCAAAACTTCTGGAAAGCATTTCACTGTAATGAAATTCATGAAAATATCTTCACTATTAAAACATATCATGACACAATAACTTAAAAAAAGAAAAAAACACGTGCTCACTTTATAAGGAGAACCAAAACCAACTGCGTGGAAATTATATCTACATAAGACTTTTCTGGACACTGTTACAATTACAGATATTTAAGTTTTCCGTTCTAATATTAGTATTTTGTTTTTGTGATAACTGCATAGATACCTAAATTCTATTTCAAACGGTTTTATTGGTTTTTAGGTAAACTCGATAAAATCGTTATTACTATACTCTGCTGCATTCCACAAGGGTGCAAGGACAGAAGAATTATTAAAAGGAATGAAAATGATATTTTCCCAATGTGAACTTGAATATATATTAGAATAAAATTTATGAAGCTAAAAACAATAAAAGAACGTGTCATGCTTTTAGAAACGTTCTCCGTCAATTGTATGATTCGTAATCCCTAACATTTCAGAGATTCAGGTGATCTCACCTACATCTACCCAGTAATTTCTGCATGATACGGTTACATTACATACATGAGTTTTACCACTGACCGTGCAACTGTAACAAAGTATATTGAATGAATCTTGGGGTATCTAACGTCATAGGCAATTTACAACTACCCATTGCTCTGATAAAACAGATTACTCAAAAGCGCAATCAAAAAACGCTAAATAGTCAACGCAATGCACTGCACATATTCTCCTCTATCAAATTAATTTGTAACTAAGTGCAGCAGTATACATTACACGACGTGGGGGTCGAACTATTGAGGGTTTTAATGACTGAATGTTGTAACAAAAGCGAGAATCTTATAGTCAGAGCATGTGCACCCTCGGCCATAAAATAGTTGTACTCAGAAAATTATTAGATAGTATTGAATGAGGCATTGTGTATTGCGTATTCACCGATTACTTGGATACAGGCTGTTTCGAGATAAAAATGTCAGAATACAAAGTTTTCCCATGATTCCAGGTGATAAGTGAATAAAAGGTAAGTAATAAAAACAAAATAAACTTATGCAAGTGATAATTAAGTCATTTAGAGTGATGGTAAGTTTACTACGATTAAATATCGCATTCCTGAGGTCATCAGGCTTTAATTATTATCCTGAACTTGGAGCATCTTACGAAGATTCACAAGTGAACATTAAATCGGCTTGTCAATCGATGCTAAATAAGATGAGAAAACTATAATATTACGGTCACATACATACCTCCGCATGGTTTAGATAACTATTCATTAATATAACAATAACAATGATAAGTAATTAATGTAAATCATGAAATGTAAAATTGTTGTTGGAAATTTTTTCCGTAGGTTGTAAAGTGAATACTGACCTAAGGCCGATACACCATTTACATTAGAAGAGAACGTATACAACAAACGATGAATTATTTCCACTTCACTGCCATGTAACCATCTGGACGAATGTGATGAAATAGAAAGGGTATTACTTCATTTCATGTTGGGCTATCAAAATAGCCTTGAGTAATTGCTCACCACACCAGACTTCGGCTAAACTGTCATCATCTCGTGTGATAACGTCAATAAGGCGAACAGCACCAATCAACAAAGTTGCTACCAAGTAAATGACTAGCATATGTGAACATACCGTTGGTTGAACTCTTTAAAATGAAGAGAATGTTTTCAAAAAACTCCGGCTGGAAGCGTATTTCATCGAACCAGGGCATTTTGTATTCATCTGATGCAAGCACAGTTTGTATCAGTCTTGAAAATATTTCGCAAGTAACAACTAACCTGCATGTCTCAATAAGAGTGGGTGTATCCCTTGAATATAATAAGTTTGTTATACGAACGCTAATCTAAGTAAATTTTCACGCAAACAAGAAAGCATACATAAATGATTCACTCTCACTCATCTTACGGCACGCGACCGGGTCATAAGCTAGATTTGCAAGGATCCCCACCATGATTTCCTTATTAGGAGTTACAAATTTACACAGAGTACTTCATTACCAAAAGTCTAGGTTTCTGGACGTTTCCAAGAGCATTATTAAATATTGAGACGATTTCAAACTCGTCAAGGAATTTGAGAACATCCCGATTGACCGTCAGGTCCCATAGACAACACAGCTGCTCTTCAAGCTCACTATCTAGCCGGTCGCCGTTTGAATTGTCCTCTGAGTTCGCCCAAGTCGCAGAAGTTTCTTTATTAACGCTTTCCAAAAATTTTATCAACATTGAGAAGAGCCATCGTCGACTATATGTTGTGTCTCCAATCATATCAATCTGATTCTCATTGTTATCATAGTCAGGTGGTGGAGATGGATTACGAGTAGACATTACTGCAAATTACTACCCTTGCCGACGTAATACTCGAAAAGCGATATAGGCAGATTTTGATTGGCTGTTGGCTAGCTGGCTTCTTATTGGTCTAAAATAGAAGTTAAAATGGCAGTCTGTTTATTTTGACACGGAAAGTTACAGTCAGTTTAAAGTCAGTCTTAACTTACCATAATATAACGGCGTGTTAATTTTTTTGGTGTGAGTGTAGTGTGATAGTCACATGCTATTTGGATGCATTGGTGGTGTTGAAAGTACACTGAGATGTATGAGAATGTCTAGTAAGTGAATATAAGTTAACAATAATTTTGATGCATTTAAGTCCAAAATAGGATGTATGCATTTTTTGTTACTATGGGAATAGAATTCAACATAAATTGCTAAACGTATAATGTGTCTTCAATTTTGGACATGTAGATATATGTATGTATTAAGTGATCTACTTTTTTAAGTTTTCAGTTTAGTGACCTGTGGGAATTGCACATACTAGGTCAACATAAATAAAGTAAATTTCCTATGTCACAAAAGTGGTATATAAGCAATGAAATACATACAACTGTTCATTTACTTGAAATCATTTTGTTGTGCACGTTAGGAATTGTTAGAACCATTAAATGATGTTGCAAATTACTCCTACTGCGTCTACTACACGAAATGTGTCATCTATAGTGTCTGATGTAATGGCTACATTCCAAAGAATAATGCTTAGTTGTGTATTTTATACGTGGGTGCAACTTAAGCAAGCTTTTGATACATTTATGAAGGTAACAACTAAATTGTTCATTATTTCTTTGAAAGGAATCCAACACATCCTAACGGCTTGATTCAGGTAAAAAAGACCCATCTGGCCCTATGGAATATAAGTTTGTGAGCTTTGAATGCACTTTTGGAGGTATAGTATAGTAAGCTTGGGACGCTTAAAATACCAACCTTGCAACAATTCTCAGCAAAGTCTAACCAACGCGTCAATAATACCTTTTTACGGTAAATGAATATTTTATCTACTTCAAGTGAACCCAGCATGTACTGATAAGCAAAACCAGTAGTTTCTCATCTACTCCTGAAAATGTCTACAAAAAGAACATGGTGTTGAATTAGTGTCAGTCATGCTGAAAACCAAACCTGAGTTCTAGACTGTGAAATTAAAGGGTCTATTTAAGAAAAGATCCAGAATTTACTGACTGTAGAAAGTTGGAATTAGTGAGATTTAATTCAGCATTATGGTAAGCTTGGGAGGAGCAGAACCTGGACTAGAAGGGCTGCAATAAGGCTGATAAGCTACTTCTGATAATGCGTAGAATAAGAACAAGGTGCTGAATTGGTGCCAGTCATGATGATAAACCAGCGCACAGTTCTACCTTAAGCAAATAATCCGTAACTGTTCTGCCACTGTTTGATCCAACAATGGCAGAACAGTTAAGGCGTTTAATTACTGAGAAAAGTTACTATATTAGCATAGTATGCGTGAATTGGCTCAATGATTGCAGATTTACCATAATCCTTAACTACCAACATAAAAACTGGGAACTGCAAGCTAAAAATAAACGTCTTAGTAGCATCCAGTGACAAAAAACTGACCTACATACTCCAAAACAAGCAAAACGTTCGAAAAAACCTTTAAAATTCAATGGAAAACGAATTCACGAAAACATATAACCAGCAGACGCAGGAACCCATCATGACCTTGAAACTGACTATAGCGTCTTTCGTAATACTCATGTAAACTACGCTGTAGCTCAAAATACAAATTCTCGCTAAAACTAATTCACTGCTCCAATATCCAATATCCAAAGGTCTCAATATCCAATATCCATTTTAAGAGATAGTATAAGTCAAAATGATTTCTTCAACTTCGCTTCTTTATAGTCAGTAAACGTTTCTGATCTTTGAGGAGCTTCTGTGCAATTCGTCCCACTTACTAAACCACTGATAGGCTCCAAAGAGAGCATTTAGGGAATATGTGCTTTAGCCTAGCTAGCATTTTCTTCGGGCGCACTGCCGAACGTGGGACAATGCCTCTAAGCCTACCCCAAACATTCTGCAATGTGCCCTAACTTTCTGCAACTGACTAAAGCCTGGGATCACACGCCTATGGTTATGCATTGAACACTTAGTCGATAGCCAACATAAAGGCAAACCAATTATGTACACAGCTCACCGAAAGAAGCAGCATACTGGCATCAGCTCAAAGACTTACTATATCAGAAAGCAGTGGACTTTAATGAAATATATGTTTTATATTCTTGCCAAATGAATATACCATGCTTTGACACATCATAAATGTCAAACACCATATAAATCACCAGAAACATTCATCCGTGTACCATTTGCATCTGGTATCTTCTCCGTGTTTTAGTTGGTGGTGATCTGAAAATTAAATTAAGAAAAGATAGGGAAACACCAGAGGGAACGTCGCCGTTTTCTTACTCTCGACTTCAATCTGTCGCGGCCATTATGGAACCGACGTTGAATGGAAGTCATGACGGCATCCACTGTGCTACGTTTATCAGCACTGCTTTATTGGTGGAAACTGTTAATGGTTCTTAAAAACGACCATGGAAACAAAATTAACTTATGGATTGCAAGGTCACACGTCTTGGTGTCCTTGATGTGCCACTTCTCCTAGGTAGCATCCCAAGAAAAATGTGTGCTGTATGCTGGCTCCAAGAAAACGTTCATGATACGACCAATGGGGCTCTGAACACTGGAGTAAACTGAAGTTCCAAGGTTGGAGGAAACACTAAGACGGCATTCCTCGTCGGACAGCCTCATCTTAAAGGAAGACATGACAGTATCATTGTCCAACTGCCATCTGTCCGGAGACTTCAAGATTTGAACAGAATTCATAAAGGAGACATCCTGGTCAGTGATGTCGGCCACCATGAGTCGCGAAAGCTTAGCCTCAATCTCAGCGACACGTGATTCCGATGTGTCTGGCTTACCCGCATAGCCCTTAACATTTCCGAACAAACAGACGTACAAGCACCTCTCTCTTCAGTCCTAAGGCACCTACAAGTAACATTTGAGATGAAGTTGAACTTACATGTCAACTGGTAACGGACTGTAGGTAATCGATGTTGAAGCGACAGAAGACAAGCCGAAATGATATTTTTTAAATTAACTGTAATATACAATTTACTTGTGTACACATTAGGCGGGTTTCGGAAATCAGTTGTGTTGAATTGAAATTCTCTGTCAGCCAACAAACGAGATGGATAGTTTAAGGGGGCGGTATCCACCGAAATCTTTCTTGTTGGCTTCGTAACACCGGGAAGATCAACCAAGAATAACAGCCTACCAGTTTACCCTGCATTAGCTTGCAAGCTCCATTTCCTCAGATGACGACCTCCTAAATGATGAGTGCAACAGTTCCGATGTGGTTTTCACTGTAACAGCCTCCTCAAAATTATCTGAAAAATAATCACTAGTAAAACATGTCATATTACTGTAGCGCCCCAACAGAAGGAACTCATAAGTCATGTAACCCAGTGCAGCCTTTGCGTGTCCCATGACTTCATCACATATATACGACCGTGGAATGACCAATGATCTACCAATCACCCACAGCTCGCTAACTACCAAAATCTTATCAATGGCAGGGACCTTGACAACCATGAACTGCTTGGTCATCTGCAAACAATTTACCACTATTAGATACCAAAATAGGGACTTGAGGAGAAGGGAAGTATTAAAAGACGTGTAATGATACAAAATTGTGTATTTTTTATAATTAAAGCAACTAAATACGAAACGAAATTCACCACTTGCTTGTCCCCTTGGTATCGGTCAACTGTGGCTGCATGTAAATTAATGAGTGGTTATCAAGTTACAACAATTTGGAGGTGTGCAATATGGAAATTACAAAAGACTTAAGCTAATGCACTACGCTTAAATCTCACCGAAGTGTGAATACTTGTCTCACCTGATGTATTCCAATATCCCTAGGATCGGAAGATTGTTCAAAAAAGGCTTGGGCTTTTAATAGGCAGGAAATCTGAACTGATTTTCGTTAGTGATTTCACAAATAACCCTAGGTGTATTGCCCACCAAAAAGTAATTGTCAGGAGGAGATGACCTTACTTTAAGACTGGAAAAAGTAGCAGTCTACTTAGGCACACTTACAGATACATAAGTAGGTATCCTCATTTTGGTCGAGTCAGCCTCCACTCAGCATCTTTCTCCTAGACGTCTACCCATTCGGACTACTGGGTTATTGTGACCTGTGACTGGACTCCTCAGGAAACGTATGTTAGACTCAAATGGGAAGCAGTGCACTCCGGAGTACATTGTGTTAAAACCACGGAGCTGCTATGACATACATAACATAATAACGAACGATATTCGTTCGTTACTTCGTAATGATCTAATGGCACGATATCATCTGTTTGATTCGGATCATGTGTGACCTTATAAGCAGAGACCAAAATATCCTCAAGCCGATGGCAGCTAAGTGTATTGATCTAATTTCAGAAACTTTATGACCTTCTCTGAACCTATTCCAAGATGTAGGTTTTTGTACTGAGGCAAAAGCTAGCGTAATCCCACCTACAACGAAAAAGAGTCTGTGGTCGACACCTCTACAACGAAGCGCCGCCAGTGAGCCTCCAATGACAACTTATGGCAAAAGGTCCCTAGACCTTAACATCAGACCTCACCGTTCTTTCCGTTGGGTTTTTGTCGTATCCCAAGCAATATTAATTGCCGGTAGAGACTGGCAAGCATAAGTGGACGGACTCCACAACACGACTCTCTGTCCCCGACACTGCAGCCCTGGTGCAATGGGAGGCGATCTCACCCAGGATAATGACTGCCAGATTCACCTCCAAAGGAAGGAAAGTGTCAGTTATACAATGCTATGCACCCACGAACAACACAGACCTCGAAAAGAAAGAAGAGTTCTGCAGACAACTACAGGCGTCAATGGACAATACTCCAGTTTATGGCATTGAAATACTAATCGAAGACATGAACGCCAATTTGGGACCAGACGACACAGGAAGAGAACTCATTATTGGCAGAGAAGCTCTCGAAGAAATGAATGAAAATGGAGAACTCTTCGCCGACTTCTGCGCCTTCAATGAACTAGTGATTGGTGGCAGCGTATACAAACACAAAGATATCCACAAGGCTACATGGTTGTCACCAAACGGGCGAACCAATAACTAAATTGACTTCATCTCAATCTCAAGGAAATGGAGGCGCAGCCTACTGGACACAAAAGTAAGAGGAGGAGCAGACATTGGCTCAGACCACTATCTCGTACAAGGGACAATCCAAATCAAATTAAAAACTTTCAAAGAAACAGGAGCTGCAGATATGCCACAAGCCAAGTTCAATACTCAAAAACTCAAGGATCAGGATACAAAGGATACCTCCACTGAAATCATATGGAAAAAGGTAGAGACACCAATCAAAACTAGCGAAGAGACCAGCGTTGAAAAGCATCGAATCACCTTGAAAGCGATGTGGAGTCAAACCTGCATGGAAGTTCTAGGCAGAAAGAAGAGACAGGACAAACAGTGACTCACTATGGACACTTGGAAACTAATAGAAGAGAGAAGGATGGTGAAACAAAAGATTATCCAGTGCATTGACGAGCAACAAAACAGAAGTTCAATGCAAGCTACAATACACTGAACAAAAGAGTGAAGAAGAGTGCCAGAGAAGACAAAAGAAAGTATTATGAAGCCATGGCAAGTGAAGCAGAACAAGCTGCAGGCAAAGGAGACCTCACACTCTACCAAACAACTAGGTACCTATCGGGCAAAAGTTTGACACAAATTAAGCCAGTGAAGGATGACAATGGAAAGTCAATCACCAAAGAGGTGGAGCAAAAGAAACACTGGGCTGAACACTTCAAAAGACTCCTAAATCGACCACCACCTACAACGCGCCCAACAATACCAACAACGGAGACAGAGCTACCAGTGAACACCAACCCCCCGACGAAATCAGAAGTCCTGAAGGCAATCAAGATGCTAAAAGCTGGAAAAGCAGCAGGACCAGATGGAATCCCAGCAGAAGCATTGAAAATGGACCCAGAGACAACAGCGGACTTGATGACGCCACTACTGGAGAAGGTGTGGAAAGAAGGCGAAGTACCCGAGGATTGGAAGAAAGGATACTTATTCAAACTGCCAAAGAAAGGTGTGGTGATTGACAATTTCTATCTCTGTATTGTTTAAATACTTACTGTTGTTTGTTAATATATTTATTATATGATTTGAAATATAATTCCGCCAAATACAAATTCCTAAATTCATCCCTCTCTGTGTTTTGGTTGAATTCCTGTAATTCGGTCATTGCGAAATACTACTATTACAAATAATTATCACATTTTGGCGTCGCTATGGAATTAAATAATCTTGGAAAGTTTCCTATGAATGGTTCACCGCGGGAAATCTCTGATTATCTTGAATGTTTCGATGCATGGTGCATGTCGAAGAATGTTCGCGATGACAAAATTTCAGCTCATTTTATTACTGCTATTGGGCTAGATGCGTACAGCCTAGTGAAAACTTTGTCATTTCAGATAAACCAATTTCTCTGTCATATGATAAACTCCGTGAACTTCTAACAAATCACTTCCACATAACAACTTTTGAAACACGAGAGAGGGCTCAGTTCAACAAACTTGTTCGTGCTCCCAACCAGAAGATTAGAGACTTTATTCTTCAGCTTCAGATACAAGCTTCAAAGTGCAACTTTGGAGATCAGCTGCATACTCAACTACGCAATCGTCTAATTGCTGGAATCAATATTCCTAAGTTAGAGAAAGAGTTGGTTCAGATTCCTTCCTGCACCTTTCAAACTGCTAAGGATTTATGTATTACATATGAAGATGTCAACAGTGACTACCCAGGTACCACTACGTCAGAGTCTGATGTCATGCTGTCCAAAGTTGATAATAAAAGTGTTCATAGAAAGAAATCCAAACTGTCGTCCACATGTAATGGAATGCAGAGAGAAAGCAAAAACATTAAACCATGTTTTTCCTGTGGAAAGATTCATCTACGAAGCATTTGCCGTTTTCGGATTGCTGATAGGATCCCACACACTTGTCAGAGACCAGACTTTGTCTTTTGATATTTGCGTGGTTCGCTGAATCGGAAGGTACCAGAAGCAGATAGGCATATTAATCAGGCGCAGACAGAACTAGGCGACAACGTACCTCATTTTAATTCCCGTACAGTTACAACAAATTGGCAACGGGTTTTACTTTCATTCATTGCAGTTATAACAATTGGCGACGGGGTTTTACTTTCATTCATTGCAGTTATAACAAGCAAGCGACGACGTGTTTTATTCTGTTCAGCGCATCTATAGAACATTTTTGACTGTGTTAATTACAAACCAATTACAATGTCTATCTCTCTGGACGATCTCAAATCCATCTTGCAGCAGCAGCAACTTCAGAATGAAGCAGCTCAACTTAAATTAATCGAAGCTCTCACTCAGAAGCTGTCAATTCAAGTTCCATCAACATCTCATTCAGACAAATACGAAAGCATCTCAAATTCCATCAGTGAATTCAACTACGACCCAATATCTGGTCTCGTATTTGATGCATGGTTCAATCGTTATGAAGACGTTTTTCGTATTGAATGCCACATGTTTGATGATGCTGCCAAAGTCCGATTGTTACTACGAAAACTTGGTACTGTTGAGCACAACAGATATGTTAATTTCATTCTGCCTAAGAACCCACGTGAATTATCATTCGATGAGACAGTCACCGTTTTATCACAAATCTTTGGTGAACAGTCATCCATGTTTAATATTCGGTATCAATGTTTTCAGTTGACAAAGATGCCTTCCGATGATTATGTTACTTACGCTGGCAAAGTGAACAAAGAATGCGAAAGGTTCAAACCACACGAAATGACATCAGATCAGTTCAAGTGTTTGATTTTTATTTGTGGGTTGAAGAACCCTGAAGATACTGACATCAGAACTCGACTTCTGTCACTCGTGGAACAAGACCGAAAAATGACTTTACAAATGGTGACAGCAGAATGCCAACGCTTAATCAACTTGAAGCACGATACTGCTATGTTGGATTGCAAACGACAGTCGTCTGAATTTGAGTCAGTTAACACAGTGAAAAGTCCTCCGATCACCGTTAAGCACACAGCACGTCAGTCTCAGAATTCAGCTAAACCTCCTTCAGTGTGCTGGCACTGTGGTTCGTGGCATTTTGTCAAGTTCTGTCCTTTCAAGAAACATAAATGCCGCAATTGTCACCGTTTTGGACATAAAGAGGGTTACTGTCCACCACAGAAAAATTCTTCGGTGAAGAACAGAAGTAGTCGTTTCAAGCCGAAACAATCTCCTCGAGTACAAACCATTTTCACAACTTCCAAAGTCGATTTCGCCAGCAAACGTAAGTATATTACACTACGTATTAACAGCAAATCTATTCGTCTTCAGCTGGATACCGCATCAGATATCACTTTAATTTCCCGAACTACGTGGCGCAAACTTGGTTGCCCACAGATTCTGCCGACCGAGCATGTCGCTAAGAATGCCTCTGGAGATATACTGAAACTCGTGGGTGAGATAAATTGCCAGGTTCAGTTTGGTGAGCGACAGTTCAATGGTGTATGTTACGTCACAAACTACCATGATCTGAATTTGCTTGGTCTTGACTGGTTAGACAAGCTTCATATCTTCAATGTGCCATTAAATTCAGTATGCGCTAATGTTTCGTCCTCACCAAATAATGTTGTTCCCACACATGTATCTGATCAGTCTCTCTGGCAACGCCTGCGTCAAAAGCACGCTTCTGTTTTCCAGGACAAACTTGATTGCTGCAAATTTACCAAAGTGCTTATGCAAAACCGAAGGGGGAGGGAACAACAGAAGAAATTTTGCACAGATTCTTGCTCCATTATCGTACGACGCCAAATCCCTCCGCAGCCGGAAGCCCACGACACAGATCAAACCCTATCCAGTACCTTGCGTAGGTCAACTCGACAAAGAAGAGCACCAAAACCTTTTCAAATAGATCCAAAATGCAAGTCCTACACTTTTAACGGGGGGAGGTGATAGGATCCCACACACTTGTTATTGCTCAATTATCTTAACGACTGTTAATCTCGTATAAGTTGTATATTATCATTTCTCACGCATATTGTTATTGTTCAATTATCTTAACGACTGTTAATCTCGTATAAGTTGTATATCATCAATTCTCACACACTTTGCTATTGTCAATTATCTTAATGACTGTTAATCTCGCACATGTGTTATATTATCATTTCCCAGGCACTTTGTTATTGTTCAGTTATCTTAATGACTGTTAATCTCGCATATGTGGTATATCATCATTCCCACGCATTTTGTTATTGACTATTACGACCAATTATTTCAAATACTGTTAGCTGTCTCTATTGGTTGTAAAATGGTATAAATACCATTTCCTAAATAAGTTTATTTGTCGTTGTTGTAGTCGTCGTCGTAGTCATAGTTGTTGTACTACAATACACAGTCAGAGACCAGACTTTGTCTTTTGATATTTGCGTGGTTCGCTGAATCGGAAGGTACCAGAAGCAGATAGGCATATTAGTCAGGCGCAGACAGAACAAGACAACAACGTTCCTAATTTAATCCCGTACAGTTACAACAAATTGGCAACGGGTTTTACTTTCATTCATTGCAGTTATAACAATTGCCAAGTGCAATAAATGTGGTAAAATTGGGCACATCAAGTCTGTTTGCAGAAGTTCAGATACTTATGCTACTAATGAATCTCCCAAACACTCTGGTAAAATGAAGTCAATGTCTCTTTCAACTTTTCACAATACTCAATCTCATCTAATGAGAACGTTCACTACAAGTTCAGGCAAGTCCCACTGTTTTATAATTGATGCTGGGAGTATTGACATTCTATTGATGAGCCAGCACTTGTATATACCTCCTGGTCGAGGTCGAACAACCCTACACTTAAACTGAAATGACCATGTAAGTAAATTCAAACTCAAATTCCGTGAACGATCCGATGCTACCATTTGAAAACGCTGGCCAACATTCTGTACAAGGAGTATTCAAGATCTGAGATAAAGAAGCAACTGGTTTTCAATTAGTTTTCAATGTATTACTCAACTTACATGTACAGTCTGCCATGCTGACACAAATGGCGCCAATGGATAGTTCTAGAATCGGCCTCGGCCCCATTTGATGCAGTGAAACAATCCAATATGAACTTATCTAGTTTTCGTATCTACGATCAAATTTCTTTCCTATTATAAAACTACGATTAAACTGCTGAAAAATGGAATAAACACATCACTGACCTCAAAATAATACATCAATAAACTTCAACTCAAGGATGCTGTTCACAACAAAGTTATATAGGAGAATTGACTTCAAGCTTTATTTTTCCCAGATATTTGTATTACATTCATCTGATGTCTGGGATTTTTGTTAGTGCGAAGACAATATTTCTATATCTCTTTATGTGTTACACAGACAGACTGCAGACTGTTCCGACTGACTCTAATGCAAGAAATAACAAACAAACTGTAAATTCAACATACATTGAAACATGTGTAATTCATATAATAACTTATCCATGCCTGTACAATAGGTATGTTCCTGCATAAACAGGAATAAATATATAATATAATTTCCAAGAAAGATTTACTATCGCTTTGTAAGCATGCTCAGGTAGACTCTACTACTAGTTCAATTACAGGCATAACTGGTCATAAACTACCTCTTCATGGTGCAACTAACATTTGTCTGAAGTCAAACAGTGGCAATTTTGTGAATATCCACTTTCTCGTTAGTGAATGTGGTCCATCTTTATTGGGATTGAAAGCCCTTAGATTGTTAAATGTCGAGATCTCACTTTGCACTGAGTTGTTTGATGAATTTTTGTTCAGAGAATTAGTTTTCCAATGTTCAGAGGGTGTAGGTGGCATGAAGATTCAGCCCATCCATCTTGAAGAAGTGGGCGGCCTGCTTGAACATAGGGCTACCAAAAATTCCACCTTACAACATTTTGCAAAATTGCTTTGGTTTGCTCTTTTAATTTTGTTTTAATTTATCAACAATGTGTCCTAATCGTATTATTTATAATCGCGCATTTTTAAAATCATTACAACCTACTGCGCTGTGTCATCCACAAAAATTAAGAAAAAAGCATCACTGTGGATGGCAGCGTGCACTGAAACGTACACGAATTAATCAAATGACTGTTCCTGAACTCGTTAGCACTAATTGTAGATCCCTGTTCAACAAAATGGATTATCTTCAATCCCTAATGTATTCTAATGTTTATCGAAATGCTGGCGTTTTAGCAATACAAGAGACTTGGCTGCACCGGCATTATGATGATAATCTAGTTTCAATAAATGGATATAAAGTGTTTCGCCAAGATAGAAAAAGTTCTGAAGAAAAATGTGGAGGAGGAGTAGCCACTTTTATAAACACAAGTTGGTCTACATTAAATCACGTTTGCTTCAATTATTCTAGTGACAATATAGACTGCATAACCGTCAGGTGTCGCCCAAAACACTTAAGTAAATATTCTTACATATACATAACAAATATCTACATAACACCCAATTGTAGCTTTTCAAATACAGTTACGTTTGCAGATGAATTTACTGAATTCGCTGCTCCTGCATTCGGAGACTCGCTGTCTATAGTCTGTGGTGATTTTAATTCATGTGATCACAGCTTTCTTACTTCACTTGGTCATGAGAATCTAGTCAAGTTTAATACACGTCTGGACAAATCACTAGACCTGGTTTTCATAAACGACTGTGATGTATATGAAACCCGAAGGAGAGCTCCTTTGTTAAACTCTGACCACTGCATTATTCGTATTTTACCGAAAGTGTACGGCAAGTTACAACAAAAATTGTTTAGTTATTTAACAAAGAAGATACATGAACGTTCATATTCCCGTGACAACATTCTAGCACTAAGAAACATGTTGTATGATACCAACTGGGAACTATTTACTGACGATAAGTTGGATGCTACTGTCTCTAATATAACCGATTATCTGAAGTTTTGTTTGGATATTTGCTGTCCATATGAAACACTGTTTTCGAGATTTGACAGAATCTCTTCTTTGCAGCTGAGAAAACTTAGAAGACAAAAAGAGAAGTTGTATAAGAATTGTGATAATACTGGTGTCCGTAAAATAAACACCCTTATAATAATTGAAATAGAAAGATTGAACGGACTATATAATGAAAAATTTTTATCATGTAAAAATCCTTCAAACATTTGGAAACTTTTCAATAAACTTACAAGTAAAAAACAAATGTCTGTTGATGCTTATTCTGATGTTAATGCTCTAAACAAATCATTTATCATGAAACAAATTAATATGCCTCTACCTGATGTAACTAGTCAAGATAATGGTAATTTTCCGGGTTTTAAAGAAGAGGATGTACTATTATGTTTGAAATCTTTAAATCCAACACACAGCCTTGGTCCAGATGGTGTACCAGGCATTCTTCTTCATAAGTGTGCAGACATCTTGTGTCATCCTCTTACTCAAATCTTTAATGCATCATTTAACAAGGAAACGGTACCTGCTGACTGGAAAGAAATCAAGGTTGTACCTGTACAGAAATCATCTTCTGGAGCAGGTATAAAGTTTAGACCGGTCGCTATAACATCTCCTTTTTTGAAAACTATGGAGAAACTTCTTTTGAATACTCTTAAACCTTCTTTAAAAGCTTTTAGTGACCCTAAGCAGTTTGCTTATAAGTGTGGAAGAAGTACATTAGATGCAGCCATTGTACTACACCACAATATTGTTTCCTGCCTTGATAAGGGTACTAAGTTCGTTCGAACAGCTTTTTTAGACCATACTGCAGCTTTCGACTCTGTTCCTAGGACACTTTTATTAGGAAAGATGATTTCAGCACAGACAGAGTCCTGGGCAACTAGATGGCTGTCTTCTTGTTTTAAGGATAGGAAACAGCATGCTGTTTTGGCTGGAAAGCGCTCCACTTCTCAGCCAACTGAAAGTGGTGTGCCTCAAGGAGCAGTACTTTCTCCGTTTCTTTTCTCTTTCTTTTTGCATGACCTTCCGAACTCACCCAATGTTAACTTCATTAAGTATGCTGATGATCTGACCGTTTCCGTCCCTGTAGTTTCCACATTGGATTGTTCCCATATGAATGGCTTCTTAGCTGAAGTTAAGGATTGGTCTAGCTCAAATGGTCTTAAACTAAATCCAACTAAATGTAATACTGTTGATTTCAGCTTGAGAAGTGAAAAAGACATGCATGGATTGATCCAATCTCATGATTGTTGTAATATTGATGGTACCATGATAGAGAGTAAGTCAAGCGTTTCTTATCTTGGCATTAGTTTCTCTTCAAACCTTTGCTGGTCGTCTCATATTCTTATAGTTTCTACGAAAGTTTTCCGTCTGACTTATTACATAAAGAAGTTGAGGCACTCAGGTATAACCCAATCTCTTCTCATACAATTTATTAATTCATGTGTTTTGCCCATCATTCTTTATTGTTCTCCATTATTCTTCCCTGGGCTACTCAAAAAAGACCATATAATACTACGAAGAACATTGAGGGCTGTGAGTAGGGTCAGTGCTATCCCTTTGACTCAACTAACCGACACTGTTGTCAATAGGCATATGAATTCTTGTAAACACTTAGCTAAAGTTATTTTGTCTGATAGTGAACATCCCCTTTATTCACAATTTTTTCCTTGCATCTCTTCGGGTAAGACCAGGAGAAATTTCATAAAGATTTATGCTCGTACTACAAAATATAAAAATTCGACCGTACCATATTTGGCACGAGTATTGTGTGAAGAGACGAATATCAGAAAAGAACTTTTACAACTTCTAAATCATTAACTAAACTAAAAAATGTAATGATGCATATTATTGCATGTGTGATTTGTTATATTATTTATTTATTATTTACTATGACCTAGAAATGGTGTATTTTGTTGGGGTTTTTATTTTTCCTATTAACTATTAATATCTTTAAAATTTTATACATTTACATAATTATAAAAAGAGCTAAACCAATGCAATATGTAAAATGAAACGCTGAAAATTCCATGCTGTAAATTGCTATTGTTGTGGAATAAAGTGATTATTATTATTATTAAATAGAGGATGATCCTATCTTCCCAAAGCGTCAATTAATTCCATATGGTTTGCGAGATGCAGTTAAGAAACAGTTAGACAAGTTGGTTCAGCAAGGCATACTTATGCCAGTTGAATTTTCGAATTAGGCTACTCCCATTGTGACGCCACTAAAAGCTGATAGAAAAACACCTAGAATCTGTGGTGACTACCGTCTTACACTCAATAGTCGTCTTCTACAGCAAAGTTGCACTACGCTAGAAAGCGAAGACATTCTCTACAAGCTACATGGCTCCAAATACTTTTCCAAAATAGATCTAAAAGATGCTTATTTGCAAATTGCTCTTGGCGAAGCTTCTAATGCATTGACAACCATTAATACTCCATTTGGATTTTTCAAGCATAAGTTCTTGCCTTTTGGTTTAAAGGTTTCTCCTGCAATATTTCAAAAAGCAATAAATCAGATGATAGATGAATTAGATGGTGTTGAGTCTTACCAAGACGACATTATAGTTCATGGTCCGAACATCGGATTGCATAATGAACATCTTTTATAACTGTTCAGGCGTTTCTGTGAGAAAAATGTTCTTGTTAATCCATCTAAATGTCATTTTACTTTGTTGTCTGTATCATGCTTTGGATACACAGTAGACTCTGAGGGTTTTAGACCTGATGCTAGTCGTTTGGCACCTCTAATTCAAGTACCTTCACCCAATAATATTACGTCGTTGAGATCATGGATTGGTACTTTTCAGTTTTACTCCAGAGTCATTCCCGATTTCACTCAACTGTTATCTCCACTTTTTGATATTGTCTCCAGTAAACAATTTAAGTGGGAGCAACAACATGAAGATATCTTGCGAAAAACTTTGTAGTTTTTTAATGAACAAGCTTTCTTAAGACCTTTTTCATCGAAAGATAAGTCTGTTCTCACTACAGATGCTCCTCCTACGGGTATAGCTGCAGTACTTGAGCAAAGTGGACAACCTGTTATTTGTATATCAAGACGTCTATTTTATGTTTTTAATCTTTTTATATCATGTTTTGGTCAATATTTTTTTGTTCAGTTCGCGATTCCACAAGTGTTGGGAGCCACCATATGACATTAAAGTTGACTGGTCTAGCTAGCGGTTCCAGTGAAACGCTAAAAATAAAATGCTGGAACACCCTGTAACGAGGAAGAAATCTAACAGGGTTAGCAACTGGAAAAGTGGCTACTGCCACAAACGTAACCATAAAGGGTAAATACCATGAAAAATGAATATAACCTGCGAAAAGGCATGTACGTAAAACCGTTTAGTTAACAAATTCAGAGTATCGCTTAGGCCAGTACACACGCCGATCGGTGCGTGTAGCCGGTGCTTTACTTGTTATATCCGGAGAACTACTAGATTTAGGAGGATGTTCAATAACGGAACCTGGCTGGGATATGGTTGCAGAGGTAATTGCTGCTTGTGTAGGCAAGGGGGGTAAAGAGTCTTCAATGTAGGCCGCCCCAAGCCTGTCGACACTTACAGTGTCTTGACGACCAAATCGATCGATAACAAAGACTTTCGTTTCCTACTAACGACCTTGAAGGGTCCGTCATAAGGAAATTGTAACGGCTTACGGACGGCGTCGCAACGCACAAAAACGTGTGTACAGTCATTGACCCTGGCATCTACTTGCACCCCCTTGCTTTGTGTGCCTGTGGGAGTTGGTCGTAGGCGCTGCATAAGGCGCTTGAGGTTCTGAGCATAACGGTGTACATCCGTAACACTTGGCTCACCACTTACCGATGAGATAAATTCACCCGGTAAACGGAGGGTGGTACCAAACACCAACTCTGCGGGAGTGCACTGTAAATCAGCTTTGAGCGTGGACCGGATTCTAAGTAGAACTAGGGGAGGGACTCGGTCCACCTGGCATTCTCGGCAGCCATTAACGAAGCTTTCAGTTGGCGGTCTACAAGTCCGTTTGCTGCTGAGTGATACGCGGTTGTTCTGATGTGTTCGCATTCCAACAGCTCTAAAAGCTTCTTGAATTGGGTTGATTCGAACTGTTGCCCGCGGTCAGTAGTAGCCGCAGATGGGCAGCCGAATTGGGCTACCCAGCGTTCCATGTACACTCGGTAAATGGTTACCGTGGTCAAGTCAGCGATAGGGATAGGGGATAGAATCCAGTGAAACATGCAGAGAAGTATTAATGATTCAGCAACCAGTGGATTTTTGATTCTTTTTGGTCTGGAACCAGAATGGCTGAGAACCAATTCATACAAAATGTCGAATGAGACATGCAGGAGCAGAATCTTACCATCGAATGAGTCAGTGGGATCTGAAATGCAGCCGTCAGGGTGTTTTCGTTATTTCATAGATATCCAGGTTTATTAGCGCTGCGTAAGTACTGATTTGGATTTGTCATCATGATCGACATATGGATGAATATTCAAATATGTACTACAACTTGTTTGCCGTTCGGATTTAGTTAATCACATCTCGTGTCGGCTTTGATTACTCTACGATTTTGAAATATTCCGCAGAATGTCGCCATGATTATGGGAAGTATGCTTTTGCTTTATACGCATTACTCTGTTGGCTCCTACCTCCAATGAGGATAAAATATCGCCGCATTCTTTTTGGAAAGGAGACCAGTTGATGGATTTTAAATGATGTCCAAGTAACTTATATCTTTCCAAGTAATGTTTTGGTAAGTTTCGACCTTGTTTTCTCATATTTCATTCGTATGTTGGTTATGGTTCACGCTTTGTATCAGGTGGACATAATTCGATCGACTCTTATTTGTATAGGTGTTATTTTCATGACTGCTGCTTTTTTTGTCTGAAATTATAGATGAAGGCAAAAGAAACAACAGGTGTAGTCTCTTTGTTCATACACTAAATGGGTCTATGAATTCTGAGGCTCTTACATGGGAATCAGCACTAGTATCACTTGCAAACTCACTTAGTGTGTCATTAAGTGCCTTTTCAAAGGACACCAGTGAGCTGGCTAGTCGCATTTCCTCAGGTAGTTTGTTTCATATTTGGGCAAACCTAATCAAGAAAAACTTTTGCCTGGTGGTTGTTTTACATTGTTCCATAGTCACTGTACCTTTAGTGTCTTCTGAAAACCGAGTACAATCAGCAGGGGAATACACTATGTAGTTAAGAAGCTTATGGAACAGTACCAGATTTAGTCACAGTCGTCTTAACCATAATATTTCTGGTCCTAGGATCTCACATCTGGTAGAGGAGTTTGTGCCGTTTTCGGTTCCGAGTACTTTCGGCGTGAAGTATCTCTGTATTCCTTCTACTTTCAGTTTGTCTTCTATACGTATTCTACAAACTATAACCCTTGTGACTGTCCAGGCATGTATGTATTAGCGATGAAATGAAAAGAGAGTAGTGACATTTAACCACACTACAATTCATTGTCCCCCGGCCGTTGTCCCTTGAGAATCCAGTTGTCCTCAATCACCGGAAGCCAAAAGGCTGAAATTCAGTTGAATGGAGGAGGTGTGCTACTGCGTACCTGTCTCAGACGGTTTGCTAATTGAGGGCCCTGTAATCAAAACAAGGGCACCAGATGGTTTGACTTTTCTTAGTCTGCCTGTATAATGGCGAAACTCATGGACTATTGGAAGCTCGAATAAACCCCAAATGAGGCGAGTAGTGAGATACAGATTTCTCTATCCTAAGTCTGTCCGGGAACAAACTCCTTGGTCTGGCACTCAACCTTGAAAATAATATATATTTATTCCTGTTTATGCAGGAACATACCTATTGTACAGGCATGGATAAGTTATTATATGAATTACACATGTTTCAATGTATGTTGAATTTACAGTTTGTTTGTTATTTCTTGCATTAGAGTCAGTCGGAACAGTCTGCAGTCTGTCTGTGTAACACATAAAGAGATATAGAAATATTGTCTTCGCACTGACAAAAATCCCAGACATCAGATGAATGTAATACAAATATCTGGGAAAAATAAAGCTTGAAGTCAATTCTCCTATATAACTTTGTTGTGAACAGCATCCTTGAGTTGAAGTTTATTGATGTATTATTTTGAGGTCAGTGATGTGTTTATTCCATTTTTCAGCAGTTTAATCGTAGTTTTATAATAGGAAAGAAATTTGATCGTAGATACGAAAACTAGATAAGTTCATATTGGATTGTTTCACTGCATCAAATGGGGCCGAGGCCGATTCTAGAACTATCCATTGGCGCCATTTGTGTCAGCATGGCAGACTGTACATGTAAGTTGAGTAATACATTGAAAACTAATTGAAAACCAGTTGCTTCTTTATCTCAGATCTTGAATACTCCTTGTACAGAATGTTGGCCAGCGTTTTCAAATGGTAGCATCGGATCGTTCACGGAATTTGAGTTTGAATTTACTTACATGGTCATTTCAGTTTAAGTGTAGGGTTGTTCGACCTCGACCAGGAGGTATATACAAGTGCTGGCTCATCAATAGAATGTCAATACTCCCAGCATCAATTATAAAACAGTGGGACTTGCCTGAACTTGTAGTGAACGTTCTCATTAGATGAGATTGAGTATTGTGAAAAGTTGAAAGAGACATTGACTTCATTTTACCAGAGTGTTTGGGAGATTCATTAGTAGCATAAGTATCTGAACTTCTGCAAACAGACTTGATGTGCCCAATTTTACCACATTTATTGCACTTGGCAATCCGAAAACGGCAAGTGCTTCGTAGATGAATCCTTCCACAGGAAAAACATGGTTTAATGCTTTTGCTTTCTCTCTGCATTCCATTACATGTGGACGACACTTTGGATTTCTTTCTATGAACACTTTTATTATCAACTTTGGACAGCATGACATCAGACTCTGACGTAGTGGTACCTGGGTAGTCACTGTTGACATCTTCATATGTAATACATAAATCCTTAGCAGTTTGAAAGGTGCAGGAAGGAATCTGAACCAACTCTTTCTCTAACTTAGCAATATTGATTACAGCAATTAGACGATTACGTAGTTGAGTATGCAGCTGATCTCCAAAGTTGCACTCTGAAGCTTGTATCTGAAGTTGAAGAATAAAGTCTCTAATCGTCCGGTTGGGAGCGTGAACAAGTTTGTTGAGCTGAGCCCTCTCTCGTGTTTCAAAAGTTGTTTTGTGGAAGTGATTTGTTAGAAGTTCACGGAGTTTATCAGATGACAGAGAAATTGGTTTATCTGAAATGACAGAGTTTTCACTAGGCTGTACGTATCTAGCCCAAAAGCAGCATATTGTTCCCATAAACAAAATGACTGCAACCTTATAATTTTACCATGAACCAAATTTATGTAATTTAAATAATACTTATCCATGCGTGTAAAATTGGTGTGTCCTACACAGGTAGGAAAAAATGTATGTTATTAAATTACTTTTATTAAATATGCTTACTAATCGTATATGTAATTTATCATATTGATTATGCCTGTAAACTGGCGTCCCTCATGTAAAAAATGAGAATATACTATTATTATTATTAATAAATGGACAATATTTAAGTAGTGGTCTGACAAATTTTTCATATAATACAAGTTTCGCTTCGTAATTGTGGAAATTCCTGAGTATGCATCCTAGAAGCATCCTCGATTTACGCGTCTGTGTCGCCACTTGTTCAGAAAATGTCAGGTCACTAGAGTACCTAGGTCAACAAGACCTTGGAGTTTAGGCAAGTCAATAGATTCAAGTACCAGTTTGATATTTATTGAGGGTGCACCGAAACAGATCCAACCACATTTGTTGAGGTTGAATTTCAGGTTCCATGTGGAGGACCATGCAGTTACTTGATCTAGTTCTTCCTGAACAGCTTTCTGAAAGTATCCTAAGTCATCACAGTGGAATGTGTAAGCTACTTTGAGATCATCTGCAAAGATGAATGGTTTACCAAGTGAGAAACAGCTGCATATGTCGTTGACATATAGAGTGAATAGAAGGGGGCCTAAGACGCTACCTTGAACTAATCCAGTATCTACTGGACTAGGTTTTGAGTTTACAGACCCCAGTCTAACTACTTGGGACCTATTGTTAAGGAATGATTCAATCCATCCTAGTAATGGGTTACGTATTCCTAAGGAGTTCAGCTTATTTATTAGAAGCAAATGGTCAACGCGGTCAAAGGTTTTGGATATGTCGAAGTAGATGACTAGTACTAGTTGTTGTTTGTCTCGGCTGCTTGTTATATAGTTACAGAAGTCAAGGTGACATGTCATGTATGATCTGGATTTTAGGAATCCATGTTGGTTGGGACTTAGAATATTGCAGCTGAGCATATGTTTGAGAATATCATCTTTAACTATTCTTTCAATGATTCTAGATACTATGGGTGTAATATTGATTGGCCTATAGTTGTTGACTTCAGTTTTTGATCCGGATTTGTGTTTGGGCACTATAAATGTGGTTTTCCATTTATCTGGATAGGTTTGGGTTTCTAGGGACATTGTAAAGATCTTAAGTAATAAGACGGAAATGTCAGAACCACCGTGTTTATAAAATACGATGGTATACCGTCAAAACCGGCACTACTAGAGCTTTTAAGAGTATGAATGGCTTGGTTAATATTAGAATAAGTGAAATGAACTGTCCTGATTTGTTTCAGCGTTGAAGAAGAAGAAGGGAGTTCTATTGTAGATTGTAAACCGAGAAGTGGACTTGTGGGCTTAAGGTAGTTAGCTGCAAACGTCTCGTCAAACAGTTCACACATGTCTGCATGGTTGCTGTATAGTTTACCCTTGTTTATAAGGAGAGGAATTTTATGACTTTGGTGATTCATTCGTTTCTTTAGGATTTTCGTGAGAGCACCTACTCTGGTGGTGCTGGCTAGTGCCGTGCATTCTTCATTTCTCATACGCAATTTCTGAGCTTGCGAGATGGAGCTAAGAGTACTAAGTATTGACCCTAGTGTACTAAAGTCGTGTCGTCTGAAGTAACTTGTTGACAGTCTTTTCAGTTTCCTACGATCCTTTGGCTTTATGAATGACTTTCTATGTGGGGAAAACTTTAGTGTTTGAAATGGGATGACAGCATCTAAGCATGTGTTGGAGTTATAGTAAAAGACGTCTAGAGCTTTCGAGAGGCTATCAGTATAGAAGTACTCTCTCCATTCTGAGGATCTTAGCATTGATTTCACTAGAGTCCAGTCTGACTTACTGTAGTTCCTGTAAGTTATTTGTTGTGAAGTAGGGGTATGGGCTGCATTGCTACTTGACGGAAGTGGCAGTGCACACAGCACTGTTTTGTGGTCACTCCCTGAAAACTCAGAACCTACTAGGGTAGAAAGGGGACTTATATTGTGGCAGAAATTTAACTCTAGTACGTTATTACCTCTTGTAGGGGTTGTGACAGTCTGTTTCCAGCCAAGTATACCCAGTGTGCCTAGGAACTTATCAAATTTAGTTGGGCCTGTGGGTATTTCCCAGTTGATTTCTGGTAAGTTAAAGTCTCCACATAGAATTTTATGATCGTAGTGTAGGGCGGATAATTGTTCTAGAGTATTAATAAGTTGGGTCTCGTAATTACTAAAGGTACCAGGTGCTCTGCAGGTGCATCCAATTAATACCATTGCGTTATTTAAGTGTAAGTTAACCCATAAAGTCTCAGGCATGTTAAGTGTACTGCTTTCTAGCCGTGATACAGTAAGTGCATTCAGAAAGTACATGAGACAACCCCCTCCCTTACCACCTTTCCTGTCACACCGAAAGTGTGTGTAGTTATCTAAGCTTATCTCTTCATCCAGTATGTTTGAATTACACCAGGATTCAGTAATGACAATTATAGGGGGTTTGTATATAACTGTGAGTGCTCTTAGCATTGGCAGTTTATTTAGAACGGATCTAGCATTTATCAGGATCAGGTAAAGATGAGATTTGAAATAGCATTTGAAGTATTTAAGTTCGTTAATCAGCCCCGAATATGGTTCAGCACCCAGTAGTACTGTTTGACATGACGACCCCATGTTAAGAGGAGTTTCAACATCATGCTCACTTGTGTCTATCTAGTTGGTGTGTGCTGTTTTCGGTGAAGAATCAAGCGTTGGAGTACTGGATTTGCTATAGGCTAAGGCATCTTTACTTTTAGTTAAGCTAGAAACGTGGGTAGGGATCTTTATTTGACCTATATTTGTGCAAGTATCAAGTGTGCTTAATGGGGGCGGGTGAACTAGACTGTTCCCGTATTCATGCAAAGGGGGAGCCAGCACTAGCGGTTTAGGAGTGTTAACATCCCTACCAGCTGTTTTTTCAACGCTGACAGGGACGCAGGGGATAACAATTGATTGGGACCTTGTGAAGACCATGGCTTATTATTCCACCTATTGTTAGGTACTAGTTGTGTCCTTGTATGGGTTTCGTGTGTACTGCTTTGTGGGTTAGTTCCCAGCAGACTTGTACCATATATCCGATCAAAATTTATTTGTGTGCCATACTGTGGATACCCTGAGTTGTTGGTGGTCGAGTTCTGACTATTGCCACTTGTACTATTGAGGGTGGCATTGTTTTGGCGTTGGTTATCAGTGTGGGCCATGGTGCTATTTCGCACGTTGTGGGTGCCGATACTATTGACCGTGGGGAGTGTGGGCTTATTTATACTGCCATTGTTGTTGTTGGCACCATTTGGGGTCATATTCTCCTTTTTTTACCAATGGACTTATGGACAGGAGAGGACAGGGCCGACTTTCGGGGGATTTTGACTTTTTTCCCCTGGATTATTTGGTGACATGTCTATATCTACGGTGATAGGCGGTATAGTTTTATTGGCCATTTGATTACAATTTAGTGGCCTTTCGGTTGGTGTCGCTCTCTGAGAGGATAATTCTGTGTGGTTTGAGAGGGGTGGTGCGGTGAATTCTACAGTATCTCTCAAAGGGTTGGGTATAATTGCTGCTTGCAATGTCCTATTGTTTATTCCACAATTAGACTCAGTGAGATGATTGTATACGCGCCTTTCTATGACTGTCTTGTCCACCGCAACCTTTACTAGTTTGTAATTTCTGGCTTGCGATAGGGTCTGTTAGGAGTGGATGAATTTTCTGGCCTCTGCCGAAATGAAAACGAATAGGACAACACTTTTCATGTTGACTCTTCTTCAGCCTGTAGCACTTAGTATTGGAGTTGGACATTTTCGCCTCACTAAGCAAGATGCGCTGTACCTTTTTTAGTGCCTCATTGTCCGGAACGTTGTAGACAATAGCATTTAGTTTAGCGTCGAGTCGTTTTGTTACTTCTGTAGTAACAAAGTTAGTAAGGTTATCCACCTTAGATACCGATTCTGTGTCAAGTTTGTTAAGGTCTACAGTTTCCATGAGGATAGTTAAAGGTGTCAGTTCACAAACCTGCGATCTGATATCGCTGATCTGATCTGATAATTTGGATATTTTGGTATTGGTTTCAGAAATTCCAGGATTTACTGATTTATTGTTTTTTACTTCCCTTAACTCGGCCTTAAGTTCTCCTATAGACAACTTTAGAAGTTCTATTTCTGAAGATAGTACTGAAACAGAACTTGAAGGCCGGAGCTTTTCGATAAGCACATAAGGTGTAGGGAGGGTTTCTGTATCAGCAGAGGGTGCTGAATTTTTGGGAGTAGTACTAATACTAGCTGTCAGCACAGTTTTATCCTCAGTTTCAGCTCGACGCTTACGGCATACAAGTGAGCTATGTGGCTCACTATAACCATTTGTAGGGAGTGTGTTGCTTGATGTAGCAATCAACGACATAAAATCAGTCATCAAATTTACAGGGGATTGAGTTCGTTGCTTTTTACTTTGGTTAACCATAACTATTTGATATGAGAGTTAATAGTTATAGGTATGAAGGTAGTAGAGTACTTGTGCAAGGATTACAACAAGATAAATTTCATATAACGAATCACGCAAAAATGTAATGCAAACGTTGGACGTACCGCGTAATAATTGCTAATTTAGGGCCCTGTAATCAAAACAAGGGCACCAGATGGTTTGACTTTTCTTAGTCTGCCTGTATAATGGCGAAACTCATGGACTATTGGAAGCTCGAATAAACCCCAAATGAGGCGAGTAGTGAGATACAGATTTCTCTATCCTAAGTCTGTCCGGGAACAAACTCCTTGGTCTGGCACTCAATTTTGATGGTTACCTTAGTGAAGGGCTTACAACTTAACATTTGTGCAAACCTGTTGCGACTGCTTGTACAGTAGTCAAACAATTGAAACATGAAAAATTATTGATTTATAATCCACAACGGGATACTCACGAAATCCTTCGAAGTAAAGAGGGGAGTAAGAACAGGTTGCCTACTATGTCCAGTGGTTTTCCTGTTTGCGGTAGACTGGATAAAGTGACAGAAGGCGGGCCAAGCAGCGATGGAACAGACATAAAATGGACTAACCCTAAACGTCGAGGATCTTGACTTCGCCGATGGCTGGTTTCTGTTCCTGAAATAAAATATTATTATATATGTGTGATTTCTCACAAACTGGAAGATATACAAGTGAAAAGCAACAAGTTGGCAGAAGAAGCATCAAAGATAAGAACTCACTTCAGGTGAACATACAGAAAACAGAGGTGATGCAATACCGCAACTGCAGTTGTTGCAAAAAATCTCAGAGCTTAACATCAAAAAAGAGGGAGGGTGGCGCATGCTGATCAGCGGATATGGTAGTGGTCACAAATGTGCATCGCTCTGATCTTTAGGACAGCAACATACATTTTTGGACAGCTCGAGAATTAAACATTAGTATGGACCCTCAACAAAAAATAACAATAAGGTTTGTACGGTTCTAAATTATAAAAAAGTGCTTTCGCTACTACCATCTACAAGCCTATTCACCTTCTTGTCAAGATGCTACCAAATGGGCCCTACAGAGATTCATGAAACATCTAACAGGCCAGCTTGTCCTACGGGTTCTAATTTTCCATATCTTTGAATTCACTCCTCACTTATATACCACTTACCTTTCCCACAATGATCTTTTTATTTGCGCACTATTATACTTTATCTGATCTTACCTGCCTAGGCCTTTATTAAAGTTAAAACTTGCTCTTTGTTCATATTTGTTGCTTGCCCAAAGCCTGGTTGCTTTGATTAAAAAACACAACAACACCAATGTTTGAACAAGGCTACATCTTCATCGAAAACATCATAGTTTCCATGCTTAGACCAATATGGTTAGCATTAAACATTGCAAATTTATACTATCATTTTAAATACTTCTTCTCCATAATTGCATTTTATACCATTTCGCAGCTGCGCAGAATTTTCTCCTCTTCCTGAAAAAGCGTCCAATCACGTGGCGGCATAGCACTCACCCAGAGATACGCTTTTTACTGGTTGACCATAACTATCAGCAGAAACGGAACGAAGTTTGGGTTGTCGGTCAACTTTGATGGCGACCTTAGTAAACGGTTTACAATCTGACATTTATAAGAACCTGTTCTGATTGTTTGTACAATAATTGAGCAATCGAAACCTTTGAAAAAGTGTTAATTTATGATACTTCAGGATTATAATTTATAACGTTACTGATCGTGTTTGTAAAAATGGCATGCATTTCTGTACACTTACCCGTTTATACGAAATATTATTATTATTGTAAGATTCCTGGCCAACAGCAACAACAACGGACAAAAACCAGCCTGCACAATTGGGAGAAATCTAAAAGAAGCAAACTCCTCCAAAAACCTAACCACCTACCTGGGAGGCAACGTTTCAACTACAGGCGGACTAAACTGATGAGGACATAAGGCAGCGAGGATCGGGAAAGCAAGGAGGGCTTTCATTTCTCTCAAGTCCGTGTGGAGGTCAACAGCACTCAGCATGAAAAATAAGATCCGGATTTTCAACTTTAATGTGAAGTCAGTACTACTATACGGATCAGAGACTTAGCTTGTCACGAAGGCCACTTCGAACAAATTACAGACCTTCATCAACAGCTGTCTTCGCTCAGGACTTCGATTAAGTTCAGGTGGCCAACCAGAAAAGATGAGCAACAGGGATCTCTGACAATGAGCGAACCAACCAACCAGGAACCAATTGTGCATGAAATATGCGGGAAGAATTGTCGGTGGACTGGCTGGTCATGCTCTGAGAAAACAAACTATCAAGTGACATCACACGACAAGCCATCGCTCGAGTGGAACCCGACTGAATGGGAAGCGGCGAGTTGGTTGTCCAAGTGTGACATGGAGGAGGTCATGTGAAGCGAAGATGAAAGCATGTGGGCAGACGTGGAGCCAGGCGAGACCGTTGGCAGAGAACCGAAGCAGTGGAGACGTTTGGCTGAAGCCCTATGTTCCTCTAGGAACTAAAGGAAACTATAATAATATTGATTTATGATCATTCACTGTTGTAATTTATAACACAACTGATAGTGCCTGTAAAAATGGCATGCACTTCTTGTAAACCTACCCGTTGGTAAGAAATATAAATCATTATTATTATAAAAACTAAGCGGTCATGTGTCCATTTAGCATGGGCAAGTTTGGGACCAGCTATGAAAGTTCGAGGGTTGGTTGTCACTGGGTCTTGAAACCTCACTAGAATTTTCCAGAACCTTTCGGTTGCTGACTAGTTGAGGTTGAACTAGATTTAATAAATGGTGATCGCTCGCCTTGCCATTCGTACACCAGGAGGTTTCTTTGATTGTTAGACGTCTCTTTAGAGTATCAAACAGTAAGTGTCAAGGAATATGAACATTGAACGTTGGTTCATTGACCTTGGCCATCACTGGCGGGCAACTCGGAGGCGCAAATGGCTCGATCGTGTGCAAGTTCAAAGACGGCAGACAAATACGAATAAAAGTACTTTATAATTTTATTTGTACTGAACATTTGTTTGTAGACTTGTATCCATCTTTACTTTAATTGCCAAACAATATAACTTCCTTCAAAGAATACTGGTGTTTTGGAGTTAAAGTCGAGAAGATACATAGTCATTATCGGTTCAAAGCGTCTTCGTTACAATAGGAACTTAGGGCTAAGTTCCTTGACAGTAAGTCATATGGTTCTAGGAAGTCAGCGCTGGGAGGTCGCTGGCTCTGGGTCAGCGACAGTAAAAACGATGGGGATGTCGCTTAAATCCGAAGATAGGTGTCAATGTTTTCTGCCTGAAATTCACAATCTGAGTCCTTCTGGTGGCCTATAGCATGACAGGGAGATTTTGTCGCCCCGTCTTGACCTATGTTTTTGGTTTAGTACTAGGCACTTGATCATCTCGTGATTAAGCATCTCATATTGTCACTCGGGCGATGGGGAGGGCTGAAGCATGGATTCCTTACCTCCGCTACTCTGAAGGGGAAATACTTCCTTACGCCTAGGACTTTCAAATTCGCGATACTGAGGTCGAAGCAGTACAAACTATAGTTCAAGTTCATGGCAATCGAATTCAGGTAAAACAACCATACTGATAACTACAATATATACATCCATAGAAATACTTTGTGCAATCAGTTTTCACGGTTGGTAAATGAGACATCTCAGTGAATAAAAATTGGAGTAAAAAGTATGTAAAGAGTCAAAAAATCCCTGGAAGTAACAAGTGAAAAGACGAAATATGTACGAATTACAAATGACTATAGTGAAATATGTGTGTTGTGGACGAATGACGCTCATCAACTCAACTGAACCACAGCTGTCTCATCAGCAAATATCAATTTGTTTATCCGTGTGGACTGAAAGACACAGTGGTCAAGATAACTTTCAAGGGATAAGATCTTGTCAGCTTCGTTGTAGCATCATAGTCTACTTGTACACCTTCTTAAAATCATCGTCAATAGATACACCTTTCAGCAGGCGTTAGTGTTATATTCACATTTTACTGGTTAACACGGTGTTAGTGCGGTGGTGTGATACAGATCCAACGGAATATTATTCTCACATATTCCCATAGTTCAATACTGCATTAGCAACAGAATACCTTGTATAGTCGAATATTCCATTTAATGTCAGTTAATGCAAACCAAAACCACACGTTCAATGATTGGTTAAAGAATATTTACTGTTTACATATAAATAGTGGTTTGATCAGTTGAAAATACACCTCGGCTTCCGTGACTTTCTTTCTTTTGTTACACTAAGAGCAACCGGGCTACCAGTTTAGGTTTGCCAGGATAAAGAGTCGGCGCTCAGGTATAGCAGGACTGACAACCACACATAAATCAAGGGTGTTATATCGTGTAAAAATCAATTCGAAACGAGTTCAAAGTCATTCAGGCAGCCTAACTATTTGGTTTCCTAGAGGTTCACTAATCTGTTATCCAATTAATTTGTGAAAGTATTAACCGAAATCGTCGCTTGATTACATGCATTATCTCACAAGAAAGTTGTGGGGTTTGAACGTTAATTTTTTAAAGCACGTTCTTGGGCAAGTGATGTTGTGAAGCCCAGTTAGAAACACGATAGCACATTTGTAGGGTACTAAATATTATCCCGATTGCAAACTGTAGTATATCCAGGTTTTTACCGTTTACGAAATGTTAAACGCTGTACAAAACCAAACACGAACAACGTTGTGTTAAGAAGTATAAGTGGATGTAGTGTAAATAAAACGAATAGAAGGCAAACTGCACACTAGTGTTTATAGAAAACCAACGCATTCTAATAGATATTTAGACTTTAATTCATCTCATCCTTTAACTGTTAAGGCAGGCTTAGTTAAGTGTTTAACAAACCGAGCAATGGCACTAAGTAGCACAAAAAAGACCTAAATGATGAAATAAAACAGATAGAAGAAGAGAATGTAAGTCATCTACAGTTATACCATATAAAGAGGGGACATCTGAGACCCTACGTAGGATTCTAAATAAAGCAGGAATTGGGGTGGCATTTAAACCTACAAACTCACTCAGGGACAAGCTCTGTAGGTTAAAGGACCCAGTGACCCAATTAACAAATAAATGGTCGAAACGCATCAGTAAATATTACTGTATAACACTGTGAGACTCTATCAAAATAAACAGGAAGTATAAGTGGAAATTTGAAAATATGTATCGGTAACGAAATCAAATCTATAAGGGCGCAAGGGGAATGTTAACATATGTAGCCGCGCCTTATATATGTAACAAAAGGAAACCAATGTTCCATAATAAAATGCAAATATTTGACAAGTAAATCTAAAATCAGTTTCGTTATGTTTATAATTTCAGTGCATGAATTAGTTTGCAAGCGGACAGTTAGTGTTAATATAGGGTCTCTACACCATTCGTTATAATTGAACATATACAGAGTGAAACTAAATTTAGTTTAGTCGTATCGTCTTTCTCAGTTCCTTGATCATTAACTAGCTCTGAGTGTCCACAGCTTTTCGTGTCGGACAGACCTTACAGCGCCATCGTTAGGTTTTCACGTCTGATGATATCATTTTGAGGTACACACTACCCGAGTTGAGTCATAGCGGTAAATAAACTTCAGAATTTACAGGCCTTAATTTTCATCTTTAAACATCATGTGCTAGCTGTTATTGCTTGAGTATACTAAATGAGGTGAAGGTATGCAGTCAAGCATCGGTTTCATTCGGTACGCAACCGTGTTACATGCGGCTGTCCGAAAATGATTTCCATCCATCTAAGTATGCATACATGATCAACTAAAATATTCCATAATGTACTTTATTTCTGGAAGACAAATTCGTTGCTGTAATTTGGCTTACTAACCGCCTTCTGGTTTACGTCGAAGGATAAAATATACATACTATCGTGGAATCGTATCATCCCTGCACTATTAATCCACAGAGGTCCGTAATAGAAAACTTTGTGTAATATTCATATAATACTGGCATTTATTCCTAGTGTCGTGTAAACGAAGGCCCTAGCTGACAAGCATCAACAACATGTCATGTGTGTATGAGGCTTTAAGTACTCGTTCATAGTTCGGACGAGCAAACGTTCTGTATGCCTTCCAAGTTTCCGTACCCAACAATAGCTGAGACACAGAAATGGAAAACAGAGACAATATTGTGGACTTCGCCACAGAAATCCACGAATTTGCAAGTGTTTACAATGAAGAAACATTAGTTTGGTTCTTTGTTTTAATAGCCTAGTTTGTAGGCAGGCCAGCGTTAATTGTGTGGCTCACAATTAGGTTGTGTGGATCGTGTGGGATATTTTGCACTTCACAATTTTTTTTCTATTAGTATCTGTTTGGTGAGTTAAGCATTGTATTCATGCGTACATAAACTACCATTGTAGTTTATGGATTAATATAACAATAAACCGTTGCAAATGTGTTCCTTTTCCGCTTGATATATCCTAATTATTCAGTGGGTAAACAGAACAGTTTAATCTAGAAATTATAATATTATGATATCTCTGCGAAAACCCCGAGAAAAACATCACGTGTTTTAAATAACGGTGTGAGAATCGGGGAGATTCATGGGGATGTTTGCATTCGACTCTGTTGATTTTTCCGGCAAAGCTACACTATTACGTTCCACGGGTTGCTAACTCGCTGACCGATCCTAAAAATAAGTGAATTTCACACAATTAATGACATTTTTTTCACAAGAAAATACATGAAAACACATCAAGTAAGGTATCTTTTCCTGATATGACTTAAAAATAGCTGTGAATTATAATGAGGAGTATCAGTTCTTAAGCTAGACCAGTTTCTGTACATCTATTCAACAAGGTGACTTAGGGTAAACCATTTGTGACCCATTTATTGCTCTTATCCTGTTTCACAGTCTTCTGCGAATGCTCTAGTTTGAATTACTATGGTTTCCAGTAAGAGGATCGACGACTACTTACTGGGAAAATTTGAATAATAAAACAAATTAGAATAAATAATACCAACTCGAAACCTGTCCCTAATCGTAACCGTAACCTTAATTCTAATCCCAATTATAACCCATATCCTAGCCCTAAATTCAAGTATCGCCGTGATCCTGACCCTAACGAACGATTAACATATTGTCCAAACTTCTTAGAAATGTGATCTGGGCGAAATTCGCCCCTTAGCTGGTGAATAGTGTTTATATAAGCGCTATAATAATGATAGTCCTCGTTATCCAATGGCTAGCATGCGTTCAAAGTCATTGGAACGTTTTCACTCCAGGGACCTGACAGTTTAATTGGATGGAGGATTTCATCAAGTGCCGATGTCGGTTAGAGGACCACTAGAAAACCTGGGAGTACTGGACAGCTGTTTCGTCCTAGTCTGGGACTCTTCATCAGTACGCACCCACCCCAGTGGGGTTCGAACCCAGGACCTGGTCACAAGGCGAGCTCATGGACCATTAAGTCACTGGGACCTGATCCATTGGCACATGAATTCTAACTTCTGCCAATTCATGACATAGCGCGACCTGATAGTTTAAATTCGCAATTTTTTTCAAGGGAATGAGAGAGAAGTGTGACTTTACGTCTTCCTGAATGTAATGTGCACCTTACAGGAGGTGAATTTCTTTTGGTGAACCCCATTTATGCCGTGGTTAGTCCGAAAAATGGTTAGTTGCAGTCATATCGTCTACACCATAATGCTGATGGGAAATAAATGGTATTTTCCCTGTTAGGTATAATGAGATGCTCTGTTGGTCAATGAAGTATTTATTCTGCAGTTGAATATGTCTGAGTGCAATAAATTTGCATGGTGGTCCTCTGTTTTGTAGGATAACCCCACTTAGTGTCACTTAAGCATACCGAAGTAAAAGCAATGAAGTTACTGAACATAAGTTTCTTCATGTTAACAGAAAGTTTAAGTTAGTCTAAATGACGACTTCTTTCCAATTTCAATAGTATATTTTTATTCGTGTCATGCGCCTTTCATGATGTAAGTCGTTTTTTGTGTTAGTGTTTGTCCTTCTACTCCTGCCAGTGTTCATTGTATGCTCTTCCTCCCGAACTTCCACTAGTACTAGTTCATTTATGGACTTATATGAAATAAAACAACTGATGGATTCATTTTCTGTGTCTTCAGAGACACATACTTATAAGCGTCGCAAATTAAGTTATAACTGTATAGTAATATATTCTCATTTTGTTCAGTAATAGCCGAGATGAAGGGGACATTCATACCAACAAACTCACTGAAGGATAAATATCCTTCTGACCTGACGGAACAAAATAGCGACCTATAGTTTCCTTGCAATATTTGTATGTCAACTACATATGTCACTGCAGTAGAGCGGGATTAGGTTGTCGAAACACAGCAATTTAACTAAGTATATAATGACTAACATCACAAAGACCGCTAGCTTAGAAAAAAAACTCAACAATCCCAATGTACGCATTGAGACATAATTAAACAATGTAAAGAGGCGGATCTGCATTTCTATAGAGTAGTATGGTTAAGTGGAGAAATCGGTCACTGAATTTTCGTTCACCAAATCGACACCAAATATATACGGTAGAAATCATGCAGCACCAATACCAGAGACATTATTATTATTACCAATAAAATCAAACGATACAAAACATCAGGACTGCATAAACAAGTCTGAGAGTCATGTAAGCATCGTAATGATTGTGAGCAACAAACTGCACTCGAAACATCATCAGTAAATAATACTGTACCATTGTGTTGTATCAAATAAAATTGTTCTGTGATGATCAGACTATCTGCAACGATGAATTGCCTGTAGATTTCGGTTAGTCATGGTCTACAAACAGGTGCTACATCATATCATTCTGAATAAAAATGGCGCGCCCATCTACTGACTAATTTGGTCATATTTGGTAATTCATGATGAACTGACGTTTTCTTACCATTGTGGTGAGAGCTGTCTACTAGCTAAATTGGTAGACAGTAATTGACGTCAATGTTTACGTTCTCAGGATTGGTTGTGAGAAAATATGAACAAACTGATTCAAAAACAGACCACAGCAGACTTTGCGTAGGCGGATACAGTTAACATATAGATGATCTGACATTCAAGAAACAGTCACAAAGAGATGAAAGATTAACTTTAAGTGAGAAACAACCAATCAGAAGACTGTGTTTGTTTGCTTAACTAATCTATAATAATGTACATGAAAATATATAAATATGCTTTGATTTCCTTCATAAACGATCTGTTGCCTGGTCCTTGTCTTCTGTTGTTACACCATAACAGCGAAATGTACAGTTTCACGTTAGATTTCACCATATGCTGACGTTTTATGGTTCACTCATTTCGTTTTTTCCCATCAAAATTTAGGTGTTTTGTAAATTTTTTTAAAGACTTTTACCTACTTTAAGTAAACCGCTTGTATTCTTTGGATTTCTATAGTAAATCGAAGTTCCTAAAGTAAAAGAATGTTGACCAAGAAACATTTGTCGGTAAGTTTACTTCAACTAGAGGTGGATATAATCCTCAATTTTTTCTAGAGCACATCTTGTCGATCTGCTAATAAGGACCGTGGGTAAAAGAACATGACATATCACTAAAAAATATTTAGTTGTGAATATTCATGTTCAGACAATCAGTGTACAATTTTAGAAGAATGCGATCGTGTTTCTTTGGTTCGAACAACCTCTGTGAGATCATTGAATGACTTTCCTCCAAATATTGATGAGAAGGATTTAGAAATCTTAGAGGTTATCGGAAGTGGATCATACGGTCGAGCTTTAAAAGTAAGTCACTCTTAAATGCGGTTAAATGGATTATTTTGTTTCTGAGATACTGAAACAAAAGGGTTAACACAGAAATGTTCATTTGTGCATTCTCCAATAGTATCTTTATAGTTTCATATTTATTGCCATCAAATGATACAGCCATAGTAGTCACGAATATTGACTGTCTACCACTGTTGTAGTTGATTACCCCCAACCGGGTATGCGTAGGAAAAGTATATTCATATTGGAGGATCGAGTGGGAAATTGGGCTTCAAGCTTGAGCTTTGAACTTCCAGCAGTCGTGGTGTTTTTTGTCCTACACGATGGGATTACTAGCTTCATGCCTAACATTTCCTCTATTGGAATTACTACTCGCTGAGTGAGGTTTAGTAATGTGTCGACCGGGAATCGAACGTGGACCGCATGCATGTTTCGCGACGCGAACCACCAACGTACGGTTTAAGATAGCAGACGTTTTAAAAAGGATAAGATCAGCTGGTTATCTGTTATCGGTCCAACTGTTAGACAATATTAGCACGAGCTAGATTTTTAATTAGTTCTTTTCCAGACAGATTCATGGATCCACATATCAGGCACTTTTGGTAGTTTAAAGACACAACATTATGTGTAGCTGTTCTAAAATGACAGAAGTAGCCACGTAAATCAATTTTAGTTTAGTAAATATGAAGAAAAATTTTTGAGTGATAATATGTACTACTTACTTCTTTCTATATTTGCCAATCCAACTCACTAATAGTTATTTTGTATTCTTTCAGTCGTATTACAGTAAAGGCTGTATAGCCAAATCTTATTATTATTGTTTCCTTTAATTCCTAGAGGAACATAGGGCTTCAGCCACACGTCTCCATTGCGTTCGGTTCTCTGCCAACGGTCTCGCCTGGCTCCACGTCTGCCCACACGCTTTCATCTCCTCTTCACATGACCTCCTCCATGTCACCCCATTCTCGCACTGACGACCAACTCGCCGCTTCCCATTCAGTTGGGTTCCACTTGAGCGATGGCCTGTCGTGTGATGTCACTTGATAGTTTGTTTTCTCAGAGTATGACCAATCCACCTCCATTTCTTCCTGCATATTTGTTGCACAATCGGTTCTTGGTTGGTTGTTTCGCTGATTGCCAGAGATCCCTGTTGGTGATCTTTTCTGGCCGTTCATCTGATCTAGATCGAAGTATTGAGCGAAGACAGCTGTTGATGAAGGTCTGTAGTTTGTTTGAAGTGGCCTTCGTGACACGGCGCCAAGTCTCTGATCCGTATAGTAATTAGCACTGACTTCACATTGGAGTTGAAAATCCGGTTCTTATATGTGACTTAATATGTGAATTAAATCAGTTGTTTCGCTTGTCTGAACGTGTATCATTATACAAGTTAGGGGGACAGACTCAATATTTTAGGGATTTTATTCAACAATAAAAGTCTACTTAGCATTGGATACATTTTCACTATTTAATATATGATGTTGAGGATTAGGCACTTTTTGTCTTCCTTAGTCAGAAGCAATTACTTTGACAAGTAGAAACAGTGCTTTGAAAAATAATTTCTATAAGGTATTCTTAATCATTAAAAGGCTAATTTTGCTGATTCCGACACTACAATTTTTTGTTTGCATGCTCGCCAGCCATGTAGGTGGTTCGGGGTTCGATCCCCGACGCACTCCTTTACCTCGCTAAGTCAGTAATAGGACTAGTAAAGTGGGAAGGTTGGGCATGAGGCTAGCAACCTCATCCGATAAAAATAAACACCACTGCTACCGAAACTTCAAAGGTCTAGTTTCAAGCCTTATGTTCTACTTGGAAGGTAAAGGAACGAGAAAAAAACAACTAAACGATGCATAACTTGCTACTTCCAATCAATTTCAGTGTATAGAAGCATTCTTATAGGAATGATTTTGAATGCCTTAATTAACCTTTTATGTACGATAACAGTGAAATGTTAGACAATGTTCCACTCGAGGGCTTGTCTAGTGATGTCACTTGCTGGTTTCCTCAGAGTGTGGCCAATCCATCTCCATTTCTTCCTGCCTATTTGTTTCACAATCGGTTCCTGGTTGGTTCGCTCCCAGAGATCTTTGTTGCTGATCCTTTCCGGCCATCTGATCTTGAGTATTGAGCGAAGACATCTGTTAATGAAGGTCTGTAGCTTGTTTGAGGTGCTTTTTGTGACACGCCAAGTCTCTGATCCGTATAGTAGTACTGACTTCACATTGGAGTTGAAAATCCCGATTTTATTTTTGACGCTGAATGATGTTGATCTCCACACAGACTTGAGAGTAATGAAAGCTTGCCTTGCTTTCCCGATCCTTGCTTTGATATCCTCGTCAGTTCCGCCTGTAGTTGAAACAATGCTTCCCAAGTAGGTAAAGGAGGTAGTTTCTTTCAGGTTCCTTCCATTTATGCTGATTGCTGTCTGTTGTTGTTGGTGTTGGCCAGGGATCTTCATCACCTCCATTTTCTCTATGTTCACCTGGAGTCCTATCTTTGATGAATACATGAAATAATAATAGGATAAGGAACATTTGCAGTTCTGATTGCGTTGACTCAGAACTTGACTTCTTAAAAGCTACGCTCACAGAAAACGGTTACCCTAACCGATTTATTGACAGCAACATGAAAGATAAGCAGTCTAGACTGGTCACCGACTCAGTTCCAAAGAAAACCTTCAGATATGCTCAAAAACCGTCTCTCTAAAGCAGTCAGTAAGACGTTTTTTGCAGCAAAATTACACATGACATTCACTAACCGCAAGTTGTTCACTACCACTTTAAAAGATCACCTCCCCCGTCTGACCGCCTCCATGTGCATCTATCAGTTCACCTGCTCTTGTGGAGCAAGGTACATTGGCCGTAGCCAGAGGACGCTTTCCACACGGATACGAGAACATATTCCAGCTGCATGGTTTTACAAGAGAGAAAGTAAGTGTGTGCGAAGCTGTATTATAGAACACCTGACCGACTCCTGTCACTCTACTAACCCTGACCATGATTTTAAGATCATCTGCCGAATCCATGCTAAATTCCAGCGTTTTCTTCGTTGCAGACTTCTAAAGATAGCGGAGGCCTTGGCAATTCACGACTTTAAGCCAGACCTTTGTGTACAAAAGAAGTATGTACTTTTGCTTTGGCGATAGAAGGATAGACATTTATTTATTTAGTTATTCTATGTACCTTTCTCTTATTACTACGGTTATTATTATTATTCTCACTCTGAATTGTTTCCACTTGTCATTCTAAACCCAAAATTATTAATTTTTTAATTTTATATTTTTACAGTATTGAATTCTATCATATCAAATTTCACACCATGTTATGTAACATTTTATATTTGCCTACTAATCCTGTAATTATGCACCCCTTTCCAACATCTTTACGCCTTATTTATTATTCTGTATATGACATTAATTGCTTTGGTACTTGACATTTAACTATTATTATAATCACAAATATTTTGATTGCCTTTCATACTATTATTATTATTATTTCATGTGTTCACACTTTTGATCTAATTCCCTCACCGGATATAATTTCTTAAAAACATATATATATATATATGATTGTACATTATTATTATTATTGTTTCCTTTAATTCCTAGAGGAACATAGGGCTTCAGCCGTGCGTCTCCATTACGTTCGGTTCTCTGCTAGAGTTTTCACCTGGCTACACGTCTTCCCACACGCTTTCATCTCCTCTTCACATGACCTCCTCCAAGTCACCCTTGCACTGACGACCAACTCGCCGCTTCCCATTCAGTCGGGTTCCACTCAAGGGCTTGTCTAGTGATATCACTTGATGGTTTCCTCAGAGTATGTCCAGCCAATCCATCTCCATTTCTTCCTGCCTATTTGTTTCACAATTGGTTCCTGGTTAGTTCGCTCCTAGAGATCCCTGTTGGTGATCTTTTCTGGTCGGCCATCTGATCTTGAGTATTGAGTAAAGACAGCTATTGATGAAGGTCTGTAGTTTTTTTGATGTGCTCTTTACGACGCGCCAAGTCTCTGATCCGTATAGTAGTACTGACTCCACATTGGAGTTGAAAATCCGAATCTTACTTTTTGATGCTGAGTGCTGTTGACCTCCACACAGACTTGAGAGAAATGAAAGCCTGTATTGCTTTCCCGATACTTGCTTTGATGATGTCCTCATCAGATTCGTCCATCTGTAGTTGTAACGATGCTTCCCAGGTAGGTAAAGGATGTTGTTTCTTTCAGGTTCCTTCCATTTATGCTGATTGTTGTCTGTTGTTGTTGTTGCTGCTCCTGTTGGTGTTGGCCAGGAATCTTCATCATCTCTGTTTTCTCCATGTTCACCTGAACCCCCTCTTACCTTCTCTGGGTGCTTCTTCTGCCAACTTGTTGCTTTTCACCTGCATATCTCCCAGTTTATGGGAAATCAGACATATATCATCGGCGAAGTCCAGATCCTCCAAGTTTTTGTGTGAGTCCATTTATACTTGTTTCCTCGCTGCCCGCCTTCTGTTGCACTATCCAATCTACTGCAATCAGGAAAATCAAATTCATCAATAAAGCAAGAACAACAGTTTTTGCAGAATAAAATGGTACCATCATCGGTTATTCCACTGGCTTCTCATCAGCTGCTTACAGGCCACAGTCATTATTAGATATATCTACACAAACGATTTTGACATACTTGCACAGACAGTTCATTTTTAAACAAATATCAATCGGTCAATATACGCATACAGTAATATTATATATAATAATATTAAACACTATTCCGAACAGTAATGATCATACACAATGGAAACTTTCGGCATTATGTAATCAGATGAAAGAGAGGTGAACATATCCAGTTACCAGGGCAAAGAAAGACTGATAACTGTTTCTTTCTGAACGCACAAATCAGCTTTCAGGCGCTTGATGGAGATGACTTCAGCAAAAAACTTGAGGAGAATTGAGCTCTTTTGCCTATTGATAATTTTGAACGATCTTGCGACGTCCATCTCATGACCCGTGTCAAGCTCTTTGGTACATGTTCAGAAAATCGTAGATATGCCCTTCTTTCTGTTCTTCCAATGTAACTGCTCCCGCAGATACATGTAAATTTGTATACATATTTCATTTCCTTCTCATACAATCTCCACCATGTCACCCACGTACACGCACCCAACTTGTTGCTTCCCCTTCAGGTTAAACTCGAGGGCGTGCTTAGTGTGTGATGTCTGTCACTCAACTGTCTCTTCAATGTGTGTCCGATCCATTTCCATTTCCTTCGGCACATCAGTTGGGCAATAGGTTCTTGGTTGGTTGGTTCGTTGCTGCATTGCAGAGTCCTTTGCTGCTTATCCTTTCTGATCAGCCGTCTAATCTTCAGTATCTAGGCGGCAACAGCAGGTGTTGATAAAAATCTACAGTAGTCTGTTGACGCGCATGAATCATACGGAAGTATTGATTCGACATTTTAGTGTTGAAAATTTGAATCCTGTTCCTTAATATTGAGTGCAGTAGAGTTTCACACACTGATTTTAGAGCATTGAAGGTCTGTATTGTTTTTCCCATCTTCATCGCCTTTGTCTTCTCTGTGTGTTGTTCACTTGGAGTCCTGCCTCTTCTCGTGTTTAAAACTAGTTCATTACAAACTTGTGCATTCAAATGATTCCATTCAAGTAGTTTGTCCAATAATTATGAGTAACAGGCATCATTCAAAAAATGTTATCAACATTCATTTCTTCTTGATATCTGTTTATTATATGCTAACTAAGGTAATGTATCAGTCGATTTTCTTATCATTCCTTTTTTGTTTTACAGGTAAAGCATCGACAATTGGGTTGTTTATTGGTTCTTAAAGAAGTTATCGAACAAAGTAAAGCGATTGAAGAGACACTTGTGCGTGAAGTGAGTAACTTTTTAATTAATCTTAATATATGCATATATACATTTATTTATACATTAAACAGGACTCGATAAGTGTTGTATAAACAAACGATTCACAGTTTTAGTAAGAGTTAGCTAAATTTAACTGATCGACGTTTTGTTTAACTATCTGTCTATCTATCTATTTTATCCTATCACATACTTTTAAAGGCTATAGATAAAATAATGTTGTTGGTCGATACACGAAGAAGCAAGATCATTGAAATATTTGATGTATACATTACAAAATCTATAGTAACTCTATTAGAAGAACATCTCTTAACACTAACAACCTAGTGAGGAAGTGGTAGAGCACGTTGAACGCTTCACTTATTTGGGAAGTTGCATCAACCAGCTCCAGCAGGTTGATCGCTGACGAAGTCTCCGCATGTATACAAAAAGTTCGTTCCGCATATGCCAGTTTACGCCATCTCTAGCATAGGCGTGATATCCAGCTATCGACCAAAGGACGTGTGTACTGCTCAGCGTCAGTCCGCTCCGTCCTCCTTTATGACTGTGAGTGAGACATCAATGACCATTGGAAGTGGAAGACATGAAAAGCTCGACTAGCTGTCTGATTTCTATCTCCCGTATTAGGTGGTATAATAGGGTGAGCAATATTGAGGTTAGGCCTCGGTCGAGTTCTAGGTAAGGTGGGAGGGGAAATCAATCGACGAGACTGTGAAGCCGCTGCATCGATTGAAATGGTTAGAACATGTGTTGCGCACGCATGCACGCCTAGCCATAGCCTTCCTCAACAATGGGCAATGTTAGCTGACATAAGGCGGATGAGGTTAGAAAAGAGCTACCGGCGGTCAAACCAAAACATGGCTTCATCAGTCAATGAAATCCACAACAGTTAGTTTAAGCCAGCCAGCCAGCCACGTAGGAAGGTGTAGACTTCCTGATTAGTTGGGGTCCTCGGGACGGTAAAAACCAATGAAGGCTGGAGAAAATCGGTGAAATGGCTCAAAATCGTTCTCAATGGATGGCGCAGATGTATCCACTCCGTGTGACTTATAATTTCCAATGAAACTATATTGTTCTTCGTTATTACTATTCCATTTGTCTCATATCCCTGTTTATTGTTTCTATTATGCATTTCTTCTACTTTCTTCTCTTGCTTTGTGTGCTACATAGAGAAGGAGTGGCGAATTGAACTTCTGCACATAGGTGCAAAGTTCTATGTTGAAAACAGACAGAGAGTGAGGAAGTTGATAGTCACGTGTTGCTCTATACACTTTGTCAAGTTTTAATTTTATATTTGACTATAAAGACAACTAGTCACTCCATCGAGCATTGCAACACAGAGTACTTATATCTTGGGGTCTATTATTACTCTTAGAAAGTCATATTTACAGATAATACACACTTCTTATGGAAGTAAATCTTACGCACAAATCAACCACAGGGTAGTCGTATATCCGATTCTGTAACCTCTAGTAATATTCATAAACTAGGCAGTTTGTAATCGGTATGGGGCTGTAGCCCTACACATATTTCTTTCCCGCTGCATCTATAGCTTCGGTAATTCAGAAAATTTGACTCAGATGTTAATTGGAGGTTTTTACAGGATGTGTTTATAGTGAACTAGCTGTTTTATGGAATCCCTTTGTGTTTTTAAAAATGAACGGTCTTTGCAAGTATGTTAAAATTGCTTCTGTAGATAAACTTAATAATAAATTTGGTCTATAGGCAGCTGATGAGAAGTCAACGAAATAACCGATGATGGTACCATTTTATTCTGCAAAAACTGTTGTTCTTGCTATAAAGCGTGTCTGGTCACAAGGCGAGCACAATACGATCAATTCGCAGTTGATCGTTTTTATAAAATGTCTAACTTTTCGTTTCCCATCACTTCACTTTTAAAGTTTGTGATATTTTTAACCCACAGCTTAAACTTTATTACATATCCTTGTTTATAATCCTCGCTTCCATCCCCCACACCAAACTTGTCTTTTTTTCCATTTTTTTTAGGTTTCTCTCCTTCAAAATTTAAAACATCCGAATATTTTAACCATCATTGGTGTAGTTATTCGAAATAAACAATTTTGTCTGATTACTGAGTATATCGCTAAGGGAAGTTTACATGTATTATGCTTGGATGCGGTGAAATACACCTTCGATTGGAATAAGATAACATCGTTTGGTCATGATATTGCAAAAGGCATGGTAAGATCCAATTTTTTCTCGTTCGATTTAACTCATCCTATTGATTGAAAGCTGTAAATATAATAATTAAGGATGTTGTTATAATAAAGGTTTTTTGTATTTCCCAATGAATGAAAAACAAAGCGATATTGCTTTTACTGACGTTTCGCTATTTAATGCTAATAGCTTTATCAAAGTGGTATTATTAAGCCAAAATTTACAAAATCTCAGCTTATGCATAACAACTTAATCATCGTTCCTCAGCATGAGGTCATTTTTGCGTTGTCAAATTGGCCAATTGGTAAAGATAACAAAACCAGGTGTAGATTTTTGGATTTGATAAGTGTGTAAACACATGCAATAGGAATGATTCATCACTCATACCCAAAATATGGAAAATACTACTACCAATCAAATCAAGTGAAAAACAACGGAACTATATAAATGAATTTAGGAAGTCGTGTGATTACCTTGATATGATTATGAACAATAAATTGTGCTCGAAACGTCATCAGTAAACATTACTGTATAACACTGTGAGACTTTATCAAAACAAAACTTGCCCATAATGGAATTACACACTACCACAGTGCACAAGTTTTATTCCTCAAGGTTAGGCTTTGTTCTTGTTTTTTCTCGTGACCAGGATTTGTTGCGTAAACATTGACGTCAATTGTTGTCTACTATTTTGTCGTGCAGACAGCTCTCACCACACTACGACTGCTGCTACTACTACGATAGATCTCTAGTTTTGTAGTCGACAGCCTCCAACTGTCACACTTATTTAATGTATGAGAAGAATGTGATCACTATGGCACAATGGAAATTCAGTAATAAATATATTTATTTGACAAACTACACAGTTAGCATAAAATCATTGCTTATAATGATGCACATGGCTTTATTATTATTATTGTTATTCCATTGGGTTGTGAATGAACAACAGGACTCCAGGAGCACATCTCCACTGCACACTGTTCTCTGCAGCCATATTTTTAGCTGGTTACACGATTACTCATAAGCTTTCATTTCCTTCACAGACGGGCTCCTCCATGTCACCCTCGGATACATGCCCAAATCGTTGCTTCCCAATCAGGTTCTGTCTGTCTGTCTGTTTTCAACATAGAACTTTGCACCGATATGCAGCAGCTCAAGTCGCCACACTCCTTCCATGTAGCACACAAAGCAAGAGAAGTAAGTAGAAGAAATGCAAAATCGAGACAGCAGACAGGGATATGAGACAAATGGAATACTAATAACGAAGAACAATATAGTTTCATTGGAATTTACAAGTCAGAAGGAGTGGATACATCTGCGCCATCCATTGAGAACGATTTTGAGCCCATTCACCGATTTTCTCCAGCCGTCATTGGTTTTTACCATCGCGATGACCCCAACCAATCAGGAAGTCTACACCTTTCTACGTGTGGCTGGCTGGCTTAAACTGACTGTTTTGGATTTCATTGACTGATGAAGCCATGTTTTGGTTTGACCGCCGCTAGCTCTTTTCCAACCTCATCCACCTTATGTCAGCTAACATTGCCTGTTGTCGAGGAAGGCTATGGCTAGGCGTGCATGCGTGCGCAACACATGTTCTAACCATTTCAATCGATGCAGCGGCTTCACAGTCTCGTCGATTGATTTCCCCTCCCACCTAACCTAGAACTCGACCGAGGCCTAACCTCAATATTGCTCACCCTATTATACCACCTAATACGGGAGATAGAAATCAGGCACCTTATCTGAAAAAGGTGATGTATTTGAGCTATACATTTCGAACAATCTGATCTCTTACACATTTACTTGTGAAGTCGATGTATATGAAAAAATTAAGGGCAATTAAACTAAAAAAAGTAACAAAAAAGGATTTAAGAATGATTAACAGAACGTTTGGTAATCCAATCCAATCAAATAAGGATTATCAAGGTAGGTTAAGAGTAATAATGAACTGTTTTTGAATACACAAGGGGGCAGGGGCTTAAGTTTATGAATAGCTATAGCCTCAGCGTATTTCAGTAAGCTCCCTTGACCACTTTATAGATGACCTTAAAGGATGAGTTAACATCAGTCTTATGGTTCATCTCGATTAGATATTTAGCTATAGACGAAGTTGGTAGTCTGACATCTGCATCTATTGGTTTTCCATAATTCATTTGTTTTTTCTAACCATTTCGGAATATGCTCTCCCGCCCTAACATGCAAAGCACGATTACTCCTCCACGAAAATTGGTAAATAGTGTGGGATGTGACATAATCACTTGTGCACTTTTGAGGTTTGCAGTGGAGCATATTTTTAGCTTTTTCGATAATTACAAGCTAGGTTGCATAGTAGGTTCTACGGATGAACGAATTCAACCTTTGCCTCAAAACCCTACTGTTTATTTCCCCGTTATACTGTAATTTGATGAAAACATTTTTCTTAGGGGCGGTATAGATTGTAGGTTTAAAGACTAATTGACTTCTACACCTGTTTAAACATTTTAAAGGATATCCGTTTTCAAAAAGAGTATCCATCAATATTTCATTTTCTTTGTCTATAACATCAGCCGTGCAAATACGTTGAATCTTCTTAAATAGACATTTCATCAAGCCTCTCTTATACTGTAATGGACAGAAACTGTGGAAATTATGGTATTGCCCTGTCCAAGTGGACTTTCTGTAGATTGATCGTCTTATTGAACCATCATCTCTTCGATTCAGAAGTATGTCTAAAAATGCAAGCTGGTCGCAACTTTCTTCCTGGCATGTAAGACTCATATGTTTCTGTATAGAGTTAAGTCTATCTAATAGACGATTCGCATCTTCATGATCGTCACATATCAAAATGATATCATCTACACATCTCCTATAGAAGGGCGATTTAGAAATTAAATCAAGGGACAAGTTCTCAACATAAGACATTTAAACGTCCGCTAACAAAGAGCCTAATGGACTCCCCATAGCAACGCCATCCACTTGTCAAAAATGTTCACCTTCAAACGTGAAATAGACGTTGTTAGTACATAATAACACCACTTAGTAAATTATGTATCAGGTAAACAAACGTCAATTAAATTCAATGTATACAGTAGTTGAAGTTTTGTGTTTAATTTATAAAGTCAGTCGATTTTTTTAGCCCGAAAATCATATAGGGAAAGCGATTACAATTCACTTAGAATAAAAGGAAAACTGATAATTAACGATGAATTATTTAAACACTACACTGTATTATTATCATCAGTACCATTGTGTTTTTGAAGTGTCTTACGTAATCACTGTTATTCATTCATAAAATCGAACCACTAATAGCATCAATAGATTACAGTTCGATGGCATCAACATAACAATACACTGAATGAATATCAGAAAAATTAGGAAAGATAATATTACAAATTCATGAATTTATAGTCTCCACTGAAGTCCAGGGCAGTAGTTGTAGTAGTAGTAGCTGGACTTGCTTCTTCTGCACACAGAGCACCGGTTGTTTCAGGCGAATCACGATAGCCTCTGCTGTTTGGAGTATTCGGTACCTGGTTGCTTTTGGCAATTTATTTGGTACCCGATAGATGATGGAGAAGGATTCTTCGATGCTAGCTTTGTGGCCGGTTTGGACCAGGTGGTCTAATATCGAGCTGTATATGTTTTTCACTACACTCTATTAAGCCACACTGGTTGGTGTTCCTGAGCACGAAAAATCAATTTCCTAGAACAATGTCCAATATAACTCACCCTATAAGCTCAGTTGAACTGGTAGATACAACTGGAGGTGGCTAGACTATGTATTTCATCTTTCGATTGGGGAATCACCACCGGTCGTGTAAAAAAATAAGATTCGTAGTTTGCCAGCATTAAAAGTCCTTTGTACTGAATTTCTTAATTTCTTCCTTAATTATTCCACTTGGTATATCGCCCTTTAATTGCAGTCGTATATATGAAGGCTTCTTGTTTACGGATAGTGAGTAGTCCTTTTCAACTTTCCTGGTCATTTGTTTCCTGATGAATTTGTCTGGATAGCTATTTTCAATCAAGGTATCATATACAGTGTTCAGTTCAACTGCAATTACCTCATCTGAGCATGTAGCTCTAAGTCTGCAGCTGAGGGTCCTTACTAAATTTTTTTTGTACTGGAGAGGAAAGAAACTGTGAAAATGTGTATATTGTCTTGTTCATGTGCTTCTCCTATGCAAATGTCTCTTTATGCTACCATCTAGTTTTCTTGTAAGGAGGAAATTTAGGAAGGTAACTGTATTTTGGGATTCTTCTTCGCACGTGAATTTCATAGCAAAATGTACTTCATTGAACTGAGTTATTATTGTGTTCCTATCCGAATTATTATCACAATGAATAAAGGTGTCATCCATATACTGGCAATAAAATGAGAATTTTCTGATGAGGTTGTACAAAGGTTTATTTTCTAGTTTCCTTAGAAAGAAAACAGCCAAAATGGGATCCGATGGGGGTAGCCCATCGTCACCCCGTCCACTTGTCTGTAAAGTGTGCCATTAAATTCGAAATTTACATATCATGGTACACCTTAATAACAATTCTTTTAGGATTTCCATCAGGATGCCAATATTTATCGACTGGTTATATACTTGTTCACATATGTAGTTAACTGTTTCTACTAGATGTGCATTTATGAATGAAGATGTTATATCCAGAGATATCATGTTTTTGTCCTTAAGATTGATATCTTTGATTTTGTCTACGAATTTCAATACACCTTTGACGCTCTGTTTCACTGTCTACTCATGCAAAGGTCTGAAAATGTTTACTAACAATATAGCTAGAGCATGGTAGGGCGAATTTCGCATATCAGGTATTGGTCTTAACGGTATCCCCTGTTTATGTACTCTAGGTAGGCCATACACTGTTGGCATTTATGTGCCTGTTGGCCTAATTTCTTCATATAAACTCTCAGGAAATATCTGTTCCTTCCTTAGTTTCTTCAAACGTCTGTCTAATTCGTTCTCTATTTCGTTACTGAAATATTTCTTCTCCTCATATTTTTGAAACTTCTTTGAAAATTCAATATACCATTCATCCTTTTGATATAGTCACTTCTGTCGAGGCGGACTACTCCTGATTCTTTATCTGGTTTTTTGATTATCAGTCTTTCGTCATTTATCAGTTTCTTTAGTTCTTCTCTGTGCTCCTTTATCCAGAAAGGTTTACTATCTATCGTATTTGATGTTTTTGTAATGATAGCAAGAATCCACTAGACTGGATTTGAAACGTTCTAGTTCTAAGGTGGATAATAGAACTAGATCCTTTTTTTAACAAATTAGGTTTTCAAATTCAGAGTATCCGCATAAAACTAGTTGACTCGTTGCCGTCTGTTCAGTTACCATATTCTTTTGAAAACTTTAATGGGCATTTTTAATCAGTCACAATAGTTTTTCAAGTATTGATTTTGTAGGGATTCTTTTTTGTTTGATTGGTTGGAAGACTTCATCGTTAGCTCATGATGAAATCCTTCATCCAATCAAACAAAAAGAAATCCCTGTAAAACTTATACATGAAAACTAATCTGATTTTCACTAGCGACTGGCCCTATTTAGGCAGTGACCTGGGTTTCTAGTGGGAAACCGTGACCAGTTGGATAGAGCAAGTTGAAGATGAGGCAGTAACTCATCGAAAAAGACATTGCGAAATGGTCGCGCTGTGTCATGAAGTAGTAAAAGTTGAAATTGATGGGCTGGCCATTGGATCGGGTCCCAGTGGCTTAATGGTCTGCGACCTAGCTCGCTGGCCTTGTAACCATAAGGTCCAGAGTTCGAACCCCGCTGGGGTGGGTGCGTACTTCTGAAGAGCTTCAAACTAGGACGAAACAGATGTAAGGTAGTACTCCGTGCAGGTTTTCCAATGGTTCTCTAACTGATGTCGGTTCATAATGAAATCCTCCAAACAATATTTTTTATTAATATAATTCCGTCTAAAAACAAACTACTCTCGTATAAGAAAATGCAATGCACCAGCTAACTAAATACTGACGAATACAACTTATCAGTAAATAATAGTAATAATAATTATAATCTACTTTATTCCAAAAACAGTACTTATAAAACAGAGTGGAATTCTCAGCATTTGTCACAATATTGCATCTGATTTACTCAAAATATAAATAAAATTAAAAAACAATTAACCAGAGGAATTTGTCCACATTTACGATATAAAGTCAAAAATATTCGAAGTAGGAATTGAGAATATTGAATATAATAATAATAATAATAATAATAATAATAATAACAGTGAGTTTGTTTCAAACAGTATTGTCGATTCAGTTTGGTATTTGTAGCATGTTATAGATTATTGAATCTAATGTTTTGTTGATATAGTATAGTGAGGGAAATACAAAATTAACTGTTATAACACAGCTTAAACGACGTTCACATTTATGAAAAAATAAACAAATAAAAACAAAAAATTGAGAGGATCATAAATATAAGAAGTATAATAAGAATAAAGGTTGATGTTACAAGGGTGGAGGAAATGGTTTATTCATTAGTGCGAAGAAGGTTAGTTAGTTCATGCCTAACACTATTTCATCACATAAAGTACGTGCTGCCGTGGAATATGGTATAGTGGAATTTTTCTACTTAGACGTACGTGCATAAAGTCTTCTGAAAAGACCTCTTGTTTTACCTGAGGTGGAGACACAAGGTTGGAGCTGCGGGTGCTGCGGTGGATGCTCACTGTTTGACAAAATTCCTCTGGCAAATTTGTTGCATGATATCAAATGCCTACCGTCAGTGACAATGTCAATGATATGGCCCAATGGGATAGCTGCCACTCGCCCTACTGACAGGCTGTCTTCAGAGTTCTACGAAGTATGACATAGTCTTTTCTAAGCAATAACCTATAAAGTGTATTCTAGTATACTGTATGCGTGTAATAATACATGATTACTCATAGAAACAAACTAGTTGTTCGTAATCATGATTATTATTTACGTCATTTTAATGATTGAAGTTTTTTTTTTGGTTTCTTTTAAAACGCATCGTGAGCGAAGTACAGAACAACTGAACTTTAAGTGTGTATAGTTGAAAAAAAGTTTCTTGTTTTATTATGACGTGGGCGGTATTGTATTGCTCAAACACCTTCCTATTAATATTTTAATAGTCGAAACATTAGTATAAACCTATATTTTTTAAAATCATCTTCGTCTCAGAATTGTCATGTATATTATTTATCTTTGACCTGAAATATGATTTAATTATTTATTTATTTATTATTTTTTTTGACGAATTCATTTCTGTAGGCTTATTTGCATAAACATGAAGTTATTCATCGTGACCTGACTACGCATAATTGTTATGTACGACAAGTAAGTACTTCAGCAATTGGCGGAAAATTGGTATAAAAGGTGTGGTGCTGTCTAAGCTTTTTTTCTTTGAGTTCCAGTTGTGCAATAAAAGATAACTGTTGTTAAAAAACCTTATAGTATTTCATATTTAAATGTCAAATGGTAAAACCAATAATGTCATATTATTATTATTACTATTATTGTTTCCTTGAATTCCTAGGGGAACATAGGGCTTCAGCCGAACGTCTCCATTGCGTTCGGTTCTATGCCAACGTTTTCACCTGGCTACACGTCTGCCCATATGCTTTCATCTCCTCTTCACATGATCTCCTCTATGTCATCCTCCCACTGACGACCAACTCGCCGCTTTCCATTCGGGTTCTACTAGAGCGATGGCCTGTCTAGTGATGTCACTTGATGGTTTGTTTTCTCAGAGTATGGCCAATCCACCTGCATTTCTTCCCGCATATTTGTTGCACAATTGGTTCCTGCTAGGTTGGTTGGTTCGCTCATTGTCAGAGATCCCTATTGGTGATCTTTTCTGGCCGGCCATCTGATCTTGAGCGAAGACAGCTGTTGATGAAGGTCTGAGGTTTGTTTGAGGTGGCCTTCGTAACACAGCACCAAGTCTCTGATCCGTATAGTAAGTAGCACTGACTTCACATTGGAGTTGAAAATCCGGATCTTGTTTTTCATTCTGAGTGCTGTTGATCTCCTCCACACAGACTTGAGAGAAATGAAAGCTTGCCTTGCTTTCCCGATCCTCGCTTTGATGGTGTCCTCATCAGTTCCGTCCGCCTGTAGTTGAAACGATGCCTCCCATGATATATAGAATGTCATATATGGAATAGTTCACAGGATGTTTGTATAGGTATTGTAAAAGGGGGGAATCAATTATCGAATTATTTTCTAGTAATATTCCCTGGCGTTCCGAGGGGAACATATGGTTTCAACAACACATATGCATTTTATTCTCTTTTCTGCCGTTTTCTTCAGCTGGGTCCACGATTGACCGAATTCTCTCATCTCCTCCTTACACGATCTCCTCCATGTTGCCCTCGCATTGACCACCCATTCGTCGCTTCCCATTTGGATTCCACTTGAGCAATGGCCTAGCATGTGATGTCATTCGGCGGCCTCCTCAATGTATGCCGATCCACCTCCACTTTCTCCTACATATTTGTTGAGCGATCAACTCTTGCTTTTTGGTTTGCTTCATGGCTTCTGGTTACTTATTCTTTCTGGCCAGCCATTTGATCTTTAGTATACAGCGAAGGCAGCTGTTGATGAAAATCTGCAACCTGTTGGAAATCCTTTTCGTTACACGCAGTGCAAGTTTCTGACCCGTATAGAAGAATTGACCGACTTCACATTGGTGTTGAAAATGCGAATCTTGTTCCTTATGCTGAGTGCGGAAGATTTCCAAACTGGTTTCAGGTTGGTGAAGGCGTATCTTGCCTTTCCGATTCTGACTTTGACATCTTTGTCCTTTCCACCTGTAGTTGAGACGATGCTTCCCAGATAAGTGAAGAAGGCAACCTCTGTCAAATCTCTCCCGTCGATGGTGATTGTTGCTGTCGTCTGGTTGGTTATCTTCATCACGTCTATCTTCTCTGTGTTCGCTTGGAGTCCTGTTTTCGCTGCCAGCCTCTTCAGTCAGTTTGTTGCTTTTCGCTTGCAAGTCTTCGAGTTTGTGTGTCATTAGACATATACCATCTGCGAAACCCAGATCTTTTAGAGTCTTCTTATCGGTCGTCCAGAGTATTCCTGGCTCCTCGCTCCCAAGCACAGTCTGACGCGTAATCCAGTTCACCGCAATTAAGAATATCATCGGTGATAATAGGCAGCCAGTTTGTCTTACTCTTACTGAGTTTCCCGTTGTGGATCACCCGACACGTGGCATTGTCATATAGCTGTTGAATGAGGTTGATAAAGACTTGAGGTACGCCGTAGTGTTGAAGTAGTTTCTAAATTACTTCTCGGTCTGCGCTGTCGAAGGCCTTCTCGAAGTCAATGAAGTTGAGGTACAGGTTCGACTGTGATTCTATGCTTTGTTCATTAGTAGGCAATTATAAAACGTTGCATAACATAGTGAAGAATTTTATAAGATAGTATTTAAAATTGCAAAAAATTTCTGATTTGGAACGACAAGTGAAAAAATACCGGAAACTGTTCAAAATGAGAATAATAATACTAACAATCGAAGTAATAAGGGAAGGGTATATGCATTTAATAAAGAAAACAAAAAAATAAGTAGAACCAAAATATGAAAGGGGGATTATCATACTTTAGCGTAGACAGATTAAGATTATGAGAGCTGGAGGGGTTGGACAAAATTTTTCTGCATTCAGAGATTTGGCTTTTCTTTATTTTAATGGTCAAAGCTTCAGCAATACAGACGAGTTGGATACTTAATGCTTTGAGAAAGTTATTATTCTCATTATCCATGGCTTTAAAGGAAGAAGCTGTAGAGATAAGGTGATCGGTATTGACTCGACGTTCAATTATTGCTCTGCTTATGGTTCCACTTCCGCCACCTCTTCATAACCATGTGATGTAACTTTTTGATTCGCCTACTAATCCTATAATTTTACACTTCCTTCAAACATCTAAACATCTTATGAACTATTCTATATATGACAGTATTTCATATTGTCAAATACTGAAATAAAGACTGTGTCAATGGCACAGTGGTTAGGACTCTCGCCGACCATGCAAATGGTTCAGGGTTCGATCCCCTACCGACTCACACCTGATGTCAATTGGTCGGCCTGCGAAATTTGGGCTACCGGTATCACATGCTGAAAATTCCATACTTGTACCAAAAATACGGTGTGGAATCAAGAATCAGTTAGGGAGCATCAGACGACTGTTCGTCTTAGTCTGTTACTTTTCGTCAGTACGCAACCAAGGCCCTCATCGGGGATCGAAATGCATTGGCTGGTGGTGACGCTGAAAATCATGAGTTGATAGAATTTCGAATACACTGGATTCCGTCCCAATGAAGGAATATCAACAAACTTGGCCTCGTGACTTGAATGTCGTGGGTTCGGTCTGCTGTGGGGTTATAAATGCGTACTGTAAACAGTCCCAAATGAGAACGAAACTTCTGTTCAATACTCACTCCCTGGTTTTCAATTGTTCTACTGATAAGTCGTAAAAAACATTTAACGTACAAGCTTAGTCAGGGATAAGCTGTGTAGGCTAAAGGACCCTATCGACCCAATTAGACAAAATAATGTAATCTACAAAATACCTAGCAGTGACTATGGGGTCAAATATATGGGTCAGACCAGTTAATCGAGTATTGTCATTATAAATTAGATAAGCATAAAATGATTGACCCCAGTAAGATGAATAGTTTAGAGAAAAACTCAGCAATTGGAATGCGCACATTAACGCACAATAGGGTGGGAGAGAGCTACAGTCTGTTAGAAGTAATAAAGCAGTGACGTTTGAATCTACACTATGGAAATTATTTGTTCTTTGGGTTCCGAGTGAAACATAAGTCTTTCGCAGCACATCTCCACTTTGTTCTATTTTCTGAGGTCCTCTCTAGCTGGCCCCAAGATTACCCATAATCTCCGATCTCCTCCGTGTCACCCTCGTACGCTCCAATGGTCGTCTTCCATTCGGGTTCCACTCGTGCGATGTCATTCGATAGTCTCTCCAGTGTCTGCCTAATCCATAAGAAATGATGGAGTTACATAAACGGTGTTTGATCAGTAGTCGGTGGCACAGTGGTTAGGACTCTTGCCGACCATGCAAATGGTCCAGAGTTCGATCCCCTACCGACTCACACCTGAAATCAATTAGTCCGCCTGCAAAATTTGGGCTACCGATATCACATGATGAAAATACCATACCTGTACCAAAAATACGGTGTGGAATCATGTTAAAACCCAAATAAACAAAATTATGCTCCATCACATTGTCCAAATTCTATTCTTATATCAAAATTCTTAATTGTGATTGAATAAGCCTATCATTCTTTATTTTTTTCTATATCATTCAGGATGATTCTGTAGTGGTAGCTGATTTCGGCTTATCAAAGTTGGCTCAATCAATACCCTCGAGTAAACAGAAAGTAGAAGAGATAAACAACAATTCTGTAACAAATAGTAATATACTACCATCTCAAGATTCTATAGATTCAATGATTAACAGTGATAATGAACGTAGTCATACTCCGCGTCTAAGACGGCATCATGCACATAATCATCCAAGAAGGCATACTGTGGTAAGTAAATTTTGATTCAATATTCCAATTTGAATGGAGTTTTTTTATGTAAACAAACTTTGAGATGTACAAGTAGTAAGTGAAGACGTGTGCGTTAATGTAAAGTAATTGAGCTTCAACATAGAACTCTGACGAAATCTCAACACGGATACAGAGGGCAAGTTTCGCATATGCCAGTTTACGCCTTCTCTGGAGTAGACATGACATCCGGCTGGCTATCGACCAAAGGGCGTGTGTACTGCTCAGCAGCAGTCCGCTCCGTCCTCCTTTATGCCTAGCTGTAAAACGTGACCATTGAGAGTGGAAGACATGAAAAGCCCTACTAGCTGTCTTTGATCATAGGTGCCTGAGTTCTATCTCCGGTGTGAAGTGGTATAATAGAGTGAGCAATATTGAAGTTAGGCCTCGGTCGAGTGCTAGGTAAGGAGGGAGGGGAAATCAATCGACGAGGCTGTGAAGCTACATCAACTGAGATGTATGCCTAGTCATCGATCGCCTACCTGGACGGGCAATGTTAGCTGACATAGGGTCCGGTTGGAAAAGAACCAGTGGTGGTCAAACCAAAACATGGCTTCATCAGTCAATGAAATCCACAAGTTAGTTTAAGCCACGTAGGAAGATGTAAACTTCCTGATTAATGTCCTCGGGACAGTAAAAACCAATGAAGGCTGGAGACAATTGGTGATATTGTGGTGAGAGCTGGCTGCTAGCCAAAATTGGTAAACAGTAATTTACGTCAATGTTTACGTCCCCAATATTGGTCGTGAGAGAAATGAGAACAAAGACTGATTCAACAACCAACCACAGCAGACTTTGCGTAGGCGGATACAATTTGCAGATAGATAATCTGAACTTCAATAAACGGCCACAAAGAGATGAAAGATTAACTTTCAGTAAGAAACTACCAATCAGAAGACTGTGTTTGTTTGCTTACAATAATCTATAATAATGTACATGAAAATCTATAAATATGTGTTGATTTCCTTCATAAACGATCTGTTGCCTGGCCCTTGTCTTCTGTTGTTACAATATGACTCAAAATCATTCTCAGTGGCTAGCGCAGATGCATCCACTCCTTGTAACTTATAATATCCAATAAAACTATATGGTTCGTCGATATTACTATTCTTTTTGTCTTATAACTCTGTTTACTGTCTCTATTTTGCATTTCTTTTTACTGTCTTCTCTTGGTTTGTGTGCTAAGTGAACTGCTGCACATCGGTGCAAAGTTCTGTGTTGAAACCAGTCAGTCAGATTGCTAATAGTATTGTGTTTTCAAGAAGGCTTTCCGTATTTTTATAGATTCTTCACAGTATTCATGAAAATTTCTATTTGTTAACTGTACTTCACAGAGAAATGGATCTTGCAGGAGTAGTATGCTTGACTGAATTAAAGTACACGAGCAGCAATTTTTTATTGGGCTAAGTCATTTACGAAATACAGACTTCTGAATTTAGTTTGTAACTGTTTCGGATAGCTTTCTCTGTTAGCTTCTCGAATGTAGATTTTCACTTTAGGACTAGTCTACATCGATAATCCATTCCACACCACCCCCCATCCTTATTTCAACGTTAGAATATAGCGAAGGTTTGTCACACTGAGACATAATACACTAAACTATGAAGTTACTAACAATTGGTCATCTGAGCTGTGTAGAGAGGTGCAGATTGCCTTACTATGGTCCGTGTCATCATTGAAACTCATTATTATAGAGACTATAGACGATGTGTCTTAGAATCGATCGCATTGGTGTAGAGATGCAGTTATGCTTTACCTTCATCCTGGTTGTAATGTTACATCTCGTTATTTGCTTAACCTCTTCTTCCGTATTATCGCATACTGTGACTTTTGACTGCATCAACTCCACTTACTTGTCAATTCTACTACTCCATGTAGGGCATCTTAGATGCTTTGTTTTACCTGTGTCTGATATTATGATCTGTTTATAAAAATTTCTAACAAGCAAAGGATGTCTTATTCTCTACACAACCGGTGGTGATTCCTCGACTGAAAGATGAAGTACTTAGACTAGTTAGCCACTTCAAATTGTATCTACCAATTCAACTGCGCTTGTGGTGGAGCGAGTTATATCGGCCGTTGCTCTAGGAACTTGACTTTTCGTGCCCTCTCGAGAACATCTCCCTGTATGGTTAAGTAAAGGTGTAGTGAAAACCATTAACAATTCGATATTGGACCATCTGGTGCAAACTGGCCACAAAGCCAGCGAGCGTTGAAGAATCCTTCTCTATCATCTACCGGATGCCCAATAAATTGCCAAAATCATCGAAGCATCGCATGCTCCAAACAGTAGAGGCTATTGCAATTCGCTTCAAACAACCAGTGCTCTGTGTGCAAAAGAAGCAAGTCCAGCCCCTACTACTGCTCTAACCGTCCTTCATTAGAGACTATAAATTCATGAATTTGTAATATTATCTTTCCTAATTTTTCTGACATTCAGTTTATTTGAATTGAACTGTAATCCATTGATATTATTATTATTGATTCGATGTTATTTAAACAACATTAATGTTGTTCATAACACTAATTCATTCATTCATTCACTATTATGGATGGATATATAACTGTAGAGCCTGAAGATGGAGTTATCGATAAGAGTATTCTTTGTTCACAAACCATTCTTTTGAAAATTTTAATGGGCATTTTTAATCAGTTAAAAGATGTTTCACCTAATAATATATAACCTGAACCTTGGAGAAAAAAGTTCTCGCGAAATAAAATTCCATTCAATTTAGTATACATCATTTCTTACTCAATCTTTTTTTTAATGTATGAATTGCACAGTTTCCAGCCTCAGAGTGGTGATGCACAGTCATGTATGCGCCAAAAGAATGCCATTCTCTTCTCAATATGACTGTCCATTCGTCAGAATCAAAAGAATAGCATTCCAGGCTGATAGTTTATTAAACAACTTTAGGCAACCGATGAGGTTTCTCAAATTTTAGGCGGATTATTAAAAATGGAAGGCATTCATTCATTTAGCTATTGCATACAGAAAATGATTATTCGTGTTGCGTTTTAATTGCATTTAACTTTCACCTAGTTGTATGTTATTTCATATCCTGTTTCATTTGTGCTAAATAAATACGTTGTACTATCAAAGCAATTTGGAAACGACTTCAAGACTATGGCGTGCAGTGTCCCAAGTTTTTATCAACCTCATTTAACATTTGGCTATATGACAGTGGCACGTGTCGGGTGATCCACACGGGGAAACTCAGAGAGGTGCATACGGGAGTAAAACAAGCTGGCTGCCTATTATGATCGATGGTATTCTGAATTTTGGTGGACTGGATTATGAGTCAGACTGTGCTCGGGAGCGAGGAGTCAGGAATACGCTGGACGACCGATAAGAAGACGCCAGAAGATCTGGATTTCGCGGGCTGATGATTTATGTTTAATGCCACACAAAGTTAAAGACCTGCAGGCGAACACCAACAAACTGGCCAAAAAAGGCTAACAGCGAAGACAGGACTGCAAATGAATATAGAGAAGACGGAGGTGATCAAGATAACGAACCAATCAACAACAACAACCAGCACGAATCACGATCAGGGGAAGATGTTTGAGGGAGGTTACTTCCTTCACTCATCAGGGAAGCACAGTTTCAAACACAGGCAGTCGGAACTGATGAAGATGTCGAAGCCAGCCAGCCAGAATCGGAAAGGCAATATACGCCTTCATCAATGTGAAACAAGTTTGGGAATCTTCTACACTAATTCAGCGTAAAGAACAAAATTCGAGTTTTCAAGACCAATATTAAGTCAGTCGGTTCTTCTAAATGGGTCAGAAACATAACACGCGCGTTACGAAGATTATTTCCAATAGATTGCAGACTTTTGTAAACAGCTACCTTCTCTGCATATTGACGATCAAATGACCAGTAAGAACTAGTAACAAAACACTTTGGCAAGAAGCCAACCAATAGCCGATTGCTCAACAAATATACAGAAAAAAATGGAGATAGGCTGGGCACATGCTAAGGAGATGGTTGAATGTCATCACGCGCCAGGCCATCACTCGAGTGGAATCCGAATGGGAAACGACTAGTTGGGCATTGATCCTAGGGTGACAGTGAGAAAGTTGTGCGAGGAGGAAATGAGAGAGACCATCGGAAAATGGAAATAAGTGAAGGGGTGTTGTTGATGCTCCCTCGGAACCCAAGGTTATCTTCAGTTGTAAACTTTTTGTTTTGTCCTGTCGACAATGATTGTGATTTCGGACCTCGGTAACTGTTCCTATTAGGTCATTCACCGCATTGTTTGCTGTGGTCGCTACGGTTTCATCCAGTCGAACTCCTCTTTCACTTGATTTCATCATCATCATCTTTGTTTTGTTTTTTAAAAAGGTTGGCAGTGCTTATTGGATGGCACCTGAAATGTTAGCCGGACGACCATATGATAATTCAGTTGATGTTTATTCATTTGGAGTAATTATGTGTCAACTGTTATTACGTTCAGATGCTGATCCAGACAGAATTCCTCGTGATGGAGATACAATGTGTGTTGATATGAATGAACTTATTAAGTTGAACACTTTCCCTACAAATATACCTCCAATGTTATTGGATATAACTACACAATGTGTTTCATTAGATCCAAGAGAAAGGTGAGTGTAGTGATACACTTATATATCTTTCCATATGAGTTTGTTTAGTAGATGTATCACACAGTGAGTGAAACAGTATTACTGTTTACTGGATGACACAGTTTCGAACAAAATTTATTGTTCATAATCAATCATATCAGTTATAATCACACTACTTCGAAACTTGAGTTTTATAGTTTTCTTTCTTCTCTCCTATTTTTCGTCGCAGGGGTAGAGGAATTCTTCAAATGTCTAGCTGGACAGGTGTTGAATGATTCCTATCACACGTGTTTGCAGTTCATTCGATAAACAAGGCTTCCGTTGCCATCAGTCTCTCCCTCCACCCCGTTGTTACATAAGATTTTAAAACTGTCATCTTATCCCATCCATCCTCTTGTATGGTTGTGTGTAAATGCATGTGGTGAGTGTGATAGCTGAACTATTCTGTATATTCCTTATCTAAGTGTTGGGTCAACTAATCTAGATTTTGCTAGGTTTTTATGCTCGGCTAGTCTGACTGCTCCTGTTCTACTACTTTGACCTATGTATTTGACCTGAGAATCATTGCATGCGGAGTATGGGGTAAACTAAATTGTTTTGTTTAATTGGCCCCACAAGAATCTGAATCATCAATGGTAATTCCATACAAGGAAGGAACCTCGGAAACCTTACGCGGAATTCTTAACAAGGCAAGAATAAAAGTGACTGGCATTCAAAATCACTAACTCAATTAGAAACAAGCTTTGTCGGTTAAAAAGGATCAATCCTGTGGAGCCTTTAAAACAAAACAGTTTAGTTTACCGAATACCCTGCAATATTTGTCAGATCAGATACATAGGTCAAAGTAGTAGAATGGGGTCAGTCAGACTAGCTGAACATAAAAACCTAGCAAAATCTAGATTAGTTGACCCGAATAAGATAAGAAATCTAGAGAATAGTCCAGCTATAGCACTACATGCAATTGCACACAGCCATCCAATAGGGTGGATGGGATAAGATGACAGTTTCAAAATCTAATGTCACAGGGTGCAGGGAGAGATTGATAACTGACTGAGGCTTTGTTTATCGAATCAACTGCAAACACGTGTAATAGGAATCATTCAACACCTGTCCAATCAGATATCTGGAAAATTCTATTACCCCAACGAAGACAAATAGGAGAGAACAAAGAAAACCTATAAAATTCAATTTTCGAAGTCGTGTGATTATAATTGATGGAATGATTATGAACAATAAATTTTGTTCGAAACTGTGTCATCCAGTAAATAATACTGTTCCATCACTGTGTGATACATACAATAGACAAGCTTATATGGAATTACTAACTACCACGGTGCCCAAGTTTTACACCTATACTTATATATCTTGGTTATTCGTTCTAATGAAATCCCGTTAGTAATGATATTTTTGTCTTCGTAAAACATCGATAAATGATTTTTTCATTTGGTATGAATATCGTGAAATTCGGTGAAGCTTTTTGATAACCCCAGAGCAGAGTGATATCAAGATCCTCTTTTCTTCATTCCTTTGTGTTATTCCAACTGGAACACAGGGCTCTAAAATTTGAAGTTTTATTCACAGTGTTGTTTTTATGGTTTTCGGGTTACTAGCCTCACCTTCTCGCTTTCACAGACTCAATATCGATTAGTAAACTGGGGTAAAGTTTAGGATTGCCTCGGTCGAGTATCGAACTCCGGACCACATGAGTAGTGATTGGCAAACGTACTGTCTCTCTGTCTATCTGTTTGTTTTCAACATACAACTTGCACCGATGTGCAACAGTTCAAGTCGCCACACTACGTGTAGCACACAAAGCAAGAGAAGTAAAACGGAATGCAAATTAGAGGCAGTAAACAGAGATATATGGCAAAAATAATAGTGATATCAAATAACCACATAGTTTTATTGGATATTGTATGTCACAAGGGGTGGATGCATCTACGTCACTGATAACGATTTTGAGCCATATCACTGATTGTCTCCAGCCTTCATTGGTTTTACCGTCCCGAGGACCCCAACTAGTCAGGAAATCCGCACCTTTTTATGTGGCTGGCTTGAACTAACTGTTGTGGATTTCATTGATTGATGCAATGTTTCGGTTTGACCACCACTGGCTCTTTTCCTATATCAGCTAAGATTGGCCGTCGAGGAATGCAATGACTAGGGATGTATACGTAAGAAATGTCCTAACCATCTCAGTTGATGTAGCTTCACAGCCTCATCAATTGATTTCCCCTCCTTACCTAGCACTCGACTGAGGCTTAACCTCAATATTACTCACCCAGTATACCACTTCACACGGAAGATAGAACTCAGAGACCTATGATCGAAGACAGCTAGCTGGCCTTTTCATGTCTTCCACTCTCAATGGCCATGTCTCAGATCCATCAATAAAGGAGGACGAAGCGGACTGCCGCGGAGCAGTACACCCGTCCTTTGGTCGATAGCCAGCCGGGTATCACGTCTACTCCCTTTCACGTTATCAAAATCTACGCAACTATATCTATCTATCTCACATATAATGTCTGCATATTTTTGAATGAAATAAACAATTTATGCAGGATTAATTACCTGAAGCCTGAAGAAGATAAAATGTTAATTGTTATGAAAAGAAAAAAATTTGCCTGCGTGTATTTTTCTTGTTATTTTCCAGTTAGCCGCTTAATAAATCAATACCTATCAGGTGGTTATATTCACATGAGGAATGTTCTTAATAATTTTATATTACAATGGCGGTATAATATTATTCGTTGGCTTATTTTGATTGATAATTAGTTGATTACGGTATTTCTTACTGTTTTTAGTAAGATATTTTGAGCTCCTTTTTATTACAGTAGAGAGAGAGACGATGTATTAAAAAAATGATGACGGGATAGCTTCACTGGGACCCTGGATTCAATTCCCAGCATCACCTATTACCACTCCAACCACACTTTAAATAAAATGTTGCTCGTTATTCAGAACATGAGAAATTTCTTCTGGATAACTGAGTCCCAACAATACTACTACCTAACAATGCGATATAATTAGTAGAATCTCTAAATCCAATAATGCATTTTCACCCCTTGCATTCCGAGTGGAGTTTAGAGCCTGAAGCTTTTGGGATTTTCAGTAGTGGTGAGGGTGTTAACCTCACGCTCAACCTTTTGCTTTATTATGGGATTACTACCAGCTAGACGAGGTCATGAAGCACGCACATGATCCACAGACACACACACAATTTATATTCTTCACATTTATTACAACTGTATGTTTTTCATTTACTTAAAAAGTAATGTTTTAGTGGGAAGTAGGGACCAGTAGGGTGAGGACAAATACTCGCCGAAGAAATTGGCTAGCGGTCGCGCTATGTCGTGAATTGGCAGAAGTTAGAATTCATGGGCCATTGGACCGGATCCCGGTGGCTTAATGGTCTACGAGCTAGCTGGCTTTGTAACCAGAAGGTCCTGGGTTCGAACCCCCGTGGTGGGTGCTTACTGATGAAGAGTCCCAAACTAGGACGAAATAGATGTCTGGCAGTACTCCCAGTTGGTTTTCGAATGGTTCTCTAACTGATGTTGGTTTATGATGAAATCCTGTAACCAAACTCACTTCAAATTGAAATCAAAACTACAGATGTTGTCTAGAGAAATAATGAGACCTTCGCAATTAAGCCATTCAGCTTAGAGAATACAACCACTTTTATGTAATTCACCTGAGCTACGGAATTCTGTATCTATAATGTTTTTCTTTTGAAGTGACAGAAGGTGATAGTCGTAATTAATTAATTAATTTATTTATTTGAATAAGGCATTTAGAAGACAAATTTCGCGGGATGATGGCATCATTTCGTAGTTTCTTTACAACCGCTTTACAACTAACATGGTTAACAATAATAAAATAAAATAAAGTTCATGACAATTACTCAGTTAAATAAAAACAAAAGTACATACTAACGACCAATCATATTTAAATAGGTCATGTAGTCCATGGTAGGCGAAGATTGAAGTCTATTGTTTTGACTGTACATACTGTTTAGGCTGTATGTGATCAATCCAAAGTGCTTCCATCACCTTCAATAACCAACCTTGAATTAGAGTTATGTGATGAAATAATTGTGAAACAGTCGTTAATATTGATTTTGTGACCTGACATTAATAAATGTTTTGCAATAGATGATGCTGGATTTCTATTCAGATTAATTGTATTGGGATTTTCTATATGATTTAGTAGCCATTTATTTACTAAAATCCAACTTATTGATTGAGCTGTAACGTGTTTTTTCTTCGTAATCTGTTAGTCATAACTTTGAACCCTGGAAAAGTTACAGATACGTGCTACTGAGTAGAGTTTCAAACTGTTACTAAATAAATAACTGTCAAGTACTACCATGTTTTCAATGAGCCTTATACATTTAAGTGTATTTATGCAGAGATCTATTTTTTGCTTAAAATAATAATATCATCACATGAGTCAGTCGACAGAAGAGAGTTAATGCAATAAATCAACAAAACAACAACCAAAAATGTCTGTCGACAGTCAACAGTAACACATCTATCTACCTACAATACTCAATACATCCCTTACATCATACATATTGCTAAACACGTTTGTCTGAAGTGGGTTTTTTTATATTTTACTCATGTAGAAAAGAAGAGAATAAATGTCAATCACATACATATATAATAACACTTTCAGTGTTTCATTTTTAGCGTAATGTGTTATTTTCACTTAAAACGACGTGCACTCCGTAATATGAGCACTTAGAAATGAGCTTTCACCATAAAGTAATGCACATATCTTATTGTAAAAAGACAAAACAAATTCTCAGATATAACGAAAACGATATGATTGAATGATTAAGAATATTAATACAAGACATATAAGCGAACAATACTGTTGTTTTCAGTTAGATCTTGTTCAAGTTTTACTCTAATTTTTGCGAGTTGATCACGGATTGATATCAGTTAGAGAACCATTGAAAACCACGGAGTACTGGACAGTTTCCTGGAGTTATAGTGAGAAGTCGTGACCAGTAAGGTCCATCCAGATGTCACGTGTGAGGATGGATGGATGTCCCACCGACGACATTGGTTGCGGTCGCACTAAATCACGAGTTGGTAGAAGTTAGAATTCATGAGCCATTGAATCGGGTCCCAGTGGCTGAATGGTATACGAACTTGCCTTGTAACCGGAAGGTCCTGGGTTCGAATCCCAGTGGGTGCGTACTGCCGATGATTCCCAAACTAGGATGAAACAGCTGTCCAGTACTCTCTGGTTTTCATTGGTTCTCTAACTGATATCAATCCGTGATTAACTCGTAAAACATAACTAACCCTTACAAACCAAACTATATAAAATTTACTCTAATTTGCATAGCTCTATGTAGAAAAAATTTTAACCAATGACGGTGATTTTGTAGATCAAATATAATAATAGTAATAATAATGTGGTAAATGTCTTGAACGTAGTTAATAACGATGATTATAATGATAATAAAGTTTATGTAGGTGGCGATAAGAATAACAAAGGTAGCAATATGTAGACAACTCAATAAATAAATTACTAGGTCAAGTCTTAAAAGTTACGTAATACTAAAGGTGAAGTGGACAGATAATCAGAGTTTAAATAAATATCATAAAAGTACGAAGGAGATGGAGAATTCACCTAGGCAAGCAAGGTAGAGACAAAGGTAGAACAAACTTCTTTTGTATGCAAAGACTAGGATTGTTCTCTCGAATTAATTCCCATAGCTTCTTCGGCTATGTGTTAAAGACGGGTTCGACTTCCGTTCGAAAGACTCGATGGAATACGATAGGCAACTTTGAAGGCACTATTTTTGTCCACTTGGTGACCGCTATCATCAATCAAATGAGGCAAAATAGAACTTCTTATAGATTTTATTTGACCTTTTCCGAACCATGAAGGAAGATGCTCATTAATGAGTTTGTTAAGCTGTCTAGTTGTTCGCCCCATATAGCTTTCTCCACAGGAGCAACTAAATTTGTAGATACATATAGAAGTGGTACAGCTAGGTAGCTTGTTTTCCGCTTGAGCAATCATAATTGGTCGGTTGGAAAATGACAAACAAAGGTTGGTGGCAGTATAAGTTCGTTTTATTGCTCTCGATAATCTCAGATGTACGACTCCGCTAGCCACGTCCCATTAAATTACAATTTCATGAACATTTGTTTCTTTTTAACTGTGTTGTCAGTTTCTCTTTATTGTACCTGGTGTTCATGTGTCTGCTTACAAATCTACTAGGATAACCCATTTAGACCAGCGTATTTTGGATGTATCCCAACTCATTTTCTAGGGAGTCATCTGTACAGATACGTCTTGCTCTATTCATGAGGCATATGACCAAATTGATTTTGTATCGGATTGGTACAGCACTGAGGAAATGTGTATATTGTCCTACAGATGTAGGTTTTCTATAGACATCTCTCTTGAGTGAACCATCCTCTCTTCTACTCAATTGGACGTCAAGGAAGTGTAATATACCATCATGTTCTTCTTCACAAGTGAAGATGAGCGATGGATGTACATCAATAAATTTTATTAACATTTCATTCTTGTCAGCTTTCACATCAAGAATAATGAACGTATCATCAACATAACGAAAATAAGAATCAGTTTTATCTATTACTTCTTTCAATGGACCATTTTCAAGCTTAGCAAGAAAGAAATCTGCCAAAACTGGACCCATGGCAATACCATAGATTTGTCTGTATTAAAGGTTGTTGAATGTGAAGTGTACATTCATAGTACATGTTTCAGACTAATAACTGGAATTCCGATGTCGAACTGTTTTTCTAGTATCTGTTGGCATATGAATTCCACAGTCTTCATAAATGGTACATTGGTGAACAGTGATGCGACATCTAAGGATAGCATTTGCTTCCCATTTACATTAATATCATATACGTTAGCAACAAATTCAAAAACGTCTTTAACACTATGATTTACTACCTTCTCGTGTAACGGTTGGAGGAGTTCACCTAGCCACTTTGCCACTCCTTGGTAGGTGGAATTAGACATGTCTAGGACTGGGCGAAGAGGAATTCCTGGTTTATGTAATTTGGGCAGACTATACAATCGTGAAGTATTACTTCCAGTAGGTTTAAGACGATTGTAGGCTGCCTCTGAGATTACTCCACTTTTTCTCAGCTCCTTAAGCGTGTTAGTTAGCTGCTTTTCAGTTTTTCCGTCTAGATCTGTTGGGTTGTTCACCTTTTGGAATTTCGTTCCATCTGTTATATATTATGTATTAATACACACAATTAAAAGGTTACAACACGTGGATTGTATAATGCACAATTTTGAAAAGTGAAGATTAATCAAGGAATGAGCGTGTGCACAGGTTGATTATGTAACAGATTGTTAAAGAAAATAATGATAACTTGTAACTAAGGCTGAAGTAGTCATAAGAATAAAATAAATTTACAAATATAACATGTAATTAAAGATGAAGTAGTCAGAAATAAAAATAAAATAATTTGGACAATTATACTTTATAATTTTTAAAGGTTTAATGGGAGGGGGCAAAGTAGTCCGGTTTATACATTCATGTAACGATGGCCAAGGTAAGGAAAGTGTCTGTACAAATTTCTTCTGAACACACACAGGTTCAGCTTCTTCAGGTGGATTCCTATTGCTTCAGCTGTATGTAGAAGACGAACTCGTAAATCAAAATTAAGATTAGTAGGAGTGCGATAAATAATTTTAAATGCTGTATTAACGTCAACCTTATGCTCACTATCAACAAGGTGTGCTAAAATAGAGCTACGAATAGATTTTGTTTGTCCCTTGCTGCTTAACCATGCTGGATGATGTTCGGAAATACGATGATAAACCTGCCTAATTGTACGCCCTATGTAGGTAAGTAATTTAGAAAAAAGCTCAGCAATCACACTACATGCATTAAACCACACAATAGGGTGGGAGAGGGTTAAAATTCATCCCTCTAGTTACAATTTGACTATTCATCAGCTTTTTGAAACAGTTTGATGACGTAAACAATAACCCGAACTAATCTTTATTTTTTGTTTAACACTCCTAATGTACACACACACACACAATGATTGTGTATAGATGCGGTTGTACAGCTAAGTGAATGAATTCACCGAATAAAGACTCTTCACTGAACTTTTTGTTCTTATATCCACGAGTTCTTTCATTTTTCAAATACTCCTCTGTTGATTAGGTTCAAGAATCATCAGCTTAAGTAATGCTCTGTAGTTTAGAAGGCTTCCTTCAAAGTACTTATCTACACAACACCTTATAAGCAGTCTGAAATCTCTTTTTACTAAGGAATCTTTTTCTCAAGTATTGGTTTTCTAGGGATTTTGTTTGATTGGATGGAGGATTTCATCATAAGGTGTCATCAGTTAGAGAACCACTATTGTCCAGTACTCCCTGGTTTTCCAGTGGTTCTCTAACTGATGTCAGCTCATGACGAAATCCTCCATCCAATCAAACAAAATCCCTACAAAACCATTGCTTGAAAATTAATCTGATGCTCACTAGCGGCTGGTCCTATTCAGGTTCTAGTGGGAAGTCGTGACCAGTAGGGTACAACAGGTGGTTGAAGGTGAGGCAGTAACTCATCGAAGAAGACATTGCGAAATGGTCGCGCTATGTCGTGAATTGGCAGAAGTTAGAATTCATGGGCTAATGGATCGGGTTCCAGTGGCTCAATCGTCTACAAGGTCCCTGACCTTGTAACTGGAAGGTCCTGGGTTCAACCCCCTCCGCGGTGGGTGCGTACTGATGAAGAGTCCCAAACTAGGTTGACGGAACAGCTGTCCAGTACTCCCTTCAGGTTTCCTGATGGTTCTCTAACTGATGTCAGCTCATGATGAAATCCTCCATCGAATCTTATTTTTTTAAATTTAATATTTTCTTTATATTTTTGTGTTTATTTCATTCATAATGAATAACGTTAAAAATTGAAGAAAATAAACAATCAGTACTTTTTTTATTTATTATTCCTTTTATTTTTCTTAGACCTTGTTTCAATTCATGTGTTGAATCACTGGAACAGTGTTCATTGTATTTACTTTCTGGGCATCAATCAAAAGAAATTTTCACTTCAAAGACATCTGATGATAATAATCTATCTACAGGGAGAAACAACAGTAATCAAGATCACATCATTTCTCACAATAACTGTCATTATTAACCAGGAGTACACGTTAGATCTGTGTGTACAAACTAAGCAAATTTGAAGAAACTTGAATATATATATATATATTATTCAATAGTAGGCAACGTGATAAAGTATTATCTTTCCCAGTTGTACATGTGTGTATGTGCTTTAGGAAGTGTTTAGAATTTATTATTATTATTGTTATTAAAGATAACCTACTTTATCCTGGTTATTTATTCAACTGCATAGCCCGCAATGCATTTGATAGTTTAATTAATCTCATTTCATAAAAATATTTAATATTTTCTTACACAGGATGATGTTTAAATATTGTGGAAAATTTTGTATATTATTTTTGTTTTGAAATAAAGAAAATATTGAGCATCTCCACTTCATAAATACTGCTTCTTATTATATATTATGAGGAGTCGAGCGAGTCCTGTGGCGTGATCATTAGATTTACAGACTAGTTAATCTAGGTGATTGGTGCGCAGGTGGTTCAGGGATAAAATAATAGCCCACCTTGTATTTGGTTAGGGTCCGGCTCCTGGCCAGCGAGCTCACACATAAACCTCATCTGCCGGGAATGTTGGGCGAGAGGTTAACAACCACACCCCGGGGAATAGAAAGTATCACCGCTAGGGATGCTTCAAAATTTGAAGCCCAGTGTGTCTCACTCGAAACGAAAACGAATTAAATAATAAAATCTAGGGGAGTGCATAGCTCGAATCCCTGTGCTATTCAAGTTTCCGTTTCACTTTTAGTCTATTGTAGATTAAAAAGTGGCGAAATGTCTGTCTGTCTGTTTTCGACATAGAACTTTGCACATATGTGCGGTAGCTCAAATCGCCACACTCCCTTCATGTAGCACACAAAGCAAGAGAAGAAAGTAGGAGAAATGCATATTAGAGACAGTAAACAGAGTTATGAGTCAAAAAGAATAGTAATAACGAAGAACGATATAGTTTCATTTGAAATCATAAGTCACAAGGTGTGGATGCATCTGTGCCATTGAGAACGATTTTGAGCCATGTCACCAATTGTTTCCAACCATTGGTTTTTACCGTCCCGAGGACCCCAACCAGAAAGTCTACACCTTCCTACGTGGCTTAAACTAACTGTTGTGGATTTCATTGACTAGTGCCATGTTTTCGTTTGATCGCCGCTAGCTCTTTTCCAGCATGCCCTTATATCAGCTAACATTGCCCACTGTCGAGGAAGGCGATGACTAGGCATACGCAGCACATTTCCTAACCATCTCAGTCGGTGTAACTTCACAGTCTCGTCGACTGATTTCCCCTCCTTACCTAGCACTCGACGCCTAACCTCAATATTGCTCACCTTATTATACCACTCCACACGGGAGATAGAACGCAGACACATATAATCAAAGACAGCTAATCTTTTCACGTCTTCCACTCTCAATGGCCAGGTCTCACAGCCATAAAGGAGGACGGGGCGGACTGATGAGCAGTACACACTCCCTTTGGTCGATAATCGGATATCACGTCTACACCATAGACGGCGTAAACTGGCATTTGCGAACCTAGCCCTCTGTATTCGTGCTGAGATTTCGTCATTGCAGCTCAAGGTGTTCAGAAGACTCTGCATAATGGGCGAAATGTAAAAAGAGCAGATTTGAAGTATAAAATATTATCATTCTATTTCATAGGTTCTCATCAACTGCAGACTACCTGAAATTGCAAAGGTTATAAATAATGACAATAACATACTTCAAGGTCCCAATGGTAGCAGAGAAAACATTTTAGTATCACAGCATCCTAAATATAAGCACTGCAATTTTACAATTTAAGATACCATCGATTTATATGCTTTCAAAATAGAAAACAAGGGAGCAGAAGGCGACAGCAAACAGACAAATCTTGCAACTTGTAGGTTCACATAGCGACTCAAGAAGGTTATAGTTCATAAAATTGGAAACTTGTCCAGCAAGCTAAAATCATTAATATGGATGACTCTTCAATGTAATCAAAATGCAGTTTACAATGGGAGTGAGAGGTTGACTACACTCCTTTTCTGCACATTTAAGTTTGATTTGATTGCAATTGCTTCAGCAAATCTTAGACAATTTACTGTTTTGAAGGATTTGGAAATCTTGACGGAATGACTAGTGTCCACAAAATGTCTGGTATGAGGATATGATTATGAGCAATAGTTTGTGCTCGAAATGTCATCAGTTAATTTAACTGTACAACACTGTGTGATTTATTAAAATAAAATCTTATCCATTATGGATTTATACTCTACCACAGTGCCCAAGTTTTATACTTATATCAAAAATGTCTGGTAATTGCATTCCGCGAATATGTGCTTCCCTTTAGGCATAAGATTCTTGGGAAATGCTCAGAAAACTAGATAGAAGCCCTTCCCTCTGTCTTTTCAATGTACTTGCTCACGCAAGTGCACGTAAATTTATAAACGCATTTGGGTATTTAGCCCTATGTTCCACTAGGAACCCAGGGGAACAATAATAATAATTTGAGTATTTATTCAATTTGGACTGGCTTATAGAGGATGTGGTGGTATATAGCTTTACGAACTTAGCTACAGAGGAGCATCTGTATGTTGCTGCTTTCATTCAGTCGTCAATCTTTTGTGGTACTACTTTTCCTTTGTATGAGGTACAAATGAATACATTCTTCTCTTCATTTGACCTCTTTATGTAGGTTTGATTGGTTTCACGAACTGATATTGTAACGGCAGAAGACAAGGACCAGGCAGCAGATCGTTTATTGAGAAAATCAACAGATATTTGTAGATTTTTATGTACATTATTATTAGCGTTATTGTTTGGTGAGAATCAACGTCTTCTGATTGGTTGTTTTCCTGCTGTCATTTCTTTGTTGCCGTTTCTTAGATAACCCGGTGATATATCTGCGAATCGTATCCGCCCACGCTAAGTCTTCTGTGATAGGTTGTTGAGTTCCTCAAGGTTAGGCTTTGTTCTTGTTCTTTTCTCATGACCAAGATTTGGGACGTAAACATTGACGTAAATTGCTGTCTACCAATTTTGTCTTACAGACAGCTCTCACCACAATACGAGTTGAAAGAAAAATGATAGGTAACCATGGGGCTTTAGATAGGTGTTTCTTTTTAGTTCTCTTTAAGCTATGTACACTGGATATCTATCGAGCGACCACGTTTGATTACAAACGCCACTCTGCAATCGAGCTCATCTTTAATTATATTCGGTCTGTGATCCACCGGTCTATAGGTAACACATGTATTATACATTTATTTTAGTAGTAAATTGCCACTTACATAAAAGAATACGACTTAGATAATTTAAATATGAAACATTTAACTGATCATAAATCGTTTGTCAAGCAAGGATAATGTAAAAGACCACCAGAATGTCATGTTCGAACACAGCTAATGCACCTGTTGTAGTATAATTAGTAAGGAAAACAGCCGTTTGTCCCTTGAATTCACTCGTCCATTATATTGAGTCCTTATAGTGGTTTCTATTTATACACTAGATTTAATTTGTTGCGATGTAAAAATATTGAAAGTTCCATACTGTATGTGTAAGCATCGTTTACAGTAAAGCGACTTATTATTTGGCACATCGTGGTAATTGTGCCGAAATCCTTCACCATGTATAATCTTGCTTGGTGTCGATTAACGCCAACCCGAATAGAAATGTGACTACGGGATTCACAGTAGAAGACGTCTAACGGTATCTTGATTACCATTTGTAGTATCCAGCAGATCACATGTTGCCATCTGAATAATTTCTGTTTACAAAAACAACCACTGTGGTGAAATTTCGCCACGAATTGTGTAAATTGCTAATTCGCAATTAGTAGTATTCTCTGAGCTGGTTGGTGTAGTTGCGGAGCTTTCATCGTCCATCTGGACAACATTCCCTCTCAGCGCAATTTTTAGCATACAGTGGACGGATTAAAATTTTCCATGAGTGATAGAATTGCGTCTCCCGGTAACCATCTTTACATCTGTATTGATCGTTTTTATTGACTCGGATTTTACTTTTATGATTTACTTTTTATTAGTTGGTTGGTATATTTGGTCTCTATTAACATGTTTGTTAATCACTGGCTGATTCGTTTGAGTATCAGGCTTCTAGGAATTCCTTGACTGCACTTTTGGTGTTTCCTCTGTCTAAACTTTCGACATTATCCCAATCAAACTGATGTCCATAATTATCTATATGCATTGATATGAAACAAGAATATATATCATGTCTTCTCATCACAGCTGATTTGTGTTCCTAGATTCTGATTCGACCGATGTAATGTCTATTGCAGTTCACGTGAGCAATTTATTTTGTAAATGGTATTAATTTTATCTCTTTTTTCTGTTAGATCTTTCACTTTTGCACAATATCCATGAATGAAGTGATTTGACTGGCTTGTGTGCTATGTCTATTTCAAACGATTTCAATATTCTAGCTATTATTTCAGAGATATTTTTGATGTATGGTAGGATGAATTTTTTTGTGGTCTTTGATGGCGGTTTCTTGTTGGTGTTATGATTCGATTTTAAACTTTTTGATGAAACTGTGCGGATATCCTTTCTTTTTAAATACCGTTAGTAAGTATTTTTTTTCCATTCTTTTCAAAGGTGAAGTGCTACAATGTGTTTGAATTCTTTTAAACAATGTCTGCACACAGTTTCTTTTGTGAGCTCCCTAACTAAACCAACCAGCTCAGAAAACACTTTTTTTTTCCTTCACGTTCCCCAGTGGAACATAGGGCTTCAAGCTAGTGGCTTGAAGTTTCTGTAGCAGTGTTTGTTTTACAGGATGGGGTTGCTAGCCTCATGCCTAACCTTTCCTCTTCACCAGCATTATTTCTGGCTCAGCGAGGTAAAGGAGTGCGTCGGCCGGGGATCGAACCCCGGACCATTTGCATGGTCGGCGAGCGTCCTAACCGCTATACCACCGACGCTCAGAAAACACTACTAATTGCAAATTATCCACCTGAGCTACAAATCTTCTCTATCATTGCAAAATTGCTAATTTGATCAAGCATGTCTTATACCGTCAGACTGTGATGGTCATCATCACTCGGTGGCTTTGTTCTCATAGTTTATGCACTTTTCGCTTCATGGTGCCTACCTAGAAGCTTACCTATCTTTTGTAAAGAAAAACCGTAGATGAATTGACGTTTTGATGACAAATATGAGTTACAGGATTTTCATCATGAGCGGACATTAGTTAGAGAACCATTGGAAAACCTTGGAGTACTGGACAGCTGTGTCGTCCTAGTTTGGGACTCTTCATCAGTACGCACCCACCGGGATTCGAACCCAGGACCTTCTGGTTGCAAGGCGAGCCCGTATACCATTAAGCCACTGGAGCCCGATCCAATGGCCAGCCCATGAATTCTAACTTCTGCCAGTTCACGAGCTCGCCTTGTAACCAGAAGGTTCTGGACTCGAATCCCGGCGGGTGCGTACTGATGAAGACTCACAAACTAGGACGAAACATCTGTCCAGTACTCCCAGTGGTTCTCTAACTAATGTCAGCTCATGATGAAAATCCTGTTACCAATCAAATCCCTACAAACCAACACTTGAATACAAATATGAGTATCAGACTATTATCAGTGCTCACGTGTTATCTTCTCAGATTGAGTAAGTTAACACAAATAAAGAACGACCCCGTCTGCAGACCATAAAAGCTGTGATATTATGAACAAATGTGTAGAAATTGTGGACATTCATCATTTTTGTTAGCTAATTAGTCATAATTTCAAGTTAAATATTGGCAGTTGAACTTGAAATATAAAACATAATATGGCGCCGCCACAGAAACTGTAAAACTGGTGCAGGGGAGAAGACAAGAGACTGGGTAACGGAATGTTTATTAGGAATTTGATTTATACGTATAGAGGAATTATGTATACCTTATATTAAAATCGTTATTCACACAGATCTTCCGTGCCGTGCTACCTCTACCCCTCGTATTGTGTTTCTTTATCTTTCTTCCACATCTTCCATGTTTAGCCGCAAAACTGGTTCATTTCCTCTCTTCATTAGCATCTACTATTTGATATTTCTGTGCCGATGAATGTTTCTTTATGTACTACTGATACATCGTATCAGTGGTTGTTTTAATTTCTTTTACAATAAAGTCAACATTGATGGATAAAAGTACACACATAGAGAACATATACCTATTAGGTTTAGACGGTGTTGCACAATGGAATATGCTTAATGTCATCAGTTGGGATCTAAGTATGTTTGGTTTATGCTTCTTCCCTGCTGAATGCATGATGTTATAGGCTTGGTCTGTACCCACTCCTAGTCTAAAAATAACGAGTGAAATGGTTGAATGTATTGAACATCTCAATTATTTGAGAAGGTGAGTCAACTCTAATTGTCTGTCTGTCTGTTTTCAACATTAAACTTTGCACCGATGTGCCACACTCCACGTAGCACACTAAGCAAGAGAAGAAATGCATAATAGAGACAGTAGACAGGGATATGAGACAAATGGAATAGTAATAACGAAGAACCATATAGTTTCATTGGAAATTATAAGTCACAAGGAGTGGATACATCTGCGCCATCCATTGAGAACGATTTTGAGCCATATCACCAATTGTCTCTAGCCTTCATTGGTTTTTACCGTCTCGAGGATCCCAACTAGTCTGGAAGTCTACACCTTCCTACGTGGCTGGCTGGCTTAAACTAACTGTTGCGGATTTCATTGACTGGTGCCATTTTTTGGTTTGACCACTGATGGTTCTTTTCCAGCCTGACCTTATGTCAGCTAAGATTGGCCGTCGAGAAAGGCGATGGCTATGCATGCGTGCGCAACAAATGTCCTAACCATCTCAGTTGATGGAGCTTCACAACCTCGTCGATTGATTTTCCCTCTCACCTATGTAACACTCGACCGATGCCTAACCTCAATATCGCTCACCCTATTATACCACTTCACACGGGAGATAGAACGCAGAGACCTATGATCAAAGACAGCTAGTTAGACATTTCATGTCTTCCACTCTCAATGGCCAGGTCTCGCTCACAGCCATAAAGGAGGACTGCCTCTGAGCAGTACATCCGCCCTTCGTTCGATAACCAGCCGGATATCACGCCTACGCTAGAGACGGCGTAAACTCTGATTGACTGGTTGATAAAATGAGTATAACTCAGTATTTTCGTTATATTGTACATGGGTATTTATCGTGTTTTCTTCACCTTCAGAAAGCAACTGTTATCAAAGAGTGATGTCTACAACACCTAACGAACACTGTAAACCAAAAAGGTATGCTACTTTCCAACTAATTACTTCAAATGTCAGAATATTTACTAGCACTTTAACAAAGTAGATAGAACAACAGAAGTCATTATATACTTAATGTAGTAAATACTTATTGGCAAAACTATGCGAATATAAACAGGATACATAAGGTAAAAGCCATTTGAAAAAAATAATCACTTTCTTACGGGAATAGTAAAGTTGTAAAGCACTTTACAAATACAATACAGTAGGTCTATTCAATATTGATTAATGTAAGCATACAACAATAGTATACATGAAGATGGGTGTTTACACTATACAACTGAATAAAAACTGTACACATTTCAAAGTTGATATATGGTAATATTTACATGTTTATAACTTTTTCACAGCTTCTTCAATTAAATTATCCAGATTATCTGAATTGTTTTCATCTTTAGCCCATTTAGGCAAAGGTGCAGAATAACACCAATCTGATCCACTATAACGGTAAGCATGTAATCGTAGTATAAGATGTTTCAGCGTTGGATCTTTGAAAGTCAATTTACAATCTTCACATAACGGGTCTACACATGATTGAAGACGAGTCAATACTTCAGGATCTAAAGAGTTTTGCGAGCTTTCATTTGACTAGAGTACACAAAAATGAAGCAAATAAATTATCAACAGCAAATGCAACAGTTAAGAGTCGATTAACAGAAAGTTCTGGTTTAAATGTGTATTGTGCTTGTTGGCGCATTTACCAACAAGGTATGTGTTCAAATTTGAGATCAACTGCATCTTCCAGTGCTTACTCTACCGATAAGGTATTCACATCGACTGACACCCTCTGAAGCACTTATTTAATGCGTACTTGTCTCCTAAAGAAAGATTAATTACGCAATGTGGTCAGTGAACCGATACGCCCTGTTAATGATCAACAACAGACATAAAGTGTGGGCATAAGGATGTTTGCCGATATATTCCCGCCATCTAAAACAAAACCGATGCATCACTACTGAGCTTAGTGACCATATTTAGCCATGAATTTCGATCAATCCCGTCCAAGACTATTTTTTTTTTATTATTTTCGATTACAGCTTGCTTGATTCTACACCGTATTTTTTCGTACAGGTATGGTATTTTCAGCATGTGATGTCGGTAGCCCAAATTTTTTAGGCCGACCATAGATATCGGGTGTGTTTCGGCAGGGGATCGAACCCTGGACTATGTGCATGATCTGCGAGAGTCCTAACCGCTGTGCCATCGACGCACATTTACATTGGCTATGGTTCGTTGAAAAATCCATGTAGCAGCACTACTAATTAGATTTAGAACATAAACATGTGTTGATATGGAGTAATTTCATTTTACCTGATCTAAAGTTCCTAGATAGGCAAGAGGTTCAAGATTCGCACATATGCACACACACACGTCGGCATCAGATGCAGATAATTTGACTAAGAGTGACGTTAAGGCCAAGTTAATGTGAAACTTCTCAATATGATCGTGGTGAGTTCATAAATTCTTCCCATACAATTTATGACACCTATGATCTAGTGTTCTTTGAAGCAGTAAGCTCTATTCTACTGTGTGGTTATGGAACACGGTAATCTAAAAGAATAGGACTTAGGGTAGTCAGGCTAATAGTGTCTCCGTAGTACTGCACATGTTCTCGTGACGTGCAATGTTAGTGGAAATAGGATTAAGTGAAAAAGTTAAGGATATCCAACAAAGAAAATTTATGACATCATTGGATTTTCATCTGAATTTCGTAGGAGAGTTATTTCTTTGACTGGAGTTCATGCGACCACAGAAAGCGAAGTCTGCGGATTCTAGCTTATAAGAATCAGACTTGATTGTAGTGGCTTATATTCATTTGTGTCTTTTCTTTATCTCGGCTGTAATGATATTCTAGTACATAAAAGGTATAACACAAGGTAATTCCGTGAAACTATTATTAGCACGATCTATACCTGATAGAAAATACCACAGTTTGTGTGTGGTCATGGAATTCGAGGAAACCCAGTCACTCGATATGTTGACTGAAATCAGAATTACCGGTGATTCCGGTATAAACAAAGAGTTTTTTGAATAACCACCTTCCCTAATTTACCGATAAAAACAAACATTAAATAGCCTGAGTGTGGGATACGTATATGTTACTAATTCTTCTCGTTGGTACTACATAAATTTTAAATGGAAAACATTCCCGCCAAAATGCTTTAATGAGAAGTTTCATCAGACACGATTGAAACCTTATCTGACTGAAAATGAAAACACTGGATCGTCAAAAGAAAGAAATGAACTCTTGAGAATTAATCTGATGCCTCCTACAAGACAGAGTTTCCTGGAGTTCTAGTGAGAAGTCGTGACCAGTGAGGTTCACCCGATCAGGAGTGAGGACAAATAATCGCCGGTGAAGTTGGCTAATGCCAGTCACGCTAAAATCACCAATAGGTAGAAGTCAGAATTCATGGGCTGGCCATTGAGGAATCGGGTCCCAGTGGATGAATGGTCTACGAGCTTGCCTTGTAAGCGGAAGGTCCTGGCTTCGAACCTCGGTAGTGGGTGCGTACTGCCAATGAGTCTCAAACTAGGACAAAACAGCCGTCCAGTATTGCCTGGTGGTTTTCAATGGTTTCTCTAACTGATATCAATCCGTGATCAAACTTGGAGAGAAACAACGCCTACTAACGCTCTTATTAAACACTTTCATTTTAGTGAACAAATCTTCTTTTGAATATAACATCCCAGCAGTTTAGACAAACTCAAGTGACACAACTACAAAAGGCTTTACCATGAGTTAAAACTGACTTACTTCTTCAGTGATATATTTTTCTCTAGTGCGAGAATTAGCCAACTTTTCAATAACTTCGTCTACAGTCATACCATATGCAGCCCCTTTTCCTTTTAATTCACCCCAATCAGTTGAATTGTACAATGGGTCATCGACAATAGGATAACCTGAGAAAGAAAAATTATTATCTTAAATAAGAAGTCATAGCGTTGCGTGTGTGTGTGTGGTTAGTGCGCACAAGATTTAAGAGATACAGATTGATAAGAAACGATCAAAATTAAAATCAAAAAATTAAGTCAATGGCTGGATTTAGTCTACGTTGTGGTCTGGAAGTAATCTCATTGGAAAACACTTTATCCCTTTGGGCCAATCGCCTCCAACTAATTAGAACAGTTTATTGTCCGCTTACCTGGTTGACTTTTCACATATGGTTAAAAATGTATAAATATAATGCGTTTTTCATTAATTAAAATGGTTAGTTACCATTTCTCTTATCTTCTGCAGTTACAATAGATATTGTAACGTATGCAAACTAGGTTGTATCTTACGGTAGAACACTCGAAATAGTATTTAATAGTCTTATAAACCTTTTTATATTTAAGAGCAATGTTAGCATTTCGAATCGATAATGTGGTGAGAGCTGTCTGCTGGCTAAAATTGGTAGACAGCAATTTACGTCAATGTTTACGTCCCAAATCTTGGTCATGAGAAAAAAACAAGAATAAAGCTTAACCTTGAGGAACTCAACAACCAATCACAGCAGACTTGGCGTGGGCGGATACGATTAGCAGATATATGGTCTGACCTTCATAGAAACGGCCACAAAGAGATGATAGATTAACTTCCAGTGAGAAAACAACCAATCAGAAGACGCTGTTTCTCTGCTAATAATAACGAATAATAATGTACATAAAAATCTATAAATATCTGTTGATTTTCTCAATAAACGATCTGTTGCCTGGCCCTTGTCTTCTGTCGTTACAATAAGATTTAATATCAACCTACAGGTTATTTTAAAAAATAAGAAATTGACACTACAACACTATCTGGTGTTTTTGTTACAGGTATAATAACTCATGGAATTACTGACAGTAAAGGAGGATTGGTAAGTGCATTCGTTTTATGCTTTAACCGTAATAGGTTCTTCGCACCACAGTCATCATTCAACCTTGAGCTGAAATCCAACTTACGGCTATCACACAATGGGAGTACAAACGGCTTAGTCTGAACAGTTGAAGATTGACTAATTCTTTTTGAGAGACTGTTATCGTAACTTAATATTTTAAATGAGTCATCCTCAAAGATGCAAAAGTCATTGTATAATAATAAACACAATACAACATATTTACCACATCATTGAAGGACTGACAAGATTGAAATGACAATTTCAGAGAAACACTAGACAATAATGGCTTTAAATTGAAGTAATTTAGCGGATGGTGATTACAAGTGGGATCCAGGATGAGTATTTCGTCCCATTTAGGACTCATCAACGGGAAAGTCTAGATTGAATTATATAATAACTGATACCCGTTGCATAAGAGGTGGCTGTCGTCGTCCAAGCGGATAACGCTTTAGCGTTTGAAACGATGGATACTGGGTCCGATCCTCGGTGGGATTACCATCACTCACTGGGGAATGCAGGTACATCAGGACAACGAGTCCCAAATAGGATGGAATGTGCATCTTGGGTCCTATTGCTAGTTACCATCCATCAAATTACTTCAAGTTAAATCCTCAGACACCGTCGAAGCACCCGCACAATGAGCTGACTGTAGTACAATTTATGACTATTACTAATTCTAATATTCTACATTATAGCTGTTACATGATCAAACGTCAAATTGTGATTCATACGAAGCCAATTAATGACAACAGTTTCAGCAGTTAAAGAAGGCTTATTAGTAAGTTGTGGAAGAAAAGTTGGAACACCCATAATCTGCCTTTCATGTTCTCTCTAAATGCAACATTTTGCTGAGAAAACCTGCAATGTGACCGATTAAGTAACAAATAGTCTTTAACAGTTTTGTCAGCTGACACCTACTTGTGATGAAAGCCACTTTGGAAGACACGTGAACACACATACCGTTATAAATGTTTCTAGAAGCGTCGGTGGCACAGCGGTAGAATGCTCACCGACCATGCACATGGTCCGGGGTTCGATCCTCGCACAACGCATTTCTTTACCTCACTAAGCCTGTAACAAGACTGGTAAAGAGAGGAAAGGTTGGGTATAAGGCTAGCAATCCCACCCCGTAAAAATAAACACCACTGCTACCGAAACTTCAAGCCTCTAGCTTGAAGCCCTATATTCCACTAGGAACGTAAAGGAATAGAAGCAGGAAAAGTTTAGATTAAAACATTTCACATAAAATTACCTAAATACTGTACATGTACTCGAATTTGATGAGTACGTCCAGTGAATAAACGACAAATAACTAAACTTGTATCCGTCACAGGATTGTAACTCAAGCGCATAAAATGTGTTCGAGCGGACTTTCCACCTGATGATTCAGATAAAACAGCATGAATCCCCAATTTAGGACTGATAGGCCCAACAGGTTTATCACAGATCACCACACCGTCATGTAATTCAAAATCAATATCACAATTTTCTGGTTTTGTTTCATTAGGAAAACAGCCTTCCACGTGACAAATGTAATACTAAAAAAAAGGGAGAGTCAAATAAAAAAGAACAATTTAGAGGATAGTTATCTGAAAATGTTATACAGCTTGGAAGAGTGGATCATAGAGACTTGATTAATTTTGTTTAGAATACCTCAATGAGAAGGGTCGAATGGTTCTTAGCTTGAAAAGTGTACACTGTACGAATTTTTAATAAAGTAATACTCTTGAAAAGCGCTTTTTCACTGACAAAGTGGTTACCGAATTTAAATAATGAAACAAAGCAATTATCTTCCATTGACAGGTATAATAATGAGTCGAAATTGAGCAGGATCCTAAGTATCTGGTCGAAATGGCCATGACATTCTTTTTTTGCATCCTTCTTGACCCTAAAACTCACCAAAGTACTGAATAACTGCAAAGCCGAAAAAGATAATTTCACAATGATTTCCCTTTCTTTTCTCGACAGTAAGATGAACAACAATGTAGTACCTCAGCATACTTGACTTGTAACAACTCATAAACTGACATCACACATGAGGCCATAACATTTCATAAATCTGCTCAGAGCGAAAGGCAAATAAATGCACCAATGTACACCTAGCGCCAAGAATGACTGTACAATCAAGCCACGTCTAATAACGTCCCCAGCTTCTGGAAACCATATTCTCTAGAATCTCATGCATTTTGAAATGTATTGACCTAAATCAGACTGACGGTAAGGGAGGTGCGGCAAAAGTAGCTTCCAGTGAGAATGTGTATGAAGTATATAAATATTAACAATAAATAAAGTCGAATTGATAATAAATCAACACAAACCTTTGTCACTTCTTTATTGCTAATCTGTGTCTGTAAGCGAACAGATACGTCATAATTTTTGGCGATTATAAGCAATCCTGACGTCATTCTAGGATAAGATAAAAATAAAGTGAGGTGTATGTACGAAAAACGAAGAAACTAACAAACAGTAATATATACACTGGTTTTAGAATTTATAAAAGGACCACTGCTACACAAAAAGTCATGAATGATTCATTGGTTTCAATATAGAACTTTGCACAGAAGTGCAACAGTTCGAGTTGCCCCACTTCATGTAGAATACGAAGGAGAGAAAAAAGATTCAGACGAATGATAATAACAGAAATGCGAGGGAGTATCCCAAGGAACCCAACAGGTAGTCTACACCTCCCTACGTGGCTCAAATTCCATAGACTGAGGGCATATTTTCGTTTGACCAACAAATAAACCCAGAAAGAAGTAGGTTTTTGAAACCGATAACAGTGTGACATAGTTCCCCTTTAGACATACAATGTAATCTTTGAATAAGTGTACTCCGTGTACCTGAGTATTCGAAAAAAAAGAAATGAAGTATAAGTGGCACTCAATAGATTGATTGACGAGCCAATGTAGAACTTTTCGCATATCTGTGTTGGTTTATATGACTGAGTTTTGAAAAAGCATACAAGAGAGGAAAAAAAGTGTAGTAGTAATACAATGGACAAAAGTATGTGGAAAATATAACAAATTAATAGAAAGTTGTGAAGGCATTTAGGATTCGGACGATGCTGTTCTAGTATCAGCTGACATCATGACATGGTGGTTAGACGTATGTATGGAAATGATGCAACCAACTGTGTTGAGTGGGACGAATATTACCAGAAATCCTACTACACTAAGTCACACAAAGTGGTCTGATTTATAGCATTTTACTATCATGTTACCAGTTTGCACTACAGTGGGAGTATGAGGATGAAGTTGTACTACTGCTGGAGAAAAGCGTGACACAATAGCATGGTGCTCCACTTTGACGACTAGTAAACTATTCATGCTGTCGACCGCACACAAAAAGTTGTCGAAGGTCTACCGAAAAACTTCTATACTGGCTTGTAATCAGCGTAAGGTTTATCACAAGAACCTTAAATGGATTGTGTGGCTGACCTCAAGAGGATGTATCATGTCTATTATGGCTATATTAAAACTCATTACTGCTTTTCAAATTACTACGTAAAACAAAACAAGACATCATTTGTTTTAGACACAGAATAAATTTGTTCATCACTTATCACGTCCGACTCTGTGATCTTTTCAGTCTACACTACTCTTAACTGATACATATATTAAAATTGCTTAAATCAGTGACTTTTGCTGAAAATTTTAGGGAGGAGAAATACCATACCCTTTCCTCATTATACTATGCTGTCAATTGCACACTGGAATCTTTAAACAATATACTACATCAGACAGGCCTTACTGTCCGAAACTACAGTGTCTCAGGCAGCAGGTGTGAAAATAAAAGACCAAAATTGATCATGTACTTAACCTTGCCTACCAGGGCAATGTGACTAAGCTGATAAGCTTACATCGTGGTTACCAGATTTTATGACTAGATTTCAGTGAGGATGTGAATATCAGTCTTCATACTCTACCAGAATTAGCAAAGGCTGCCATACATAAGGCAATATGAACCGGCAGGACTTCACATACCATGATGGTGGGACGAAATCGGAAATCAAAAAAGAGCTAGACATTGCATTAGGATTGCGAGCATTTCAAACACACTAGCATTTATAAGAAAGAGAACAGATCTTCCAATTGGAAATAAGCTCAGTATTTACGATCAGGGAGCCCACAATAATATCAGTGGAGTAAAATACAGGAACAAAAGATAATCGAATAGGCTTAAGGTGCAGGTAGTCCTATTTAACATATTTTTATCCTTCAAAAGAATTAAAAACAAAAACTTATTGGGGTCAAGTACTTAGAATATTTTATGATCCCGGAACGTTCGATTCTATCTACCAACGTATTAATTGAACCGATTAAGGCACTCTACTCGAACTCATGCAGCCAGGTAACAGACTACGGAGAGTTGTTATCTGACGTGATCACAACCAACGGTGTCCGTCACGGATGCCCACTGTCCCCATTCCTCTTAAATTTCATCATAGATATACTAACGGAATTACCCTAACTAACTTCTACTCAGGGATTGGCTTGTTACCAGGAGGTAATCTCTTTGACTTAAAATATGCGGACGATATAGTCCTCCCTCCTAAGTGGAGATGCTGACAAAATGTATTATCTTCTGAACACCTTCAGCAGCAATCTTCGAATGTTTGGCATGCGGTTCGCTCCCGCCAAATGTAAGATGATGCTACAGGACTGGACTACATTGACTCCTAGCTTAAAAATGGGGATCGAAGTGGTGATTTGAACGTGTTGACCACTTCACTTATTTGGGAAGTTGCATCAGCCAACACCAGTGAATTGATCACTGACGAAATTTTATTACGGATACAGAAGGCTCTTTTGGCATTCGACAATTTACTTTATCTCTAGCGTAGACGGGATATTCGGCTGGCCATTGATCAAAGGACGTGTGTACTTTGCAACAGTTCGTTATATCCTTCTTAATGGCTGTGAGACATGGTCACTGAAAGTGGAAGACACGAAAAGACCAGCTGGCTGTCTTTGATCAAAGGTGCCTGCGTTTTATCTCCCACGCTAAGTGGTATGATAAGGCGAGCAATATTTAGGTTAGGTACCGATCGAGTGCTAGGTAAGGAAGGGAAATCAATCAACGAGGTTGTGGACTTATATCGACTGAGATGGTTAAGACATGTGTTACTTATGCCTAACAATATATCGACTTCTTGGATGGTCAATTTTAGCTGGCATAGGATCAGGTTGGAAAATAACTAGTCGTGGTGGTCAAATCAAAACATGGCACCAGCCAGTGACATCCACAACAGTTAATTCCAGACACATTAGGAGGTATAAACTTCCTGGTTGGGGTCCTCGGGACTCTAAAAACCAATAAAGGCTGGAGACAATTGGTGATATGGCCCAAAATAGTTCTCAGTGACACAGATGCATTCACTCTTTGTGATTTGTCATATCCAATAAAACCCTATTGTTGTCCCACATTACTATTAATTTTCCCTTAAGCACACTTGAGTTTATTATCTCTCTCTTCTTGGAGGGAGTGTGACAATTTGAACTGCTGCATTTCTGTGCAATCTTCAACTTGGAAACCAGTCAGTCAGTCGAAGTATTTCGATAAGGAGCTAGAACTACGTTATGCTAGCCAAGAAACTAAATGTGGATCCAATTAAGAGCCAATTTATCATTTGAACTTACACAAATCAATGGTGTCTGGGAAAAATGTCCATCGCTGGTTTTATTTAGCTTTCTTAGACATATTCACGGTGAATGCACTTAGAGTTCTTGATAGATGTGCCACTTATCACAAACTTATTTGACTTAGAGTAAGTAAAAATGCAGTCACCGAGTGAAGCGGACTGTTCAGTGGTTTCCAAAATCCCTTAGATCACACAACAGATAGACGAAAGTATTGACAATGCGCAGGTCCCATGTTTAAGATGTTTTACAGTCTGAAAGTGGAAGAAATACTTGGAAAAAGCATCCAATACCCTCGATTATATGGCTTTGACTCGCATAATGCCCCGGTTTTTAGACTAAGAATCATTACTTCTTAGATAATTTACCTAATATATTTTACCCTAGCATTTTTAAGCCACATATAATTTCTGAATTGGTGCATAAAAAATCATATGGTATACATTAAGCACTGGTGAACCAGACAACAAACCTGTCAAGTCTATGGACAAATCGCAGAGGACGAAGACCGTATTCTTTGGCCAGAATGTGGGTAATGCTATTTAATGTGTACTGACCACAGGGATGAATTGGTATTGAAGGGGGTTTGTTGATCACCAGCATATCGTCTGAGTTGTGCAGAAATTCGATGGGCAGATCTAGAAGGCCGACTAAGATTAAAATGAAGACTTACTCAATACGGGACACTCATGACGATGAACTCTATGCGAAAGTAAGTCACTATCATTCATTATATAGTCAGGATCTACTTTCTCATCATTGACCAATATTGCTCCAAGCTTGCACTTGCTTGCCTGAAGATCGTTTCACTTACAGAACACATACTTACTATTACTTCATCCGAAGTAAACCTAAACTCAGATTGCAAAACATCAAGTAGCTTACAACCAATCCACCTGTGCTTGGCATATGCTTTGAAAGTAAAGTGATAAGGGAAGACCTATTAGATTGCACAAAAAAGTTTTTAACGAACCTTTCTGAAAGCTCCATCTATGTAGTAATCACTAATATCTGAATTTTCATAGTGGTCAAAGTCTACTTTGGCACGTTTCTTTTCTTGTCGCATTTTTACCAATGTAGTTTTAGCTGCAGCCCTTTTGGCATTACGTTTTTCACGTTTGCTCATTTTCTCCATGACAGAAGTTGCTGCTGTACACAATTTGCGAAATCCAAATGTGTTAACAGGTGAAAGCATGAAAAGTGTAACGACGCCTTTGAATTGATCAACCATAAAATATGTGATGAGACCTTGATCACTCATTTCTGATTGGCGACAGAAAGCTTCGAGTCGACATTAATCATTTTCTACTGATTATCTGAGCTTTAGTGCAGGCAAACCATTTCAGACACTAAGTGAACTTGAGCAAACAATCTGAATTAAGCACTGCAAAAATCTCTGAGACTGTTGATAAACTATTTGCTTGGACGATTCTGCATTCTGCAAACTCTGATTCTATACCTAAACCTAACTCTTAAGACTAATATATCCCCTAATACTTACTTCTTACCCTATCATAACACTTAACCCTGGACTTACACATTATCACTGACTCCCAACCCTAATCTAACCGTTGTCCTAGGACTTAAAAGTAAATATTTCAGGCAGGCGTCCGTGACTAGTGGTTCATCCATGAGATTCTGGAAGGGGTCCAACCAAATCCACATGAACGTGTTCAAAACGAGCATCAGGGATAAGAAAGGTGCCAAGAGGGCTTTTGGTGTGTCTTACTACCTTGCACTTTTGACAAGCTAAGCACGTGTGTGCCCATTCCCTTACTTCTTTATTAATACCAGACCAACAAAACTGACTAGTTACTAGTTCGAATACGTGGTTGAGATAAGCCATGCAACGTACTGAAGACGTCATGGCGATAACTTTTAGGCACGATGGGGCGAGGAGTACTCGTGGAAATGTCACATCATATTAATGCAGAGTTGTTTTCGACAACTCATGTTGGAGTTCGACATTTTCTTTTTGAAGACGAGCCAGTTTTACAAGGTCTGTGCTATCTATTTGGGTGAGGGAACAAATGCGTGACAACGCATCTGCCACAGTGTTGTTAACCCCGGATATATGACGAATATGCGATGTAAACTGTGAAACTTAGTCCACTTGTCGTGATTCTCTAGGCCAATACTTATTTGAAGTTGAGTTTAGAGAGTACGTCAGAGGTTTGTGGTCAGTGAAAATCATAAAATCACGACCCTCCACTGAATGTCGGAAATGACGTATAGCAGAGTTCATTGCCAGAAGTTTTCTGCCGAATGTGGTGTACTTTGTTTCTGCTAATTGTAAGCGCCTAGATTAAAAGGCGAGCGGCTGCCACTCTCTGTTGACTAGTTGCTGCAGAACTGCGCCGATTGCAGTGTCTGATGCATCAACCGACATACTTAACGGTTCCGTTGGATCCTGATGCATCAGGAGGATGGCATCCGCTATAGCCTTTTTAACCTAAGTGAAAGCATTTTGAGCATACGCGTCAAGTTCGACGGATTTGTTATTCCCATGAAGACGGTCTGTCAGTGGCTGAATAACGGAAGCACAGTTAGTAGTAAATGGTAGGTTATAACTTACCAAGCCGTTAAAAGTGCGCAGACTTTTCACTGTCCGTGGCTCCGGAAAGTTCAGTATCGTCTCAACTATGTTAGGCAGCTGGGAATAGCCTTGCGGTCAATGGTGTGGCTGAGAAAGTCGAGTGAGTCAACGCCTGTCTGACACTTGAATATCAGAGGAAACACCATTTAGGCGTAACCTTCCGAGTGGTAAGTCCAAGTGTTTAAGGTGAGTCTCCTTGTCTGGACTGGTAATGGGGCGGTCGTCTAAGTATGCGCATGCAAAGTCGAGACAGAGTAATGCTTCGTTAATGAAGCTTTGAAATATTTGTGCTGCATTCCAGATGTCGAATGTATTTTTATTTATTTTATTGTTCCCTTGAGTTGCGAGTGGAAGATTGGGCTTCGACAACACATCTCAATTTTGTCCTGTTTTCCGCCCCCTTTTCAGCTGGGTCCACGGTTGCCCGCAATCTCTCATCTCCTCTTCACACCATCTCCTGCATGTCACCCACGCAAAGATGACCAACTGGTCACTTCCCATTTAAATTCCACTTGAGCAATGGCCTGCATTGAGTGCGATGTCATTCGGTGGCCTCCCCATTGTAGGTCCAATCTATCCCACTTTCTTCTACATTTTTGTTGAGCAATAAGATTTCGCCTGTCGGTTTGCTATCATGTTATCTCGCTGCTTATTCTTTATGGCCTGCCATTCAATCTTCACTATGAAGCCAGGCAAGACGGCTATTGATGAAAGTCTGCAACCTTTTGGAAATCATTTTCGTGACACGCAGTGTAAGTTTCAGATCCATATAGAAGAGCCGACTGCACACTGGCGTTGAAAACCTGTGTCTTGTTCCTTATGCTAAGTGCAGAATATTTCCAAACTGGTTTCAGATTGATGAAGCCACATCTTCCTTTTCTGATACTGACTGAATTTGACATCTTCATTTTCTCCACCTGTAGTAAAAACGATGCTTAATGGATAGGTGAAGGAGGCAACATGTGTTAAAACTCTCCCGCTGATGGTGATTGATGCTGGTTGTTGCTGCTGTTGGCTGATCATTTTGATGAATTTCAACTTCCCTATATTCACCTGAAGTCCCTAAGCCAGTTTGTTGGCCGTCGCCTGTAATTCTTAGAGTCTTTGTGGTAATAGATATAATTCGTCTGCGAAATACTAGTGTTTTAAAGTCTCCTGGTAAGTTCAGCTTATTCCTGCCTTTTCACTTCTCATAGTCTGACACATAATCCAGTCCACCACAGTTGGGAATATCATCGGCGATAATAGGCAGCTTTGTCTTACTCCTGCATGCACTTTAAACACCTCACCAAGTTTTCCCTTGTGGATCACCTTACATGTAGCATTACCATATAGCTGTCGAATGAGGTTGGTAAAGATTTGAGGCAAGCCACAGCTTTGAAGTAGTTTCCGAATTACTTCTTAGTCAACAGCTTTTCCAAGGTTGATGAAATTGAGGTGCAGACTTGACTGTCATACCATGCTCTGTTCGGTGATGATGTGTGGATCTGCAATTGGGTCAGCACACTATTTGCCTTTCCTGAATTCAGCTTGTTCCGGGCTGACAGAGTTGTGCATCGAGTGAGTCTTATTCTCCCCAGGATGACGCGAATTAGTATTTTACTTGGCGTTTAAAATAGCATGATTCCTTCTTTCCAAACGTTTTGCAGTAATGGAGTGGGGACATTTTACGTGATCTCTGGGGCCGTCTTCAGTGCTCCGGGAGGAATGCCGTCTGGTCTTGCTGCCTTCCAGGACTTTAGTAGCTTGATCACATTTTTTTATTACAGCTTGATTCCACACCGTATTTTTTGGTACAATTATGGAATTTTGAGCAGGTGATGATATTGGTAGCCCAAATTTTGCAGGCCGACCATAAATATCAGTTGTGCATCGGCAGGGGATCGAACCCCGGACCATGTGCATGGTTGGCGAGAGTCCTAACCACTGTGCCACCGACGCATTTCTTCGTTCGTTGCAGGACTCGTGTCCACTGGTAGGCAGTTCTGGGTGTGCTGTTGGTGGTATTTCTGGGCGGGTTACCAGTGGTGGCCGATTCAAGAGTCCTTCAAAGTGGACAACCCATTGTTTGATTTGTTTCTCCTCCTTGGTGATCAGGTCCTTTTGAATATCTTTCATTGGTTTCATCATTTGGGTTGATCTCTTCCCGGACAGGGACTTGGTTATCTGATATAATATCCTGAGATTCCTTTTACCTGCAGCATCTGCTGCCCTAGTTGTCCTAATATCGTGGAATTGTACTGTCTTTCCCAGCACTCTTCTTCACTGTATTCATTGTGATGTACACTGAACTTAGCTTCTCCTCCTCCTGTCCATCCTTGCAGTGAGTCATCTTCTCTTTTACCATCCTCCTCTCCTTGGTTAGCTTCCAGTTAGGAGTCTGTCGACAGCCATTTCTTGTCTTGTCTCTTCTTTTGTACACATTTCCTTGAATATCACCTTCAAAGAGTTAGTTACAATGTTCCTCAGTGATGCCAAGAAGTGATCTGATCTGCGATGAAGGTATTCCTTGTAGTTTGTCCTTCAGTTTCTGAGTGTTGAACATGCACTGTGGCCTGTCTCCAGATGTTTTCAGGGATTTCACCTTCAACCTGAAGGCAGGTTCCTTAAACTAGATGATGGTCTGACTCTAAATCTGCTCCCATTCTCGACACTCTATCCAGAAGGCTGCATCTTCACTTCCTTGAGCAGTATCGAGATCAAGTCTATTTGGTTTGCGGTATGCCCATCAGGCGAAATCCATGTTGCTTTGTGTATGTCCTTGTGTTTGTATACGCTGCCTCCATTTGGGATGCTGTCCAATACTGTTTGTAATTAATTTAAATTTAAATTTAAAATTAAAATTTTTAAATTTAAATTTTGATTACAACTTGATGCCACACCGTATTTACACTACAAGTATGGAATTTTCAGCATGGATATCAGTAGCCCAAATTCAGGCCGACCATAGATATCGGGTGTGCGTCGGCAGGATATCAAACCCCGGACCATGTGCATGGTTGGCGAGAGTCCTAACCACTGTGTCACCGACGCACAGTTGTCTATTGTTCCACGTTGTTTGTAGGTGCGTTTCGTTGGATAATTGTTACCTTTCTTCCTTTGAAGTTGAATCTTGCTGTCATGATCCTGTATTAAATTGATTCCTGCCGCATTAGGGCTATGGCCGCCACTGGTGACATCATGATGGCTATTCCCTCGGTGTGTTCACGGTTGTTGTCTGGGTGATCGGAGTAGATTATTGACTCTGCCGTTGACAGTGTTGTCAATCCACATCCATTCCAACTGCTTTCGCAGATATTCAGTACTTCTATGCCATTTCTTTGCATTTCTTTGGCTAAGTGGACAGCCTTCCCAGTCTCGAACATCGTACGGACATTCCACGTACCCACTCTTACTCTTGCTTTCGTCGAAAGAAGAGACATCTGATGGCTGACTGGCTTCGCGAAGGCTTTCACTAGCACGTGTCATATAGCCTCGTCGATTCGAGAGTAGAATAAGATTTTTACTTGAAGTTTTCATATTTTTAATATATTTTCTGTGCGTTGAAGTTTCTCTAGAAGTTTGAAAGATTTAGTGGTGTGTGGTTGCTAGCCTTACGCCCAACTCTCCCTCTTTACCCAGACTGGGAACCGGCTAGAAAACTTTTGAGTTGGTTAATTAGGCGAGGTTGGAGGTCGAATGGCATACGTAGAAATTGAAAAGATCTGTAGGGGTAATTATAGCCTTTCCGGAATATCCTCTGGCGCCAATGGGATTTTGTTATACGCTTTAACCATGTCTATTTTCAAGAAAATTATTGCATCAGATAATGTTGCCCTCAAGTCGTAATGTGGGGCAATGGATAGCAATCAGGGATTGTTTCGGCGTTCACTCGCCGGTAATCACCAGTGGGTCACCAAACGTTGCTATCTTTTTCGGTACCATATGCAGTGGGGATGCCCATGGGCTATTCGATAGCCGGGTGATACCAAGGGTGAGGAAATGACCAAATTCATTTCTAGCCAGTTGTAGTTTCTCAGGAGCAAGTCGTCGTGTCTTGAATGTCACGGATTGTCCTGAGGTTATGAGGTGATGCATAACATTGCTGGTTATGCACGGTAGGTCGCTAGATGGGCAATTAAGTGCCAGGTAATTTTCAGCAATAGACTGAAAAAGTTGGATCAAAGATCGCCTTCTTCTTAACGCGTGACAAGCTGGAGCCTACGTAGGTGATGCCTTTCTTAGACAGTCTAGTGGTAGTGTCTATCAGTCGTTTTCGGCGGACGTCTATGGGTAAACCATGATGACTAAGTACGTCTGTGCCAGTGATGGCCATTGTGACTTCATCTAAAAGGAAAAACCACTGAATAGGTTTGAGTAAGCCTACGTTCAGATAGACGTATTTCCTGCCAAATTCTGCAATTGGTTTTCCATTCACAGCCTGTAAGTTGGAGGTAGGTTCCTTCTGTCAATCTACCGCTGTAGCAGGAAGGACGCTGACTTCAGCACCTGTGTCGACCAAGTATCGGGTCTGGCTGACCACATCATGAATGTGAAGTAGGCGACTAGAGCCACCGGTGACGGTTGCCGCTAACGGCTGCCGGCGGAATAATTTCCCATAATGTTCAAGACATTGCCGAAATTACAAGGTTTTCGGCAACATTTCGCTTCCTGGCCAGAAGTGTTGTGGTACCCTCACCAGTCAGGGTTTTTCAGGGAACGTGGCTTAGACTTAGATCGACCACGTGTGTTTCGCCGTTGAGGGGAATTCGGGTGACGATAGGAGGAATTACGGGGATTATTTGACCCCAGTAGTTGTTGGACGGAGATACATAAATCTATCACTGTGTTTTCCCTACAAGAAGTCTGTCTGGCACTTCAGTACATTTCAGTGGCTGTCCGTTTTTTTATTTCTAGAATTTTATCGGTAGAGGTAGCTAAGTCGTCTATAATAACACTTCTAAGTGTCGAAAGCACAGCCTGTGATGACAGTGGCAACTGAGGAGTCCCTCATCGAACTGACGTTGACCGATAACTTCTTGCATTCCCGTTAGCATGTTCACAGCCCACTGATTGCGAAATAGTTCGTCAAGATGCTATCGATCCATGAGGTTGTTCCTCTTTAGAGGAGTTGCTTTAAGAACCTCCTACGGGTTACTTACCTCTGAACATTACATATGTAAATAAATAATAGTATATTCTCATTTTTTACGTGAGGGACGCCAGTTTACAGGCATCATCAATATGATAAATTACATATACGATTAGTAAACATATTTAATAATAGTAATTTAATAAAATACATTTTTCCTACCTGTGTAGGACACACCAATTGTACAGGCATGGATAAGTATTATTTAAATTACATAAATTTGGTTCATGGTAAAATTATAAGGTTGCAGTCATTTTGCCTATGGGAACAATATGATAACTAGTCATTCAATGGAGCACATCAAGAAATATAGAAATATTGTCTTCGCATTAACAAAAGAAACCCAAGTATGTTTTGGATGGATTACAAATACTTGGGAAAAAAATAAAGCTTGAAGTAATTCCTCCATATAACTTTGGTGTGTACGGCATCGAGTCTTATTCTTGATTTATATCCAAATTTGATAATAATTGAAAATAAGTAATACACTTGTATACTTTTGTCAGCATTTTCTTCGTAACATCACAAGTGAATAGTACTCAATGTAGACTAATAATAATGACAGTTTATATTTTCTTATAAACGGGTGTTTTCAAGAAATGCAAGCTATTTTGCAGACAAGATCAGTTATGTTGTAAGTTACAATCGTGAAGTATTATAAATCAATACATTTTTATTGGTATAAAGGTATATTTCACAACTGTAATCCAGGTTGCGTCGTTGGTGAAGGCAGTGCGCAATTCACGAGGGAATTGTAAGATGTAGGACCAATAATGTTTGCAGATCATTTGTCATTGTAAATGGGCAAATATCTACATTCTTCATTGTCATTCAAAAGGTCAAATGGAAGCTGAAATGGTGAGAGACAAAAGAAGACAAACAACAACAACGCAAAAGAAAGCAAGTGGAGTACTTAGGGAGTGATTAATATGTATATATACATTTATATTCTGTTTAGTAATTATAGTTATTTTGGTGCACTAAATATTCCCGTGATACTAACTTTTATATTGTGTGAACTAATATTATTGTCCTGTGTATGTCTATCATGTACTTCCAATAATATAAAAATTTATAATTGTAGTTTGTTGTAACTACACGTTTAATGAACTTAAAATATCTATGTTGGACGGAAAAGTGGGTGTAGGATTCAGACGCAGCTACGCATTTGCTTAATTCCCGCGTTAGAGCGTGGACAACTGCAAGGAACTGTGAACGTTGGTCAGTGATCCCATGTTCAATGAAATCAGACCCGTCTATCTGAAAATGTGATTCCACATCATCTGACCAATGTGTCATGAGCTGAATAGTTCTGACACTTGGTCGAAAACAGGAGAATGTAGGAGTATGGTTATTCATGGCGAAAAGGTATATGTATTCTAAAAATAGTACGAGAACAAATACTAAATAGAATGAACTTAGCGGATTTGCCTCCGCATATGCTATCGATGAAGTAGGCAGCAGAGTCCACCAGTATGGAGACTGACGGATTTGACGCTGACGGATAGTACGAAGCATACTAACGCAGGATCTTATACTCACAACTTCTATCGTATTCGTTCCGCGTAGGCCAGAGGCAAAGCAAAGCAACAGGATTGACCGTCCAAATTATATATATTATATTTCGGGATCAAATCGGAGTGCGAAATGATTGCTTAACTAGCCCAGGGTCGGGCACGAACGAACGAACATAATACGACAGAGTGCCAAATGGCGTGGATGCTTAACCGGGAGCCCTCAGCTAAACAAATCGACTAAAACAGTGAGGGTCATCACCCAGTGTTCAGTGATGAGTGCTGTGGCTAATAATTCCAGGGAATCACCTACTGTTATAGGCCGCAGTAGATAGGCGGGATTATCGATGCTGTGCACGAATTATGTAGCAGATTTCATTCGACTGTAGTATTTCAATACTGTTTGGGTAATTAGCTCACAGGAAGGTATAACACATGTGAATGTGGTGGAGTTTTGCATTCGCAGGGACGCATAATGTGTTTTGATGAGTAAATGTAAAGATGTCAGGACTATCTTAGCAGGAAATCAGTTCTAGAAGTTACGCTATTCCTTTTTCAGTGTATGAAAGCTATAGGCATTTTCTTCTGTAGGCACAATTCGTCTGTGAGCTCTACAGAAAGGAATCAGACTGTTAAATGGGTCGCGTAACAGTTATATGTATTTATGTGCAGGACTCCTATGAGAGACTGAGACGCATTCTTCAAATACATACAACGTTACCCTGTAAAACTATATTATCAACATCACATTACTTCCCTATGGATACATTTTGTAAATCACGAGCTTTTATTTAAGACTCATGTGATTGCTTGACTGATATTAATCGAAGTGATTATGGCGGTCGTACGTTTTGGGTAAACTATATTTAGCGTTACCGATTTCTGTACTATATATGAGGATGTGGGCAGTTAACACCCGAGTCTTCCTCTTCATAAAGTGGCTTAAGGCCGTCCAAGATTTCGTCCAGCAATAACAGATCCTGGAATAAAAGCAATAATATCATAAATTGTGCATGTTTTATTTATAGCTTAATCATGAATAAAATGCTTACATAGTGTTTGAAATTCTAATTGTGATTTACTTCACAATATTTTGTCTTCATCCGTAATATTTGATTAAAATACAATATATTATGTGGCAACACACGATTCGATCTGTAGCGGAGACTAATCGCTCACGATGATTTTCTTTCGTCTCTGAAAAGTGCGCATCGGCAGATGGAAAACCGGTTGAAAATGCGCTCAGGATTCGAGACTCAAGGCCACAGCTGTATAGTTAAAACGATAAGAATTAGAGAAAACATGACAAGTATTGGTTTTGTAGGGATATTTTTGTTTGATTGGGTGGAGGATTTCATCGTGAGCTGATATCAGTGAGAGAACCATTGGAAAACCAACTGGGAGTACTGGAGAGACGTTTCATTCTAGTTTGAGACTCTTCATCAGTTCGCACTCACCGCCAGAGTTCGAAGCCAGGATCTTCTGGTTACAAGACCAGAAAGCTCGTAGACCATTAGGCCACCGATATCTAATCCTATGGTCCATGAATTCTAACTTCTGCCAGTTCGAGTCCCAGGTGCTCAATTGTCTACGAGCTCTCTGGTCTTGTAATCAGAAGATCCTCGGTTCGAACCCTGGCGTTGAGTGCGTACTGGTGAAGAATCTCAAACTAGAGCGAAACAGCTGTCCACCACTCCCAGTTGGTTTTCCAATGTTTCTGTAACCGATATCAGCTCATGATGAAATCCTCCAACCAAAACATGAAAGGTTGCGTCGGATGAAAATTCAGGTAGATCAGTGATTCAAGCAGACAGCAGAATATTTGGGCAGTGGTTCACTTACGGATTAGTTGTCATTTTCGGAATACTATATGGTAACATTGAGCATATAAAATCCGTCTTTAAGTGTTCTAATGCTCTGATTACTCAGAATCGACATGTTTCTTCTTGTGTATCAAGTAAAATGGAGTCATTATCCCTTCCAACATTTCAAGATACTACGTTTCACCCAGTGAGAACTTCCGCTACAAACACAGGAAAGTTTCACTTTTTTATTGTTTACACTGTAGGTATTGAGCCGGTGATACCGAAGAAGGATTTTTGTAATAGAATCGTAGGAAACCAAACAACAACAAAGAGAGGGCGGAATTTAGAAATTTGTATTTGTAGCAGAACTGATTGCAATTTATACGACAATTATTAACAAGCAGTAAGCTTTAAACAATACAGTAATAGAAATTGTCAATCACCACATCCACCACATGTTGATAGTCTCCTTGCATGTTTGTAATAAGGTTTTGGTTCACTCGCAAGTCTTGTCGTGCTGCTATATTTTGACTGAACTAGAGTACACGTATATTCTAGTACTTCTTCGAGTTTATAATTGTAACCTAACGTTGCGATTACTCGACATCCACAACGTAATTCAAAAGGCACTTGCGAAGGAATACGATAGTGTATTATTGCAGCAATCAAAATTCAAAAATCGAGCAAGTAAAAAAGTATCAATTGTTAACATGCAAGATTTAGAGTAATAAACAAATCAAAGTAAAATTACACAATGAAAGTATAGTACGATTATGAGTAATAAAATGGGTCACTACACTTTGTTCAGTGTCAAAATGAAGTAAGTGAATGAAATAATTGTCTCCCTTGATGACTTCGGCTTTAACTCGCTGTGTCCAAAGTTCTTCTCACCGTTCACCTGCATTGGTAGTATCCTAGCTGTAATGAAGAAGAAGGAGTGCAAAATTCACTTCATTGGACAAGGATAAAAAGTCTTAAAAAGGCTAAGGAGTGTGAAGAAAACCTTTACACTCCCAGCTCACGTAAGGGAAATCAAAGTGGTTTGACAGAAGGACATCTAAAAATACATAACGGATCTATTTCTTGCCAATCTTACGGCTAATATGTACTTAAAACACTCTTTACAGCTAATATCACAGCATCAAAAACATACACCAGCTTCAAATTTCTGGATTTGATTCGGATTCTTTATTTTTGATGAAGTGACTTCTGTATAAAAGAGTTACATAAAAAGTAAATACAGCACAAAATTCGCTCAGCAACTTGGTGTATAGAAATTTTTATGATAAACATAAACTACTCAAACTTCATCTAAGTAATACATGTCCAAACCAAGTTCACTTTTAACAGTTTGAAAAAATTTGGGCATTGGGTATATGATATTCATTATAACAAAGGTTTTCTTGTATTTTCTGAAGAATGAAAAACAAAACGATATTGTTGTGTTCACTGACGTTTCGCTATTTAATGCTACTATTAGCTTTATCAAAGTATTATTAAACCAGAATTCATAAAATCTCAGCACATATATGACAACTTAGTCATCGGTCCTCAGCATGATGTCATTTTTCATTGCCAAACTGGCCAATTGGTAAAGATAACAAAACCAGGTATAGATTGCTGAATTTGATAAGTGTGTAGAATTATAAAAGCAGTGTGTGTTTTGCATGGTGAAATGGCTTATCGCATTTGTGTTGATTTTCTCACTTCATGGGGGAGGGGGAGGTTGCAACCAGGTCAAATTCTGTATTAGTTTGTCACACCTATTCAGACAATTTGGATTCCACTTGATATGAAGTGCTTCTGATATTAAACGTTCTTTGTGATTTCTGAATTGCTTTTACTGGATTATTTCGATATTGTCAAAATCATTTTTGTGGCCTGATTCTATAGTATGCCGTGTAGACCTATGACTTATGATTTTTCAAGCTTTTCTAGTTCACTAACTGGATTTCTCGGTGGTTGAACAGATGCTCTACGGTGTTCAGTTCTCCTGATTTTGATTTCTCGAGATGCTTGTCTGATGTATATCGCATCACATTCCCAGCATTTTATTTCGTAGACACAATTCGATTAAGAATCTTTAGGGATTTGGTCTTTTATATGGACAAGGTTGTTTCGCAATTTGTCTGATGTTTTGAAGAAAACTCTGATGCTGGCCAATTCGACAACGAAAAATGACATCATGCTGAGGACCGATGACTAAGTTGTCATATATGTGCTGAGATTTTATGAATTCTGGTTTAATAATACTTTGATAAAGCTAATAGTAGCATTAAATAGCGAAACGTCAGTGAACACAACAATATCGTTTTGTTTTTCATTCTTCAGAAAATACAAGAAAACCTTTGTTATAATGAATATCATATACCCAATGCCCAAATTTTTTCAAACTGTTAAAAGTGAACTTGGATTAGACATATATAATTCATCTGAGTAACCCGATTGTTCATTGTTTCAACTACAGGCGTAGGTGCCTTAGTGGTAGAATACTGGCCAACCACCACAACGCACTCCTCCTTAACCCCGTTAATCCGGTAATAAGACCGGTAAAGAGGGAAGATTGGGCATGAGGCATTTCAAAGACAGAATCGGAAAGCCAAGACAAACCTTCAACACTCTGAAATCGATTTGGAAATCTTCTACACTAACTCAGCATAAAGAACAAAATTAGGATTTTCAAGACCAATATTCAGTCAGTCAATTCTTCTGTGTGGGTCAGAAACTTAACACACACGTCACGGAAAGCATTTCCAACAGGCCACTCCAGACATATATCAACAGTTGCATTCGCTGGCTCCATATTGGAGATCAAATAGCTGGCCAGAAAGAATCAGTAACAAGAAACTCTGGCAACAAACCAACCAATAGCCGATTAGTCAACGAATATGCAGAAGAAAATTGAGATGGGTTGGGGATACCCTTAGGAGGCCGCCGAATGGCCTCATGCTTCACGCCCTCGAGTGGAACCCGAATGGGAAACGACGAGTTACGTATTGGTCCTAGGGTGACATGGAGGTGAATGTGCGAGGAGATGAGAGATTATGGACAATCGTGGGGCCAACTACACGGGGTCGCAGAAAATAGAAAACGTGCTGTTGCAGCCCTATATTCCACTCGGAACCCAAAGGGACAGTAACATTACCAATAATAATTATAACCTGATTATTGTAAAAAACTTAAAGTTAAGATAACTTCTTCTAGGCACACGGACAATCCTACGCACACATTTCCATGAGAAGGTTAAAAAAAGTACTTCATTGTACTTTGTAGCAGTAAATAACTGAACAGATACTAGACTGCAGCATAATTCACTCAACATTATATGTCGGCCTCCACTTTTTAGGTCGACTCGTTAAGGTGAAGGTTGATGGTTAAGCATCCACACCATCTGGCATGCTGTCGTGTTGTGGTGAGAGCTGTCTGCAAGACAAAATTTTAGACAACGATTGACGTCAATATTTACGTCCCAAGTCCGGGTCATGAGAAGAAACAAGAACAAAGCCTAACCTTGAGGAACTCAACAGCCAATCACAGCAGACTTGGCGTAGGCGGATACGATTCACAGATACATCACCAGACTGTCTAAGAAACGGCAACAAAGAGATGACAGAATAACCTTCAGCAGGAAAACAACCAATCAGAAGACGTTACTTCTCTGCTAACAATAACGAATAATAATGTACATAAAAATCTATAAATATCTATTGATTTTCTCAATAAACGATCTGTTGCCTGACCCTTGTCTTCTGTCGTTACAGTGTTACGTTTGATCGTTCGTGTAAGATCGCTAGCTAGCTGAGTAGTCATCACTGCTCTGAGATTCTAACCCCAAAATAATATCCCGTATTTCGGGAGATGGGTTTGATATTTTCATTTGTCTTTTTCTTCTAATCACAACAAGTATAATAGGAGTTGTAGGGTGAGAACTTGAGTTTGTATGCATCATACTTTGAGCAAGCGTCAACACTGCTTCAGCTACTAAAGTTTCATAAAAAAACAAGTTGCTCACACTGTTTACTTGGAGTATGGAGGTTCGAATCCTTAAAAACAGCAAGGATTTTTGCAGTGCATCACACGGAAATATGGATCCACGGAATCCTGATAACTAACTACTTCTTAAGATAGAAATCGTGAATATCTGTTGATCTGGAACTCTTTGATACCACTGGGAACTAACATTTACACTATTCTCGAAAGAATGATTACTGAACAAAGAATACTCTTTTCGATAACTTCATCATCAGGTTCTACAGTTATATATCCATCCATAATAGTGAATGAATGAATTAGTGTTATGAACAACATTAATGTTGTTTAAATAACATTGAATCAATAATAATAATATCAACAGATTACAGTTCAATAGCATCAACATAACAATAAACTGAATGTCAGAAAAATTAGGAAAGATAACAATACACTATTAATTAATAACTCTTTGAAAACTCACTTAGCTGAGTAGCTTTTCATTGCTCAACTTAAGTATCAGTGTCACTGAAGACTACAAGGCAAATAGAATGGGATTTTCATTTTTGCTTTGTTTTTCTGCACAATCCCAATCAGGTTATTGTAAAATGAGACAATAAAATAACGTTATTCAGCTAATCGATTTTGGTCGATGTAATTCACTTTAGACTCCCACTGTCATTCATTGTTGTAGATCATTTTAAAACTTAAACGTGTTAACATGTCATGGTTTCCTACCACTGCCCTTGCATTCACATCTATGTAGAAATTCTACTAAATTCAATTAAAAAAAGCTTGATATGGGATAAATTCACCCCCTACTGATTGTAATAGTTGATTTGATTGTTTCTGGGTATACTGGTTTCAGTGAAATTCACTTTCTTGGACAGAAAAACTCCAATTTCGAAAACTACCAGGTAACAAATAGTGACAATAACATAATTTTGAAGAGAAACCTCAACCAGACAATATCTTCACTGTAACAGATTCTATCTTTTAGGATATTAACGCGCATTAGTGAAGACACTGTGCGAAACAGGCAGGAAGCTATGTTCGCACAACAGGGTGGGAGAAGAATTAGGCTTTGTTGAGAAATGTCTAAAGGTAAATGGGTGTACAAAGGGGTTAATCCAAAAGAAAATGACGAGAGAATAAAACTACCAACTGCTGATAGGAAGAAACAGTACCACAAAAGACTGACAACAGAATGAAAGGAGTAATAAAAGGATGCTTCCCTGTAGCGTTTGATTATAACATCACAGCTTTTATGGTTTGCCGAGGGTAGTTCTTTATATTTGTTGAATTACTCAATCTGAGAAGATAACACGTGAGCACTGATAATAGTTCGATACTCATATTTGTCATCAAAACGTCAATTCATCTACGGTTTTTCTTAACAAAAGATAGGTGAGCTTCTAGATCATGAAGAAGTGCATAAACTATGAGAACAAAGCCACCAAGTGATGATGACCATCACAGTCTGAAGGTATAAGACATGCTTGTATAGTTAAGCAAAATTTTAGAGGAGGCAAAATTTTACAGGAGGTCAGTCACGAGCCTGAATAGTGCAGTGGTAACGTCTCTGACTACAGCAATGGGTGACGCGGGTTCGAATCTCAGAAGAGACATCAGTTCCTTCAAGGTTGCAGATACGCCTTGCTGATGAGTGCCAACTAGCACGAAACCTAGGTTCAAGGCTTTCTGTCGATTGCCTCCAACCATCTAATACCAACAATTCACAGCGCACCGTAATGGCGAGCCACCTAGCATGGTGGCCACATTGCAAACATGACTGATAGAATTCAGTCTGCACCGAAGATAGGACTAGACACATAACACTAGTTACTGACTAGTGTGCAATCAAAACGTTTAGATCAAATTAGCAATTTACACAGTTTGCGGTGAAATTCCACTACAGTATTTTTGTGAAAACCGAAATTACTCAGGTAGCAGCATGTGATCTGCTCGATACTATAAATGGTAATCAAGATACCATTAGACGTCTCCTACTATTAATCCCGTAGTCAAATTTCTATTCGGATTGGCATTAATCGGTACCCAGCAAGATTATTGCAACACACAAGACTATAAATGATGAAGGATTTCGGCACAATTACCGCGATTTGTCAAATTTTTTATTTACATAATAAGTCGCTTTAGTGTAAACGATGCTTACACATACAGTATGGAACATTCAACATTTTTACATCACAACAAATTAAATCTTTGTATAAATAAAATCCATAGAAACCACTATAAGGACTCAATATAATGGACGAGTGAATTCAGGGGACAAACGGCTGTTTTCCTTACAAATTATACTACAACAGATGCATTAGCTGTGTTCGAACATGGCATTCTGGTGGTCTTTTACATTATCCTTGATACACAATTTATGATCAGTTAAATGTTTCATATTTAAATTATCTAAGTCGTATTCTTTTATGTAAATGACAATTTACTACTAAAATAAATGTATAATACATGTGTTACCTATATACCGATGGATCGCAGACCGAATATAATTAAAGATGAGCTCGATTGCAGAGTGTCGTTTGTAACCAAACGTGCTCGCTCGATAGATATCCAGTGTACATAGCTTAAAGAGAACTAAAAAGAAACACCTATCTACAGCCCTATGATTACCTATCATTTTTCTTTGAACTCATATCAGTTCGTGAAACCAATCAAACTTACATAAAGAGGTCAAATGGGCCAAGTTAAACTTTAAGCACCACTAGCTATCAATGGAGTGTGGCCGCACCGATGACCTTGAAACTCTCACTGAGTAAGCTAGTGAGACCTGGCAAATAATGTTGTCTTCATCAATAAAATATGCTCGTCGAAGTGTTATGCTATTAAATGGGATATCTGGCAAGTTTCACCTTAGGTTTTTTTGGGAAAGATTAAGTTACGCTTTAAGCAAAGGACAAGTTAGGGTTAGGTTAACCTAATAAAGGTGACATTAGGGTTGGTTCGAGTTAGATTACAGTTAGTTTAAGCATATTTTCACGATAGGGTTTGGTTCAGGAAAGACTAGGGTTATTATTAGGGTTAGAAGACTTTAATAGGTACACGCATAGAATGTGGTTACATTTCTCTGTTGATATAAGAATAGAACTTGTGCACTGTAATAGAGTATAATTCCATTATGGGTAATGGGTGTAATATTTACTGATGACGTTTCGAGCACAACCTATTGCTCAGTAAATATTACTATATAACACTATGAGACCTTATCGAAATAAATTTTACCCACAATGGAGTTATACTCTGTTGATACTCCAACCTAAAAGTGAGAACTATTTTTATCACATGTGAGAGTAAGGTATCCTCTGTAACACTTTTCTACAGTTTTATTCATTTTTTTCATAAATATATGTATTCCATACACAAAAATGTCTCCTTTACGTGATTAGTGCGTTTGAGGCCATTGGCTGACTGGTAGCTAGTGGTGCTTAAAGTTTAACTTTGACGTCAAATGAAGAGAAGAATGTATTCATTTGTACCTCATACAAAGGAAAAGTAGTACCACAAATGATTGACGACAGTATGAAAGCAGCAAAACACAGATGCTTCTCTGTAGCAAAGTTCGTAACGCTATACACCACCACATCCTCCATAAGCCAGTCCAAATTGGATAAATACCCAATTGCGTTGATAAATTTACGCGCACTTGTGGTGGCAAGTACATCATCGATCTATTCTATCTACTTTTCAGAGCATATTCCAAGAATCTTATGCCTAAAGGGAAGCACATATTCGCGAAATGCAATTACCAGACATTTTGTGGACATGAGTCATTTCGTCGAGATTTCCGAATCCTTCAAAATATTGAACGCACAAAATACAGCCAATTGACTAAGATTTGCTGAAGCAATTGCAATCAGATCAAACTTAAATGTTCAGAAGAGGAGTGTAGTCAATCTCTCACTCTCATTGTAAACTGCATTTTGATTACATTGAAGAGCCATCCATATTGATGATTTTAGCTTGCTGGGCAAGTTTCCAATTTTACGAACTATAACCTTCTTGAGTTGCTGTGTGAACCTGCAAGATTTTTCTGTTTCCTGTCTCCTCGTTTTCTATTTTGAAAGCATATAAATCGATGCTATCTTAAACTATAAAATTGCAGTGCTTATATTTCGGATGGTGTAGTTCCAAAATGTTTTCTGTGTTACGATTGGGACTTTGAAGTATGTAACTATCATTATTTATAACCATTTTAATTTCAGGTAGTTCACAGTTGATGAGAACCAGTGAGATAGAATGAAATCATTGTGTATTAGATGGTTAGAAGCAATCGGTAGGAAGTCTCGGACCTAGATTTTGTGCTAGTTGGCACTTGTCAGCAAGGCATATCTTCAGCCTTGAAGTAACTCATGTCCCTTCTGAGATTCGAACCCTCCTAACTCAGTGATGCAGTCAGAGACGTCACCACTGAGCTGTTCGGGCTCACGATTGACCTCCTGTAGGACTGTAGTGGATTCTTCGATTGGACACTAGTAACTAATGTGACGTGCCTAGTTCTTTCTTTGGTGCAGACTGAATTCTATAGGCCAGGTATGCAATGTGGCGCTTGGATCACAGGGTAAAATAACGTATGCAATGTATTTAATTAATGAATTCAATTCAATTCAGTAATCATGATTCACTGACTTTTATCGTTTGTTCGAAATTCTTCCAGAATTATTTTGAACTAATCGTATAATTTTATGAAATAGCACAACCCTTAAAGCTTAGCTTTTGAATCTCAAATATTCGGCTTCAGCTCGTATATGCACATTGAATTGGTCATATGCAAAAGTTTGTCCTTCGTCTTGTTTCGAAGTATTGGATGGCTAGAGAATGTCACCCTTAGTGTTGCTGGAGGGAAGTTCTTCTTTAAAGAGCTGGATATTCTCCTCTCCAGCTCTTTAAACCTGCCAAAAGCATTATGTTTCCGACTTTTCTGTACTACAGAAGCCCTCTCAATATGCATCGAGAAGCCGGAGCTGTGTGTTCAAAGGAAATTATGTATTTATGTATTATGTATTTTGATAATGTACTAACTGGATGCAATACTGTAGTAAAATGCTGAGAATTCCATTCTGTATCACAAGTACTGTTTTGGAATAAAGCAAATTATTATTATTATTAAATTAGTCCAACCTCTACAACTACCATGGACCTAGTTCGGTATGTTACCTTAGCTTCCGTTTTTTTTTCTTTCGTTCTCTGTTTTCTTTTTGATCTTTTTCATTCGCTGTGTGTGTGATTCTTACCCCCTCAGTCTCCATTCCATTCATCCCATTTTTTCAGTTATAAAAACCGTTACTTTAAGTTTGTTTCCATGCTTTCCTGTTCACAATTGTTGTGTTTCTAAGGCTCTTGTAATCTATATTCACACCTCCTAATTCCCATCTCAAGTTGACAATTATTATTTCAATTTTGTTTCCATGCTCATTTTTTGCACACTTGATATCCGTTCTAATCTTGTGTAATTTTGTTTCTAAGCCTCTCGTAAAAACCATATCTAGTTGGAAATAATTACCACCTTTTATTCGCTGTCGTAATTATGTAGAGTCAAGCAAGAATTGTCTCCAAGTGAAATTATGCACATAAATGCAATTGCACAGCTTTTGAAAATGAAATCGCCGAAAAGATATCTTTTCTGAACTTCGTGTTCTCTTCTTTCTAATATTCGGCTTCAGTTTTATGGAGCTTCAAAATGTTCTGTTCTCAGTAGTGTTTCGCAAAATGTTATTTTCATGCTGACTATTATTATTATTCGTGTGTTCACTAGTCGAATTAATTTCGCAGTAAAATCATTTAAGCTATCGAGTGCTTAAGAACACAATATTTAGTGAAGACACTCTTTTCAATGAATTTATTATCAAGCTGTACAATAGTATATATATGTATATATATATATATATGTATATATGGTCCTTTCAAAAATTATATCCGGTGAGGGAATTGAATCAAAGTTGTGAATATATGAAATAATAATAGTAGTGTGAAATGCAATTAAAATGCTTGTAGTTATAATCATGGTTAAATGTCAATTGGCAAAACAGTTGATGTCATATATAAAATAATTCAAGTTAGTCAAACCATTGATCATCTTGACATCTATATAAGATGCGTAGAGGACACTTTCGTTATCTGCAAAAAGTAAGAAATTCTTGACAACATCTTGTTTGCATTCAGCAACTGCCAGCCCTCTATGCAGTTTACCATAAAAACGAATCTGAACTGAGCATTCCGTTTCTTAATGTGTGCCTTAGTAGACGCAACAACGAATCTCTCAAAAGATCCATCCACCGGAACCGTACTTGGAATGAACAAGTGATTAATTTTTATAGTTCGGTACCTATCTCCAGGAAAAAGAACTTAATTCATTCGCCCTGCTGTAGTATAAGAAATATTTGTAGTTCTGATTAGGTTGACTCAGAAATCGACTTCCTAAAGGCCACACTCGCAGAAAACGGTTACCCGAACCGATTTACTGACAGTAACACAAAACATAAGCGGTCTAAAATGGTCACTGATTCAGTTCCAAAGAAAACCTTATTCACGAACTTGTAATTCAAAGGTGATCAAGCTTCAGGTGTGCTCAAAAACCGTCTCTCTAAACCAATCAATAAGATGCTCTTCTCAACAAAATTACAAATGACGTTCACCGGCCGCAAGTTGTTCTCCATCTCTGTAATGGATACGCCCCTTCGTCTAGTCACCTCCATATGCATCTATCATTTCACCTGCTCTTGTGTAGCAGGATACATTGGTCGTAGCCAGAGGACACCTTCCACATGGATACGAGGACATATTTCAGCATGGTTTTACAAAGGAGAAAAGTGTGTGCGAAGCTCTATTCTAGAACACTTGATCGACTCCTGTCACTCTACCAAACCTGACCATGATTTTAAGCTCATCTACTGAATCCGTGCTAACTTGCCGTGTTTTCTGTGTTACAGACTTCTAAAAACAGCGGAGGCCTTGGCCATTGGTGGATTTAGGCGAGAAGTATGTACAACCCCTACTTCTGCCTTGGCCGTAGAGGGATAGGCATTTATTTATTTTGTTTATTTAGTTAATCTATGTACCTTTCCCTCATTACTACGATTATTATTATTGTTATTGGCATACTCACCTTGAATAATTTCCACTTGTCCCATTTGTTTCTCTAAATACAAAATATGCTTTTATAATGTTGAATTCTATCTTATCAAATTTCACACCATGTTGCATAATGTTTTATATTAGCATAATAACCCTACAATTATAAACCCCTTTCCAACACCTATACATCTTATGAATTATTCTATATATGACATCAATTGTTTTGCCATTTGACATTTAACCATGATTGTAATCACAAGCACTTTAGTTGCATTTCATACTATTATGATTATTATTATTTCATGTTTCACACCTTTGATTCAATTCCCTCATCGGATATAATTTTTGAAAGAACCATATATATATATATGATTGTACAGTTTGATAATAAATTCTTTGAAAAGAGTCTCTTCGTTGAATATTCTCCATAGACATCAATAAACTATTTAAAAATTCTGTGAATATTTTACTCATATTCTTTTGTGACATATAGTTACAGGCAGTTGGAGTGTATAGAATGTATACTGATGGTTTAAGGATCAATTTCTTTATTTTTAGACATTAATTTGTTTGCCCAGTTTGTTCCTGTCAATCGAGAATATGAAATTATGAACTGAGTTTTTATTGAAACGTTTACAAATACTCTCTTTTAATAGCATGTGAAATAATGAGAAACGGCGGCCTGCTTCAGTCATTGGTTTACCTAATTTTGAATGGGTTTATGACATACCCTAACAATGACACTTATCGTATTATTGTTATTATATTGTTGTTGTTCCCATGGGTTTCGAGTGGAAAATAGGGCATCAACAGCACTTCTCTACTTTGTCGTATTCCCTGAGGTTCGTTTTAGTGGTCCCCACAGTTTCCCATAGTCTTTCATCTTCTTCTCGCACGGTCGTCCCCCATGTCACCGACAGACGCTTAACTCATCATCTCCCATTCGGATTCCACTCGAGCGATTGCTTGCACTGCTCAGAGTATTTTGCTGCTAATTAATTCTGGTCATTTAATCTTCAACGCTTATTGCAGCATCGCATATTCATTTAGTGATATAAGTAGTGTTTTATTTACACTATCCGACGTTAAATTATAAGTCGGCAAAATTTCTATGTAGCATTAATTTTGACGGCCTCAGAGTTCTTGCGACAGTCTGAGACAGTAAATTTTGCTTCGCAATCATATCTACGCTTCAAGCTTCAAAGTCAACCATAATAATTGCATTTTCATGATTTTATGCTGGTGTTATATGCGGCGTTTTGCATAAGGAATGGTTTGTTTCTAAACATATTCATGTGGCACCCACTAAAACGGGGAGTATTTAGGCTATGCTACATCATCGTTGCCGAATTCTCCACTGAGCTAAATGCGTCAAATTTACTCAGCTTAACCTTTTTCTAACCACTTATCACCGTCCATGCAGAACAATCTGTACTCATATACATTCCTGAGTGAGTTTCAGCATACCACTCGGTCTGTTTTGAAAAGACAAATATGTAGGTGGTCGGTTCATGATGCAGACTGAGCGTAATTTCGTCGATTCATATACTTCAGATTACTGTTTTATTTGAAGAGTCTGTATAATAAGTAGGTAGAACTAAGCTGAAAATTCTGTCCTGTATATAATGTTTGGAATAAAGGTCATATCATTTAAAAAATATCAGTTAATGAAGTTTTTAGCTTGGATGGACGAATAATTTCTGATCATCTGTGTAACGATTATTCTCCTTACGGTTTCTGAAAACCTCCTTTTCGCTTGGGAAAAATGTCCTTATTCTTCCCTTTGCTTATGCCGCCGATTAGCGAGGGAAATAATATGTCAGGAATAAACCATCTTGTTCAAAGTGAATTAAGGAAAATGAGAAAAGGAGGTATGTGGCAGTAGTAATGGTAATAATCAATGATTATTCGGTAAAAGAGACAACAAAAGCAATCACAACTTAAAGTATGTAGAAAAAACATCTGTTCCGGAAGAAAAGTCTTTTCTTTAGATAGATGACAACATAAGTGAATTAAAATTCAAAAGTACGTGATAACTAGACGGAGAAAAGTTTTGGTAGTCAGAAAAATAAAAGATGGTAGGCTCCAGAGATCAATTTATCGAAAGACTACATGGATGATTGAAAAATACTTAAATTTTATTATTTATTATGTGAATAACTATAAACGACCATTAGTCAAACTTCTATTTTTTACAGTCAGGAGAATGTGCTCTACAGAGAAATTAGAGGAAGAATTTCCGATGCTGCGAAAGATGTTGAAAGACAATGGATACCCTTAAAAATTTATCAACAAATATGGAAGCTGTGAAGGGTCAAACGCCAAATTACTCACACTAGAAAGGAAATTTATCGTCACATGTAACTCGATTTTAAAGATGATAATATTCCGGGGATATTAAGCAGAAGGTTGAATAAAGCACTAACCAGAACCAATTCTGAAATAAAGTGGATTACAATTAATCGAAAAATCGCATTCTTTGATACGATTAGAAGTCGACAAGAAACATTCTAATGTTAAATGTAACTGTGTCTCAAAGGAACAAACGTTCGCAGTACTGTCATCGTCAGACAACACATCAATAAGGGTCATGTGGTGAACATAAAGAAATTCTTCAAAATCGTCAATAGAGAAAATACTTCGATTCTGTTTAGGTTTGCCGAGGCAATCACTATCAAACCATGTTCAGAAAGAAACAATCCTCAGTTCTAATTTATCCTGGTAACTGGATATATTCACCCTCTATCTCTCTTTCATTTGATTACATCATTCTCGGATTCAAAATCTCCGCCCATTTGTATGGTGTAAATTTGCTTGTCTTTTCTCTCACTGATCTGCGGTGATTTAATCACACTCCTAGTCAGTTTATTAGTCACACATCATCGTAATCACCTCCTGTCCTTATCACAAAACGCTTTAGCCAATGTATCCAAGCATTTATTTCTCTTTCACCTTGAAATTTCTCAATATTATCTATATGTGTGTAATTTCTGAGCAACATTTACCAAGTCTGGTGTCTAACATGTCAACTGACACTATGTCACATTCGCAAGTGAGTTAGCATTGTTCTGTACATAAACTCAATAATTTCTGCCGGCTGTGCACAGTTGAATAGAAGCCGAAGACACAGATGACGATGCCATCTTATTCTGCGAAACCAGTTGTTGTTACTTTATTCAGATTCATAGAAAAAAGATAAGTGCTTGAATAGTAAGGATAATAGATGATTATTTTAAGGTGGGAAAATATACTTCTTTTACGATGACAAAATGATCTGTATAAACAAACCCTAGACACTACTGTCAATACAACTGGGAGAATATTGATGTTCAGTGAGACTTCATTCAAGTGGTTTACACTTAATGCATTAGGCTCTCACCTTGAAAAGTAAAAGAAACGCACAGTGGACTTCATTATTTCCCACACAGAAGTACTTACATAAACAATATTCATATACATATTAGAGTATTTTCCTACAAGTGGTTGACTGATAAACAGTCTAATGTATTGACACTGCAATTAAGATTCCACTAAATTTGTGTTCACGGAAAGAAGGAAAGAAAGAAAGAAAGAAGGGAAAGTGAAGCATAAAACATTTTCATTTGGCCACTTTTGTCTCTTAACAACGTACGAATGACGTTAGTTATTCAGACAGTTTATATGCATTATCGGAGTGATTGACAGCACAGTAGAAATGAAATTTCTGATTTTACTTCATGTAAGTCACTTGAAACATCATTAGAAGAGATTTCTCGCTTTTGTCGATGAGGATTGCTTTCCATACAAAGTGAAATGAGGTGTGGACGCATAACTCATCGTTTTTTGAAGTGTAATCTGTATGATGATTGAGCTACCTTGCAAATGGTTGAGCTGAACAATGGTAGCTTACAAACTCCTAGTATATTATGGATAACTTGTGATAATGCTTAGTGAGAAATACGAGTAACGAAGGTGGATTTGTTGATCGAGATCCTTGAGTTACTCGGTTGAGTCGTGTAGCAGTTTTTCACTATGGTCCGGTAATGTTTTCTACACTATTGTTCAGTATTGTTTTGGTGATTTATGATATTAAGCAGTAATTTAACTGAAATAAATTTGTAGTGAATAATATTTTCATATTTCTTGTTCTGTGTTGTTGTCAATCAAATTCTGTCGGTCAGGTTTACAAAGTTGCTGCCGCACTATTGAAGTGAGTCTTTTTGACTGTTGAAGGCAGTTGACAGAAAGTTCAAGACCTCGGATTTCAAATTTGTTGTCACCAACATTGAGGAAAAGAATGATGTTAAGGAAGTTAACACTAAGTTCCTATTATTTGCGAAGACCCTCCGAATCGATAACTACTAGGTACCATTATTGACTTTAACTCCAAAACACAAGGACCAATAAAAAATTGTATTGTTCGTCAGTTAAATTCGTTATCCTACAAAGTCTATAAACAAGTGTTTAACAAGGAATTTATTGTACTTTTAATCGTATTCTTTCGTCTTCTTACAACTTGTACACGATTGAATCATTGGCGCCTTTGAGTTGCCCGCCAACAGCCACCAAGGTCAATGAACCAACGTTCATTGTTCACATTTCTTTACAAATAACTTAGCTAGTAACTCCTTATTGACAAGTCAGTATCCTGCAGGAGAACAACTGTCAGTCGGAACACCTTTCAGATTTGGATTTGACAGTAATTTCTAGAATGCAAGTTAGTAGTCTGTCGGTTTATCTATCTTCTTGATAAGCATGGACAGTAGGGTGATTTATAAGTCGTCAGTGTATCTTTCAGCATTGAATACTATCTATCTCCACATAACAAACAATAAAATAACCAACCAACACTTGGATTACGCAGCGTAAGTGTTGATATTCAAAGGTTACACTCACAATATACACATTTCGCTGTATGTTGAAGTGCATGTGATGCAGTTTCGGACTAATGCATGATTGCAAATAAACCTGTGTTGTCTATAAGGCATGCTGGCTGACCATTAACAGTCATTATTTGAACGTTAGGGTCTTCTACATCACTACTCTGCTTGTCTGCTTATCGTTTACGAAGTTCATCTCGTATCCGGGGCTGCTCTGTGACACTTTATAAACTTTGCCATCGATGTCATATCTACATCGAAAGGAAGATAACTTTCCTTTATCTTAAACAACTAGTAGATCGGATCAAAGCTATCGGAAATGGATTTGTTGACAGTGTATCGATTATCACAGCGTCAGACTGTCTGATCAATGTGTATGTGTGCATGTAATCTGGTGATGAAGCATATCTTCTACTTATTATGAGTCCTTTTTCTTTCCAATGGACAGATAGAATGGGATTACTCACCACAAAATATTGAGTCTCATCTGATGAGACACCTATGGAGAAATATTTTACGAGGATTTATTGAGACTGTTAGACAGTTTGGAAATCAGACTACTATAACGACCAAATTATATTGCTCGAAACTAAGGTCAACTTTTAATGGATAATGAATCACTTGATCTATTTGCATATATGCTTATTGTGAAGCTTTTAGATGAAAACTGTGTGATGTTGAATTTTACCCAGACGACGTTATTAACTAACCAGGTTGATGATTATTGTTAAATAATCGGAAATGGATTTACGGTAGTCTACAGAGAAGAAGACAGTTTAGAAGGAATGTAATTCATGACTCTGTTAACCTACTTGGTTGATGTAGCTATTCTTTATTGAGGAGGTTTTGAATGTTAGATCTGCATAGTTTCCAATTATGCCAATTCCATCTGTGCATACAAATTAACGTGCAGCTGTGGTAGCAGTTGAATTAGGAGAAGAGAAAGAAGCGTACAATTCCGATATTCTTAACATATACCGCTATGCCCACGTTTGAAGGGATCAAACGTTCACAGTATTTTCATTTTCAGACATCTCATCAATATGGGTCATGTGGTGAACATTACGAAATCCTTCAAAATTAATAATAGACAAAATACTTCGATTCTGATCAGGTTTGCAGAAGCAGTCACTATCAAACGATGTTCAGAAAGAAACAATCCTCAGTTTTAACTTATCCTGGTAACTGGATATATTCACCCTCTATCTCTCTTTCATTTGATTACATTATTCTCGGATTCAAACTCTCCGCCCATTTGTATACTGTAAATTTGCTTGTCTTTTGTCTCATTGATCTGCGTTGATTTCATCACACTGCTAGTCAGTTTATTAGTCACACATCATCGAAATCACCTCTTGTCTTTATCACAGAACGCTTTAGCCAATGTATCCAAGCATTTATTTCTCTTCCAACTTGAAATTTCTCAATATTATCTATATGTGTGTAATTTCTGAGCAACATTTATCAAGTCTGGTGTCTCACATGTCAACTGACACTATGTCACATTTGCAAGTGTGTCAGGATTGTTCTGTACATAAACTCAATAATTTCTGCTTGGTGTCCACAGCTGATGACAAACCGAACACACAGATGAAGGTGCCATCTTATTCTGCTAAACCGATTGTTGTCGATTTATTCAGATTCATAGAAAAAAGATAAGTGTGTCAATAGCAATTATGATAGATGATTATTTTAAGTGGGAAAATAAACTCCTCTTAGGATGACAAAATGATCTGTATAAACAAACCCTAGACACTACTGTCAATACAACTGGGAGAATATTGATGTTCAGTGAGACTTCATTCAAGTGGTTTACACTTAATGCATTAGGCTCTCACCTTGAAAAGTAAAAGAAACGCACAGTGGGCTTCATTATTTCCCACACAAAGTACTTACATAAACAATATTCATATACATAATAGAGTATTTTCCTACAAGTTGTTGACTGATAAACAGTCTAATGTATTGACACTGCAATTAAGATCCCACTAAATTTGTGTTCACGGAAAGAAGGAAAGAAAGAAAGAAAGAAGGGAGAGTGAAGCATAAAACATTTTCATTTGGCCACTTTTGTCTCTTAACAACGTACGAATGACGTTAGTTATTCAGACAGTTTATATGCATTATCGGAGTGATTGACAGCACAGTAGAAATGAAATTTCTGATTTTACTTCATGTACGTCACTTGAAACATCATTAGAAGAGATTTCTCGCCTTTTGTCGATGAGGATTGCTTTCCCTACAGAGCGAAGTGTGGTGTGGGCCCATAACTCATCGTTTAGTGAAGTGTAATTAGTACGAGCATGAATATTTCAACTTCTCAATATTCTCCAAAATGAATCGGTAGTGTGTGTTGTGACGATCGAGCTACCTTACAAATGGTTGAGCTGAACAATCGTAAGTCACAGACTCCTAGTCTATTACTGATAGCCTGTGATAAGCCTCAATGAGAAATAAGAGTAAGAAAGGTTTACTGATTGGCCGAAATCCTTGAGTTACTCGGTTGTGTCATGTAGGAGATTTTCACCATGGTCCGGTAATGTCTCCTACACAATTGTTTAGTATTTCTTTGGTGATTTATGATATCAAGCAGTAATTTAGCTGAAATAAATTATTAATGAATAATATTTTCATATATCTACTCCTTAGTGTTGTTGCCAATCAAATTCTGTCGATCAGGTTTACAAGGTGGCTAGCGCATTATTGAAGTGCATACCAAGTCTTTTTGACTGTTGAAGGCAGTTGACAGAAAGTTCAAGACCTCGGGTTTCAAATTTGTTGTCACCAATACCGAGGAAAACAATGATGTTAAGGAAATTAACACTTAGTCCCTATTATTTGCGAAGACCCTCCGAATCGATAACTACTAGGTACCATTATCGACTTTAACTCCAAAACACAAGGACCAATAAAAAATTGTATTGTTCGTCAGTTAAATTCGTTATCCTACAAAGTCTATAAACAAGTGTGTAACAAGGAATTTATTGTACTTTTATTCGTGTTCTTTCGTCTTCTTACAACTTGTATACGATTGAATCATTCGCGCCTTTGATTTGCCCGCCAACAGCCACCTAGGTCAATCAACCAACGTTCATTGTTCACATTTCTTTACAAATAACTTAGCTAGTAACTCCTTATTGACAAGTTAGTATCCTGCAGGAGAACAAATGTCAGTCGGAACACCTTTCAGATTTGGATTTAACAGTAATTTCTAGAATGCAAGTTAGTAGTCTGTCGGTTTATTTATCTTCTTGATAAGCATGGACAGTAGGGTGATTTATAAGTCGTCAGTGTATCTTTCAGCATTAAATACTATCTATCTCCACATAACAAACAATAAAATAACCAACCAACACCTGGATTACTCAGCGTAAGTGTTGATATTCAAAGGTTACACTCACAAATAAACGTTTTGCTGTATGTTGAAGTGCATGTGATATATATTTGGACCAATGCGTGATTGCAAATAAACCTGTGGTGTCTATAAGGCATGCTGACTGGTCATTAACAGTCATTATTTGAACGTTAGGGTCTTCCGCATCACTACTCTGCTTGTCTGCTTATCGTTTACGAAGTTCATCTCGTATCCGGGGCTGCTCTGTGACACTTTATAAACTTTGCCATCGATGTTACATCTAAATCGAAAGGAAGATAACTTTCCTTTCTCTTAAACAATAAGTAAATCGGATCAAAGTTATTCGAAATAGATTTGTTGAGTGTGTATCGATTATCGCAGCGTCAAATTGTCTGATCAGTCTGTATGTGTGCATGTAATCTGGTGATGAAGCATGTCTTCTACTTATTATGAGTCCTTTTTCTTTCCAGTGGACAGATAGAATGGAATTACTTACCACAAATTATTGAATATCATCTGATGATACATCTATGGATCAGTATTTCATTGGGATCTATTAACAGTGTTAGTTAGTTTGGAAATCATACTACATTAGTGACCAAATTAGATGTGACTCGAAACTAAGACCAACTTCAAATTGATAATGAATCACCTAGTCAATTCGCTCATGTGTTTATTCTGATATTTTTAGATGAAAACTGTGGAATGTTGAATTTTACTTGGATGAGGTGATGAAGTAATTAGTTCGATAATTATTGCTGAATAATCGAGAATTAATTTACAGCAGTCTACAGAGAATCAGGCATTACAGAATGCATGAATTCCATGAATGTGTAAACCTATTGGACTGATGTAGCTATTCTTTATTGAGAAGCTTTTGAGTGTTCGATATGCATAATTTGCAATCATGTTAACTACAACTGTGTATACCAATTTACGTTTATCTGCTGTAGGAGGTATTTCGGGAGAACGGAAATAAGTGCACACCTCCGATTTCCTTACCATATATCACAAGGACACAGCTGAACAACTTCAAAGACTATTTGCTTCATATAATATTAAAGTCTATTTCAAGCCTTCTAATTCTATGGAGAAAGCTTTGCTGAATGTCAAGGATATGGTTCCCAAAATGTGACAAAGTAATTGTGTCTATAGGATAAAGTGTTCAGAATGTGAAGCATGCTATATAGGGGAGAGCAGTAGACAAGTGAAGGTCAGAGTGACTGAACATAGAGTATGCACGAAACGTCCACTTAGAAATGAAGTAGAATTAAAAAATCTAGAAAAAAGATCGGCTATAGCAATGCATGAGATAGACAGAGGACATAAGATTGATTTCGACAATGTGGAAATTCTTGGAAGAGGATTTCATTCACATAAAGAAAGGTTGATCTCTGAAGCCTTGCACATTTTAACCACAAGGAATGCAGTGAATAGGAAAGAAGGGATAGACTTATCACCTATATGGCAAACTCTTATGAAGCAAGACATGAAAAAAACAACAAATACTCTATGAGCCTCCATGACCTTTTAAAAAATGTATTATCATGTTTATTACATGTGAAGTGACGTCCTTTCCATATGACAAATAACATACACTCACACACGTGCAAAACTAATCCTTAAAAATCAACTTTAGAAAAATGTAAACAATAACAATTTGACATTAGTCATTTCAAATATATGATGACTGCTTACATATTTCTGTTGGTACAAATGTATATGGACAAATGACCTTCAAATAAACTGACTTCAATTTAAGTAAAAATGTTTTGATTATATATGTTGATGAATAATAAAAATCCGAATAAATCTGCTGAAGAAGCTGTGGCTTACACAGCGAAACGTTCAGAAAAGTCTTGTTTTTTGATTTTCTTAAACACACTGGGATGAATTTAAATAATTTATAATGAATCAATCTGACTTGGCGCTCAAATTATTCCAGGAAGTTCGTAACACCTACGGTCTGGAAACTTATAATCATACATTTACTTTGTTTAAAATCTACATATGCGTAATTTTCTGAGCACTGTTCATTAACTCCGGAACTGCCTATCAACTGATATCATGTAAAAATTGCAAGTATGTTAAAGCTTTTCCGTAAATAAACCTAAAAATTTATTTAGGCTGTAAGCAGCAGCTGATGAGAATCCAACGAAATAAATGAAGGTACCATATTATTCTTCGAAAACTGTTGTTCTTGCTTTAACAAATAAACAACCAGTTATTGTAGGACTACAGTAGGTGGACTATGAAGTAATTTTTAAACAAAAGTCGGCTTATTAGATTTTATTAAATCCTTGTCAGATGACATTTTCTAATTTATGGGTTTCACATTTGTGTGAGAAGTACAAGACTGACAATTTATACGTAGAGTTTCAGTTTCAAAAATAGTGGACAATATTGGATTTTCAGTACCTTAATGTAAGGTTAACTGCTGACTATTCTACCTAAACAGATGATGAAACGCATTCATCAGTCGAGAACCGTAGGTTAGAAACTACAAAAAAACGATTGCTAACCTCATCTTGAACCACGCATTTCTTCTATTGATCCTTAAACCCGAAACTGCTGTTAATAACTGTTTGAAGTCATCAAACCTGGTTGACACCTTATGTTAATTGAGTTCATGTAGTGCAGTTTGATTTTAAATCTTTATAACCAATGGCATACTACACAGAAATTATATTTGTAAAATCCTAACGAATTGAAATACATAATCCCAGCGTTTCGTTCGTCAATCTGGTCTGAACTTCTTCAGGGAAATTTATTAAAATTATAATAACAAAGGTTTATATATGTGTATATATATGTCTTGACATATCTTGTCTTTGAAATCCCTGTACAGTCATAGAGTCATGATCAGACAACAAAACAAAATAAACAAAAGTGCATGAATTGTGATCAAAATTTGACCACAAATATTATGATTATCATTATCATATTGAGTTATAAGTAAAGACGTAAACAGCGAGGAAAACTTTCTTTTCCTAGTCTAATTGCGTTGGTAGAGGGTGTGAAAACAGACAAAAGCAGCCAATCACGTTCAAGGTCACCAGCAGAGATGAATAATAAACTCGTGGAGAAATTTGAAAGCTCACTTCACAGTGGAGTATGCACTGAAGATGTTAACCGGTAAGGCAATGGAAGATTCACAAATAAACCATCCAGCTGAGAGAATACAACTGCCCCCCCAGAAAATAACCTACTGTTTCTGTTTTTCTCAATTAATATCGTTATTTTTATTCCTTCTCGTTCCTAATGGAACATAGGGCTTCAAGCTAGAGCTTTGAAGTTTCTGTAGCAGTGGTGATTATTTTTACAGGATGGGGTTGCTAGTCTCATGCCCTACCTTCCCTCTTTACCAGTCTTATCACTGACTTAGCAAGGTAAAGGAGTGCGTCGGTGGCCGGGGATCGAACTCCGGACCACCTGCGTGGTCAGCGAGCACTCTACGGCTGTGCCACCGACGCACATATAGATAAGTAGTACAATTTCAGACAAGGGTGCTTATTATCACCAATGATATTCCTAATTGTGGTGGACTGGATTATGCGTCAGACAGTGGGAAACGAGAAGACAGGGATATCCTGGACCGACGTGAAGAACCTAGAAGACCTGGACTTCGCGCGTGGATGATTTATGTTTGATGTCACACAAAATCGAAGACTTACAAGCGAAAACCGACAAACTGGTCGAAGAAGCAGCTGGAGAAGACAGGACTCCAGGTGAACATAGACAAGACGGAGGTCATGAAAATAACCAACCAACAACAGCAGCAACATCCAGTGCCAATCACCATCAACGGGAGGGATTTGAAAGAGGTTACTTCTTTCACTTATCTGGGGAGCATTGTCTCAACCACAGGAGGAACGGACGAGGATGTCAAATCGAGAATCGGGAAGGCGAGAAACACATTCATCAACCTGAAACCAATCTGGAAATCTTCGTCACTCAACATCAACAACAAAATTCGGATTTTCAATACAAACGTGAAGTCAATTTTGCTATACGGATCAGAAACTTGGCGAGTCACCAAGAATATTTTCAACAGGTTGCAGACCTTTATCAACAACTGTCTTCGTTCTATACTGAAGATTAGATGGCCGGAAAGAATCACAAACAAGAAGCTATGGGAACAATCGAAACAGGAACCAATCGCCCAACAAATATGCAGGAGGAAGTGGAGATGGATTGGACACTCGCTGAGGAGGCCGCTGGGTGACATCGCGCGTCAGGCCCTGGAGTTGAACCCAAAAGGGAAGTGGCGAGTGGGACGTTCAAGAATGACATAGAGGAGATCGTTTGAAGAAGAGTTGAAACAGTATGGACTAACATGGATGCAAGTGAAAGGCACAGCAGACAGTTGAAGCCCTATGTTCCACTAGGAACCCAAGGGGACAATAATAATAATACAAATTTCGTTTGACAAGTGATGAAAAACTGGGATGTCATGAGAATTTCTTCAAAAACACCATTCGAAAAACATTATGATGAATAATTTTGTCCCAGAAAATGTAAGAAATAGGAAAAGTAAGAAGATGTAATGACCTAAAGTAAATTAGGGTTTATATTATTGAATTTTTATCGATGTATGCTATCGATTCAGTACATAGCTTTTGTATCATAAAATTGGAATTTATTATTATCATCGTTGTTCCTTTGGGTTTGGAATGGAAAATTAGGCTTCAACATCACATGTCAATTCCACCCTATTCTTTTCAGTCCTCTTTATCTGGCCCCACGATTGAGCATAGGCTTTCATCTCCAAGTAACTCTCGGACTAACTTCCGTTTACCAGTCGGACTGCACTCGAAGATCCCCTTGGCCAACGATGTCACTCAACACTCTCCTCAAAGTGCGTCGGATCCACTTCCATATTCTTCCACATATAGGTATTAGGCAGTTGGTTCTTGACTGGCATGTTTCTAGAATTCTTTTTCGCTAATACTTTCTGACTGATCATGTTGATCTTCAGTATTGAGCGCAGCTGGCAGCTATTAATAAAAGTCTTAAGTGGCTTGTTGGAAATGTGTTTCGTGAGGCATCAAATCTCTAAACCATGTGGAAGAAATAACTTGACATTAACGGTGAAAATCTGAATTTTGCTTTTTTTTGAAGCTGAGTACAGCAGATTTCCACACAAATTTCAGGGCAATGAAAATTTATCTTGCCTTTCCGATCCTAGCTTTAGCGTCTTCATCTATGCCACCTTTATTCGAAAAGATGCTGCCTAGATAAGGGGAATGGTCACTTTCTTTAAAAATCTCTTCCGTTTATAATGATTAGTGGTTGGGTTTAATTCATCAGCTCCGACTTCGCTCCTCCTCCTTCTGGAAATTCGTTGACTTTCATTTATAGATCTTTGAGTTTGTGTAATTATAAGCATAAATAAATTTACTGGTCATGTGAAATAACTATATAAATAGCTGTAGTTTCCAGTGAGATTATCTTTTTGATGAAACGATCAACCTTTACCTACTCAGACTTTTGTCTTTCTCACTGAGGAAATAGTATTCTAGTCGTCAGTTGTATATTCCTGTGCTTTGAAGTAACAGTAGAACAAACCCAAATCCATTAGAAGTTAATTGGTGGATGGTGACTAGCAGTGGAATCCAGGATGCGCATTTCGTCCTATTTGAAACTATGGGCACTGGGTTCGAGTCTCGGTGGGAACATCATCACTCACTGAGAAATGCAGGTACATCCAAATGACGAGTCCCGAATAGGACGAAGTGGGCATCCTGGATTCCACTGCTAGTCACCATCCACCAATTAAAATTCTAATTACATGCCCAGACATCGTCGAAGCATCTGCACAAGAAGCCGACAGACATGTCAACCTGAGACCGAGGAGCACTTCGGTCCAATCAATCGACGGGAAAATCTAAAATTCACTTAAATAACCCAAATCCAGTATAGTACCAAATAAAACAGAACGAATTTAGGCTTGTTGCTTATGTTTCCTCAACTATTCAACAGATGTTTCTGTGTATTAATATAATAATAATACTTTTGATATACTCAAAGTGAATTAAAAATGAATAGGAACATGTAAAGTGCTCAAATCTTTCAAAGACGAATACTTCTAGCAAATTTTACTATTTTTAGAAATATTATCAGACTTTAAAATACCAAAATCACTAACGGTCATTTCTACAAGGCTATATTTAACATAGTACTTGAAAATATTTCCCTTATGCGTAGGAGTGAAGTGTCAATTGTGAAATTGTGCATATTCGTTAGCTAGAATGGTGTGTAGGTTGGTGCATTACGCCTACGGATGATGTGTGCATTTTAGAAGCTGCTTAAAGCTTCAAAAAAAAATTGAAATTGAAATGCAATCATGCATTAATTAGTAGGCAGGTACACATGAGAAGGTAATTTTCGATAAATACTAGTTAGTTTAGCTCGTCAGTGCTTTTTTGTAAAACAGCTTATCGCTAAACTAATGCTGACGTGGTAAGAAGTATATATATACATATGAACTAAATTTTGGACGCACTAGTGAGCGTTAATCTACAAATTCTTTTAAAATGATAAGATTAAAACGCCAAAGCGAAAATTTTTCCTTTCTAAATGACAATTTGTAATTGCTATGATGTGTTTATCAGTTATTTTTTCTGTTTCTTTCTGTTTTAGAAGTAATTTCAACATTACTATTTTAAGAAACAGCATACCATGATAATATTGTCTTCATTCTGGACAGTATTTATAAAATATACAGAATAATCAGAGGAGTTTATTGCATGATATTTCCTCCCTTTGTACAATATCTTCAAGTAAAGTATTAATTGAAAGTATATCCTTCCTGTGACATAATGATCTCTGAGATGAAGCACAAACCATTCCATTATGTGATATATCTATCTGCTTTGTCTCCTTCCTTCAAGAAATCCACGATATATCTGGTTACAAGCTATTTGTAAGATGTTCAGGAGTATATTTTGGAACTGAAGGACATAAGTGAAGAACAATTATCTCATGTATAGGGATACATTGCCACTCACTCTCAAGTTGGGTAGGAACTTAGGAATCAGGAGCTTTTAAACATTTAAATACACACAAGAGTAGGTAATACCAATCAACAAAATAATTGAGCAAAGAATATCCTTTTCGATAATTTCCTCTTCTGACTCTACAATCACATATTTATGTTTATATACATAGAATATTATAGAATAGTAGTCAATAGCAATATTGGTGTTTTTTAAATAATATCGATTTGTAAAATAAGATCAATGGAATTACAGTTCATTAAAGATGCTTAAATTATAATAATAAAGGTATGATAGCAAATAGAATATCAACTAAAATTAGGAACATTTACACAAAAATTGAGGATCATTCAAACCTAGATGGCCAAGGCAAGGATAATGTTTGAACTAGCTTCTTTTGAACGCACAAATTCGGCTTCTTAATGTGGATCCCGATGGCCGGTCTCACCAACATTTAGTAGTCGAACTGTTAAGGCGAAGTTAAGATTTGTTGGTATGCGGTAAATGACTTTGAAAGCCGCCTGGTTAACATCCATCTTGTGTTCTGTATCCACAAGATGAGATAGAATAGCGCTATGAATAGATTTTGTTTGTCCTTTACTTAACCACACAGCTCTGATGTTCGGAAATCCGACGGATGTAGTCCTTAGTGAAGTGGATCTACAGGTTTTATCTCTTGGCCCTAAATTTTGTGATAGCCATGTAAAAATTAACAAAATGGATGCACAAATTCAGTTCGAAAGTCTCTACACCCAAACGGAAGGCCTAACACCCTCATCAACTGAAGACATTGAAAGACTTAAATCAACACTGGTCGATTGTTACTATTATTACACGAATAGTAAACGAAATTCGGATAGTATTTTGACCAAAAAACATAGAGAAGCACTAGATGTTCCCCGTAAAAATGATAACATAATAATAACAAGACCGGATAAGGGCTCAGGAGTGGTTATCATGAAGAAAGCGGAATACTTTGAAAAGATGAATACTATTCTTAATGATAATCTAAAATTCTAAAAAATCTCTTCTCTGGATCCGATTGAAAAGATAGAGAAACAGTTAGCGGAAACATTGAGAAGACTGAAACAACAAGGCTTTATCTTTAAGAGTCAGCATACATCACTTAAACCCACTGGAACGTTCACACCAAGATTATATGGTTTGCCTAAAGTGCACAAAAAATGGTGTATCGCTTCGACCAGTATGAGATACGTTAAAGTCACCATACCATCACCTAGTCAAATAGTTAGTCGAACTCTTACAGCCTCTTTATACTGACTTGGTGAAACACAGTGTAAAGGATACTTTTGGATTTGTTGAAAGGATAAAAGATTTAAATGTTGTCAATAGATTCATGATATCATTTGATGTATCTTCCTTATTCACCAATTTGTGTACCACTTATGGAAACAGTGGACTTTGTATGCAAAGAACTCATAAGACGAAACATCGATGGTGGTATTCCTATATCTTTTATAAAAGAGCTTCTGTTGAAATGAACAATGAATGTTCACTTTTTATTTAATTAGGAACTGTATGGATAAATCGACGGTGTGGCAATCGCGTCACCACTAGGGTCCATTCTAGCCGACATTTTTCTTGCGAAACTAGAAAATGAGCCTTTGAAGGATGTTATTGATGAACTTGAATTCTATTGTCAGTACATGGATGATACATTTTTGATTATGAAAAATGAGAAGGAAGCAAAGAACATCCTGGATAAGTTTAACGAGGTTCATTCAGCAATAAATTTTACTATTGAGAAAGAAAAGACTCTAGTATTTGATTTCTAGACGTCCTTATGACCAGAAAAGAGGATGGTGCAATAAGAAGAAGTGTATATAGAAAACCTACATCAACGGGTCAGTATACTCATTTTCTCAGCTTCGTGACCTTAAAATACAAACGCAATGTGATAAAGTGCTTGGTTCACAGAGCAAGAGCGATCTGCTCGGATGAATGTCTTGATGAGGAACTTAATAATATTAAACGGCTGCTAAGTGAGAATGGTTATCCGGAAAAGTTTATTGATAAGAACATGAATCTAAAATCAAAGCAGCTCAAGGTACCAACAGTTCCTAAAAAGGCCTTATTCTTAAAAATGCAGTTCCTTGGGGACAACATTATTTTTTTATTATTTTTGATTACAGCTTGATGCCACACCGTCTTTTCAGTACAAGTATGGCATTTTCAGCATGGATATCGGTAGCCCAAATTTCGCAGGCCGTCCACAGATGTCGGGTGTTCGTCGGCAGGGTATCGGACCCCGGACCAAGTGCATGGTCGGCGAGAGTCCTAACCACTGTGCCACCGACGCACATCAGCGAGATACTAACACAACGCCTTAGAAATGCAGTAGAAAGAGCATTCCCTGCAGCTGAATTGCGCTGTGTCTTCAAAACTACTCCTCTTTCGTGTCCGGGAGTAAAAGACAAACTGCCTAATTTCGCCTCTTCCATGTGTAGACACCAATACAGATTATATCTGAATAGATTAAAGCAAACCGAACGAGAGAAAATATATGCAATAGAGAGATGGAAGTTTCTGGTAGCTTAAGTTTTAAGCAGACCATCAACCAACAGGGTGTTTGTCATTTACTGCAAAATACTTTTTAATTAGGATAAACAGTTTAATTAAATCTAGAGGAATAACTGAATAACTACACGTGAATTATATCACAAACAGACTTCAAACAATAAGCGCTAGACAGTAGTAGTGATAGTGATAATAACAGCTTTATTCTAAACAGTGTTGATATAATTCTCAAGTGATGGTATATCGAAAGGAGCCTGGATGGGAAACGAAGAGTTAGGCATTTATCCGACAGTGACCTGAAGATGGTGTGAGGAGGAAATTAATGCTTATGGGTAATTGTAGAGCCAGCTAAAGAGAACTACATAGTACAGGTTAAAAATGGAGATGTGCTGATGAATTCCTGTGTTCCACTCTGAACCCAAAGGAGCAAAATTAATAAAAAACACACTGTTCAGGTTTTCTTGATAAGTAGGAAGAGATTCAGCTGCATGAAGAAGATGTGAGCGAAATCCCCTCAACTGTCTTGTTCCCACTTTATATATGACGCTAAATGAGTTGTCTAACGATTATACATTATAAGTGAGCTACTGACAGATGTATGGTTTCCTTAGCCAACCGTGATCTTAGGGATTCATCAGTGTATCTGGACAACATCCCACTGATACGGTCTATGTCCTTCATTCTACATGTTTACGCAATGTCCACTGTCAGTGTTAGTCAACATTCAATGGTTTGTTTATTCGAACTGATTTCCATCTGGCAGGAGACAACAATAGTGACCATTGCTTAATCGTATCTTGGTTATCATAGGGCTGGAGAAATACGATTAGAAGTATTATTGTACATTTTTTAGCGTTTATTCATAGGCTTTGCACAGTGCAACTTGAAATCCTGTTTCGTAATCGGCGGAGGAATAAACAATCGTATTGCCTTTCGGTTTTCTGATATTCCGCTTTGGTTACTGTGTTCTTTAGGCATAATCTTCTGAAATCAGCGATAGTTTGAGGATCTTTGAGATCTGGACATTTAACATCCACTTTGGTCGGTGTATTGTTTTCACAACTAATGCAATCTATTTAATATGTCCACACTATTCAAATTAGACGGCATTTTCGTCACTGCACTCATAAAATACAAAGTGGCAGTCGAAGAAACTGTATGCTTTGTCTTACTTTGATACGAGTGGACAACTACGGATACTGATTCGATAAGTTTTTTAGATATACTACAGATTGAAGTAATCTGTTTAACTGAATGACATTCGAAGGATAATTTGTGATGTAGCACTAGAATGCACACCAACCAGGTTTGTGCTCCGGGTTTCGATCGCTGGCCGACACACTTCTAACCCTGGCTTAGTCGGTGGTAAGCCCAGTTAAGACGGAAGGTTGGGCGTGAGATTAGCAGCCCCACTCCATGAAAATAACATAACCCCATAGCTACTGGAACTTCAAAGCTTAGCTTTGAAGTCCCATGTTTCACTCGGAACGCGAAGGAACGAAATAAACGGCGGGGGGTAATTCATAATTAGTAATCACGTTATATGATTAGCACAGAATAAATTCTTAACATTAAAAGAACACTGATCCTTTATTTTAAAATAATATTACAAGGTTGCATGACTTGTTTGATAGTTCATTGGATGTTTTGAAACATGAATTCCTTCCAGCGAACGAAAATCACTTGTTAATAATAGTTGTGGAAAGTGTTCACCACCTTCCGTGAATTTTATAAAGACTTTTGTGTAATTTATCTTAAAAAAACCTATACTGTCTATTCATTTTTCAACATATGATAATTGAACATCAATTTTTAAGTGTTGGTTTGCGGGGGGTTTAACTGGTTATAGGATATAATTATGAGCTGACGTCAATTAGAGAACCCCTTGGAAACCTAAAAGTACTGGAAGGCTATTTCCTCCCAGTTTGAGGCTCTCCACAGTGCCCACCCACTATCAGGGTTTGAACTGAGGACCTTTCACTCATGAGCCGAGATCATAGGCCATTCAGCCATTGGGATCCGACTCACTGGCCAGCCCATGAATTCCAAATTCTGCCAATTCACTATATAGCGTGACCACTAGCGAGTATCATAGATAAGTATTTGTCCTCACACCTGACCTGCTCCCTCTGACTGGTCACAACGTCTCACTAGAACTCAGATAACTACCTACCTAAATAGGGCCAGTCACTAGTGAGCATCGGATGCATCTGATGCTCATTGTGAAATCCTGTAAACATCAGTTTCTCACTAACTTGGAGGAAGGTTTCTGATTACAGTCATTACAGTGACTAAACCTCATCAGTGGTTGACAAAGTAAAGGTGACAAGCATGTTCAATAACTTCATTGATTCCCGTAGCTGCAAACACGAGAAGCTCAAGTATTATCATTGGCAGATATTTGGGCCAACCTAAAGTACTGCAGCCATGGAGCACGAACGTATCGATGACCATGGACGCATACAATTCATTGGACTATAGAAGCAGCAGTTATTCCTGCACCAGTATAAACGCTGTGCACGAACTGATGTGCATATGTCAACCTGATAATAATAACAATAATAATTTGCTTTAGTCCAGAAACAGTACTAGTGGTACAGTGTGGAATTTTCAGCACATATCTACAATATTTGCATCTAATTTTACCGACATTTAAAATAAGTACTAAACAAACAAAAAAAATAAATCTGAAGACACCAACAGCAAAAAAGGCAGGATAAACACAAAATAATTGTAAATGCGAAAAAGTACCAAAGTCTACCAAGGTCTAATGCAGTGTTTGTGGTGGTAGTGTGAGTAATCCTGAATAATACGAAATGTTTGAAGGTGGTGGCTATGGCGTTCACAAACAATGATTGTCAGTTTAATATTGCCGAAAAGCATAGAAAATAAGAAAAAAAACAACCACAAAACTAATAATTACGTGATGGTTAATGACAGGACAATTTTATAAAACTCATAGTGCAGATGGAGTAGGAACCAGTGGATACAGAAAAGAAGGAATATAGTAAAGTACAAAAAAGGAAGCCAATGTTAATATTTCAGGGGGCTAAGTTTGTTTGAAGAAGGATTTCACTAAAGAATACAAAATAAGAGAGAAATAAAAGAGTATGAAATTATGTTGTTAATAACAAAGCAAGTCACAGGTTTGACGCTTAACATTGTCTCTGTCGCTTAGAACACGGGCCAAGTATGGTATCGTTGAGTTCCTGTACTTGGTTGTACGAGCATAGATTCTTTTATACTGATTTCTGGTTTTACTTGATGAGATACAAGGAGAGAGTTGGTAATAGAGGGGGTGTTGGGGGTCGGAGAGTATGGTTTTTGACCATCTTTCGCATGTATTCAGATGCCTATCAACTAAAGTGGTGACGAGCTGACTGAGATTTACACCACTAGTCCTACTTACTTTACTTTACTTCGGCTATCTCCTACGGGAGGATGAGCCGGCTTCACGAACATCTCGAATCATCGCTGCCCAGGCGCGGCGATCTGTTGCAAGGTTTTGCGACAAGGTAAGAGAGTTCATGAAGTTTCATGGGAATTTGGTACGAGTGATGTCCCCAGAATCGCTCGGCCTTTTGTTTGAGAGTGCAGCTCTAGCCTTTACACAACCAAGTGTGATCTACAAGGCAGTAGGAGTGGAGTAGGGAGTCCACTATCCATTGGCAGCCGGTGACCGGAGTTCGGTTCATACGCCTTTTTGAATGGGGCCAGATATCCAGGACATCCAACAAGCCCTTTGTCCATACGTCTGCCGGTGAGCTCCAGTGAGCTTCATACGCCAGTCGTTGGAGGTTTGGAATCAGGGTTTAGCCATCTCCCCTAGACTGTCATCCAATGGACAGTCAACCCGGTGAAGAGCGCCGAGCATCCGCTTTCGCCCTCTCACTTTGGTGAAAAGCACCTCCGCCACGTGAAGGCAGTGAGTAGGACTTCCTCAGGAGAGGCTATGTAAGACGCCCGGTCATATGGGAGCATTTCAAGAGGTGTGCGGAGGGGTGGCCAACCCGCAGCGCAAGGCACCCACCCCCGACCATCCTGAGGCTTTGGAGGCCTACTGACTACCTTCAACATCCTTCTCAGGATGGTATAGTCCTTTTTCAGTAGACCAGGAAAGACTAACGGGGAGCAGTAAAGTAGAATAGGTAAGATACAAGAGTTGACAAATTGTGAAAGTAGAGGTTGGGTGATTCCAGATTGTCTAAGTTTCTTAATGTAGTAAGTAAGACAGAACACTTTCTTAGAAATCATTGGGATATGAGATGTCCAAGTAAGGTCGGAAGATAGAACTAGACCGAGGTATTTAGCATTAGACTTAGTTTCAATTTTAGTCCCCTCAATGCTACAGGCTTCATGAGAACTTACTAGTGTTTGTAGATCTCGTTTATGCCTAAGGGAGAAGTCAATAGTCTGGCATTTTGATCTTGTTTTCATGTACTGTTTGGCCAACGAGTTGATAGCAGGTTAAAATTAGGGTGTTTTGTCATTATTATCTCTGTTTTTCTAGTAAATAAATAATAATTGCTAGGAAAGCATTTCGTTGTTCATACCGATGAAACCGTTTTGATAGCTATGAAATTTAGAATTTGATGCTCTTCATTGTAAACGGAAAGCATTTTTCAGTAATGTAAGAGTAATATTTCATTATAACTACGTTAATTTTCTTCGTAAATAAACGACTTTTTGATACATAATACACGGAAGGTTCTGAAATCCAATGAGTGTTATGCGTTCAAGAACAATAATGTATTCTCACTCTATGGTCGTTATTCTTTATGTTTGTCATTGTTTCAAGAATGAAATGAAATTGTGATGCATCGAAACTGCTTGTTTATTTGATTAACATAAAATTTTCACATCCTTTACGGTTTTGGACAAAGGCAAACATAGTGCTTTTGAGTTTACATTTTTCGACTCCGTACCTAGATGTCTCCTGCTAAATAAGCTCTCTATGACAAAAATTGAGTCCTGGGTCACTAACTGGCTGCATTCCTACTTCTCTGACAGAAAGCAGTACACCGTATGCAAAGGTAAATCCTCCTCTGCTGCGCTCACTGAAGCTGGTGTCCTTCAGGGTGCTATAATCTCCCCACTTCTCTTTTCTTTCTTTCTACATGACTTACCATCTTCAAATGGCATTAATTTTGTCAAATATGCTGACGATCTGACTGTATCTTTGCCTGTCAAATGTCAAAGCGAGTGCTCTAAAATTAATGGCTTTCTGTCAGAAATCAGCCAGTGGTCAAAGGAAAACGGTCTTACCCTAAACCCCTCCAAATGCCAAACAGTCAATTTCACCTTTAGGCATAAATCTGACCTAAACAAACTGTTTAGCTCTCACGAGGTGTGCAACATAGATGGCACTGAAATAGAAACCAAATCGGAAATTAAATACCTAGGCGTCATTCTATCTGCTGATCTCTCCTGGTCGTCTCATATCTTAGCAATTTCTAAGAAAATATTCCGTCTTACCTTCTACATCAAGAAGTTAAGACGAATGTCTGGTATAACCCAACCCTTACTCCTACAATTCGTTAACTCTCGCATTCTGCCTATTATTCTCTATTGTTCCCCCTCAATTTTTCCCAGGCTACTGAAGAAAGACTATAGCATATTACGCAGGGTGTTAAAGGTTGTCAGCAGGGTAAGCAACGTGCCACTTAACCAGCTTGTTAATATTCTGGTCGACAGGCACATGGACTCATGTGAAAAATGGGCCAAATCCATTTTATCTAACTCACATCACCCTCTTCACTCACAACTCTCCCCTTGCATCTCATCAGGTAAAACCAGAAGCCAATATAGAAAACTATATGCTCGCACCAGCAAGTACAAAAACTCAACCATACCCTACTTAGCTCGTGTTCTGTGCGATAAAGAAAGCATTAGGCGTGATACCTATAATTCATTAAATAGTCAGTAGTACAATTGGACCTCGTCTTTCCAACTCATATCATTTATAGGTACAACATTTTCTTTCTTTCTTTTCCTTTTCTCTCTCTCTCTTTTTCCGTTACGTGCTGCTTTGTTTCTTTCTCTCGCTTACGCCGGTAAATATGACAGCACCTACTTTTCTAACACCTTCAAACACTGTTCAGGTTTGGCTTTGCTACCGACATGCTAATATGTTGTTGTCATAATGAACTGAGATTTCCTTAATCTATGTAGAATTCTATTTATTGATAATGTACTAACTGGATGCAATACTGTAGTAAAAATGCTGAGAATTCCATTCTGTATCACAAATAATGTTTTGGAATAAAGCAAAATTATTATTGTTATTATTATTATTTCATATGACTTCCTAGCTAGAATATTTATTATCAGAGACAGAATTATGGAGACAATTTATTTTGATTTATTCTCACAGTGTTATTCAGTAATATTTACTGATAACCCCATTTCGGGCATAATTTATTACTGCTCATAATCATATCAAGGCACCGCTCACATAAATTTCTAACTTGGTTTATATAATTCCATTATTTTTCATCGCTTGATTTGATTGGTAGTAGCATTTTCCATATCTCTAGTATTGACGATTTGTTATTCTTATTGCATATGTTGGGTGCAGATTCGATGAACAAAGACTCAGTAATCAATCTCTCTCTCTCTTCACTTACCTATATTACTTCTTAGAATTGTAACCCTCTCACACTTACTGTGTGTTAATGCATACAGTGCGATCACTGAGTTTTCTTTTAGATCCCTTATCTTCTGGGGGTCTATCATTCTCCACGTAGCTAAATTCTTATGTTCTGACAGGCAATCTGACTACTTATGACCTACTAGTTTGACCTGTGTAGTTGACTACACTCACAGTCATTGTAGTGTAGTTTTTAGATGATATTATTTTGTCTAATTGGGTCAGCCGACAAGGTCCTTTAACCTACAGAGCTTGTCCTACCTGAGTGAGTTTGTAGGTTTGAATGCCACCCTAATTCCTGCTTTATTGAGAATCCTACGTAGGGTCTCAGATGTCCCCTCCTTATATGGTATAGCAGTAGATGCCTTATATTCTCTCTTATTTATGTTATTATTATCAGTTTCACCATTATTTTAATTTTGCTTTCGGCCTTTTCTGATCTTCTCAATGAACTAACACAGGAAATTTAGAAACACAAGTATATAGAAAATCAACGCACACAGATCAAATACTCTACTATACTAGTAATAATCCAATTATTCACAAAAGAAACTATGTGCAGACATTGTTTAAAAGAATTCAAACACATTGTAGCACTTCAGCTTTGAAAAGAATGGAAGAAAAATACCTACTAACGGTCTTCAAAAAGTATGGATATCCGCACAATTTCATCAAAAAGTGTTTAAAATCGAATCAAAACACCAACAAGGAACCATCATCAAAGACCACAAGAAAATTCATCCTACTATATATAAAAAATATCTCTGAAATAACAGCTAGAATGCTGAAACAGTTTGAAATAGATATAGCACACAAGCCAGTCAAATCACTTCATTCATGGATATTGTGCAAAGTGAAAGATCCAACAGGAAAAGGAGATAAAATTAATACCATTTACAAAATAAATTGCTACCGTGAACTGTAACAGATATTACATCGGTCAAAGTGGGCATCCCCTTCGAATCAGAATACACGAACACAAATCAGCTGTGAAAAGACATGATATATATTCCTGTTTCATATCAATGCATATAGATAATTATGGACACTAATTTGGTGATTGGGATGATGTCGAAAGTTTAGACAGAGGAAACACCGAAAGTGCAGCCAGGGAATTCCCAGAAGCCTGGCACTCAAACGAATATGCGATTAACAAAAATGTTAATATAACCAAATCTACCAACCAACAAATAAAAAGTAAATCAAGTGACGAGAAAGTTCAAAATCCGAGTCAGTAAGAAACGATCAATATGTATGTAAAGATGGTTACCGGGAGACACAATTCTATCACTCATGGGAAATTTAAATCCGTCCACTGTATGCTAAAATTTGCGCTGAAAGGGGGGATGTTGTCCAGATGGACGATGAAAGCTCCGCAACTACACCAACCAGCTCAGAGAATACTACTAATTGCAAATAACATAAATTATCCAAATATCAGTGGCTAGGTATCCAGTTGATTGACACTGTCGTGAACCAAAATTTCAAGAGGCTTTTATTTTAGACGAAGTGGAATAGTATAATTTCTAAAAAGAAACACAAACACGGTCGTCAGTTCCACATAGATCAGAAACACAAGACGATATCAGAACAGTACTCAGTAAGCACAACATCAGGGTTTACTTAAAAACATCACACACACACACTACAAAGCAACTTTATCTATGTAAATGACCAAATCCCTAAGGATTCTCTATCTAATTTTGTCTACGAAATAAAATGCTTGGAATGTGATGTGGTATACTTCAGAGAAACATCACGAGAATTCAAGATCAGAGGAAACGAACACTGTAGAATTGCCTCTGTTCGACCACCGGGAAATCCAGTTTAAAAGAATAGACACGGAACAAAGAGAACTCTTTTCGATACATTCATCATCAGGTTCTACAATTATATATACATTATAATGAATGAATGAATTAGTATTATGAACGACATTAATGTTTAAATAACATTAAATCAATAATATTGATAAATTGCAGCTGAACAGCATCAACATAAAATAAACTGAATGTCAGGAGAATTAGGAAAGGTAATAGTACAAATTCATGAGTTTATAGTCTCTACTGAGGGCCAGGGCAGTAGTAGGGGCTGGACTTGTTTCTTTTGGACACAGAGCACCGGTTGTTTGAGGCGAATCGCAATAGCCTCTGATGTTTGGAGCATGCGGTGGTTCGACGATTTTGGTAGTTTGTTGGGCACCCGGTATATTATAGAGAAGGATTCGTCTACGCTGGCTTTGTGACCGGTTTGCACCAGATGGTCTAATATCGAGCTGTTAGTAGTTTTAACTACACCTTTACTTAGCCATAGTGGGATATGTTCTAGCTAGAAAAGCTTGAAAAATCATCAGACGCAGGTCTACACGCTTTAGTTTCAGGTCAAAAAATTGATGTTGACAATATTGAAATAATCGAGAAAAATTTCCGAAATCATAAACTACGTCTAATATCAGAAGCACTTCATATCAAGTGGAATCCAAATTGTCTGAATACGAATGATGGACTAAGACAGAACACCTCCCTTACTTCCTTGATGAAATGATACAACCAACGCCGGTGTGATAAGCAATTCCATTTTATAAATACACACTGCTTTTATAGTTTCATACACGTATCGAATCCAAAAATCTAAACATGGTTTCGTTATCTTTAACGACTGGCCAGCTTGACAACACGGGAATTACCCCATGCTGATGAACGATGATTAAGTTGTTATATTTAAGCTGAGATTTTATAAATTCTGCTTTAATATTACTACTTTGATAAAGCTATTAGGAGCAGCATTATATAGTGAAACGTCAGTAAGAGCAACAATATCGTTTTGTTTTTCATTCATTGAGAAATACAAAAAATTTTATAATAATGAATATCCTATAACCAATGCTCAAATTTTCTCAAACTTTTAAGTGTACTTGGTATAGACATATGAAACTTAAAAACACTTTAAATATTTTTAAAAAATTTAACTATACTGTGGTAGACAGATTTTACTGTATTTACTTTTTCGCTGAAAGTATTTATATTTCTCAGAAGAGTGATTTTCTAAAGGTATTAACATTTCTAGTGTCTAAGAAGTGTTTTTTCTTTCACCTATTGGATTATGCAAACAAAGCTTAAGTCACTGAATTTTTCTATAAATTTCTATTGTGAAATGAAGCAAGACAAACACTCTTCACAAGAGATTTTGTTCATCTCTTTCTTTTATATATCCAGTAGTGTCAAATGGATGAACGCCGGATAGCCGTTTCCGTGGTTTTGAGGCTGAGATCGTCATTGGCGTGTCTGGTTGAACTCAGCTCACATACAGACGAACTAGTCCAAACCACATGATATCTGGCCAGCTGTTTTTGGGTCAACTGGTCATATCATAAATGAAATTCACCGTCTGTAAATTAGTTGGCGGTTGACTTTTTCACTACAGTTTCTTTTGGAAACGAAAATTATTCAGATTACAGTATCTGATCTACTTGATGCAATGCAGAAGATTCGTAGTTCAGGTGGATAATTTTGATGTAGTTGTGTTCTCTGAACTGGATGGTTTACTGGCGAAGATTTCATTGCTACCTACTAGGCAACGTCTTCAGCGTATACTTCAATTCGTTGAAGTGGGCTTTTAGATTTCTCCACGAGTTTAGTTTATTAGTCATCTCTCCTGGTAACATTCAACTTTGTGGTTGATTGTTTTTGTGTGTTCTCACACCCTGTAGGTTACTTGTATTGTATTAGAACTGATTGTTTCCTTGACTTCAACCTTGACCCTTTGTGTGTGAGATTTCCTTCTTATCGGTTGGTAAATTTTGTCTATCTCGATGTGTCTATTGATTGATGATTCACTGGAATGCCAAGCTTCTAAAAATTCTCTAGCATTCTTGTTGTTTCCTCTGTATAGTGTTTGAACGTTGTCCCAGTCGAATTGATGTCCGTGGTTGTCTGTATGTAGTGATATGAGTGATGGAATGGATATCATGTCTTTTGACAGCTAGCTTATGTTCGTGGATACGAAGACGAAGGAGGCATCCACTTTGGCCAATGTAGTGGTTTTCGCAGTTGTTGCAATTTATTTTGTAGATGATGTTGGTTTTATCTTCTTTCGTTGTTGAATCTTTTGGTTGACATGGCGCCAGCTGCGTGAGGTAATTTCGTTGGTTTGTGTACGACGTCAATTCCCAAAGGTTTGAGAAGCCTCGCAGTGATTTCTGAGATATCCTTTATATATGACAGGGCGATTTTCTTTGTGATTTCCTTGGGGGCCTTTGATTTGGTGTATTGGCTTGATGGTATATGTCTTTTGATGAAATTCCGTGAATATCTATTCTTTTGGAAGAAGTCCATGAGGTATCTTTCTTCAAGTTTCCTTAAGGTGAGAGTAGTGCAATGAGTCCTGGCCATCTTGAATAGTGATTGTATACAATTCCTTTTGTGTGTTATTGAGTTGCTGCTGTTATTATGGAGTATTTGGTCCTTGTGAGTTGATTTTTTACAAACTCGAGTTTCTAATTCACCTGTTGTTGTTCACTTGACAAAGACGTCTAAAAAAAGGGTTTTTGTTTTCGGATTCCTCTTCTCTCGTGAATTTGATGTCGTTGAAAACGCTGTTTATGAAGTTGTGAGGGTTGTCCAACTCGTTTCTTTTGATCATTACGAATGTGTCATCTACATAACGTGTCCAAATTATGGGTTCGATCTTTGGTAGTATTCTATTTTCGAGCCTTTGCATCACTGCTTCTGCAATCAAACCTGATATTGGCGATCCCATGGGTGTTCCTTTAACTTGTTCATATATTTGACCGTTGAATTAGAAGTACGTTGTTAGGCATAGATTTATGCATTCCATCCAACTTGTGTGTTACATTTTTGAGTGTTATTGGAGGTGCTCGTCATTGCTGACTAATTGCTCCATGGTCAGTTTTGCTAGTTTTTGTCCGATTGAGGTACATAATGCTGTGACGTCGAAGGATACCATTATTTCTTGGTCATCTATCTGAATGATTTTGATTTTCTCTAGAACTTGGATTGCAGATTTCATGGAATGATATCAGAAATGTGAAGCGTTTCAGTTTTCTTGGCATCATAAATGCTAATCAAGAATGCAAGCATATTTGCATGTCCTGCTGATTGATTGAGATGAGTAGATGTATACTACTCAAATCAACCAGTAATAGTGAGTAGTATACAACCACTCGTCTCAATCAATAAGTAGTATATAGTTTTATGTGAATATTCTTCGGTAGGACTCTTATTGGTTTTCCAGTTTTTCAAAAATTATTTATCTGAACTTTTAAACTAGTTGAAATTTTATTTTAAAAATATAAGGTCTTCTTGCTATGAACTGTAGCGAATTCCTAAAAAATTATTTTCTAAACTTCAAAAGTAAAAGCTTCTTTTTAAAATGATTTACAATAGTAAGTTCAGCATATTTGAATGAAATTCGTTTTTACTTAATCTTTTGGTTTGAGTGGATTTTGAATTTTATTATTATTGTTGTTTCCTACAGTTCCTAGAGGAACACAGGGCTTCAGCCGCAGGTCTTCACTGCCTTCGGTTCTGTGCCAACCTGTCCACCTGACTCCACGTCTGCCCACATGCTTTCATCTCCTCTTCACATAACCTTCTCTATATCATCCTCCCACTGACGACCAACTCACCGCTTCCCATTAGGGTTCCACTCGAGCGATGGCCTGTTGTGTGATGTCACTTGGTGGTTTCCTCAGAGTATGGCCAATCCATCTCCATTTCTTCTTGCCTATTTGTTTCACAATCGGTTCCTGGTTGGTTCGCTCATTGCCAGAGGTCCCTGTTGGTGATCTTTCCTGGATGGCCATCTGATCTTCAGCGAAGTATTGAACGAAGACAGCTGTTGATGAAGGTCTGTAGTTTGTTTGAAGTACTCTTCTTGACACGGCGCCAAGTCTCTGATCCGTATAGTGGCGCTGACTTCACATTGGAGTTGAAAATTCGGATGTTATTTTTCATGGTGAGTGCTGTTAACTTCCACATAGACTTGAGAGAAATAAAAGCTTGATTTGCTTTCCCGATCCTCACTGCCATGATGTCCTCATCAGTTCCGTCCACCTGCAGTTGAAACGACGCTTCCCATGTCGTTAGGTAGGTAGGTAGGTGAAGGAGGTTGCTTCTTTCAGATTCCTCCCATTTATACTGGCTGACTGTTGTCTGTTGTTATTGCTGTTGGTGTTGGCCAGGAACCTTCATCACCTTTTGAATTTTACACCAGCATATTTAAGGCAAAAGAGGAATAAATTGTTATTCAACTGCTTTCCCATAGTATAGTTCTTGATATTCTTTGAATAGCTAGATTTAAACATTTGATCACAGATAAAATTAAACAAAAACTGTTTGTTCACAAGCGAAATATGTTACTGTTTGGTTTTGGGATAGTTAGAGGTGATACCCATTTGTCCTCACCTACATTTCATGTTGTGATGGAATCTAAGGTTCAGTTTGACCTCATGCTCAAAGATATTTCTAATTTGTATAGTGGATGATGACGATGATTGAAGGTGAGATGAAAATCTAGATCACAGCAAGACTTGAACTGGTGGCCTCCAAACCCTAACGAGGTTATCATTCCACTTCAGTGATCATGCACCACCTGAATAATCTGCTAGCCAGAGTTTATCCCAGTAACAACCTGCACTTATCACACTAAACTGAATATGATTAGCACTGACTGGAAAAAGTCGTAATAAGGCAGCTGGAGTGATGATAAACGAACACTAATGTATCATTAATTCACATGACATCTTGGCACTATGTTTAACAACTTCAATGAAATGATTATCTGGTTAGCAGTTGGGTTTTCTAGCTTAAATGCTAGGACACCAGGGTATTAATTTGGAGGCCACCACACCGGATCTTGTCATTATCCCTATTTTCATTTTACTTTCAACCATCAATTACTACATCAGTAGACGTCTTCCAATCACATATTCTCTCAGTTAGTCTCACCATCAATATTTTTAAATTCTCGCTTATGAGTAAAACTCAGTTATTATATCATTACTATTATTCGTTGCTCTTTTTCAAATCACGGAATAAAAAGACAGTTGCAGCGAAGAAAATTTTCTTTCCGATGAAATCATCAACTAGGCTGTACATTCGTGGATTTATAATAAATGGGTAGGAAAGTTCCAGAATAATTTCTGGTCAAGAGTCAAATTAATAAAATTACAATTAGGAATTAAAATACCATGATAAACAGGGGGACGGATAAAGCTCAAACAAAAGAGCATCATAATTACTGAGAAGATTGACATGTTGTGCAATTAATGGTTAAAAATGTAGAAATAACAAAAATAGACAGGATGTTTGGATGAAAAAATATAGCGGGATCATAATTAATGTGACGAATAATTGTTTATGCAACCAGGGATTAAGTATGTAGAAACAATAAAATGACAAAATAGACAGGATATTTGGATATGAAAATATGGTAGTGTAAATAGGGACTAAGAAAAACTTAAAAATAACATGAATAAACAGGAAGTTTGGATCAGAAAGGTAATGGGATGATCATTACTAGAAGAATTACCTGTTTATGATGGCCATGGTGTGGACAGCGGTTGGACGCATTTCTTTTGTATACATAGCGTGCCTTTGAGCTTTTGGATGGCTAGTGCTTCGGCTCTGCCCAGAAGTCTTAATTATACTCCCTTTGTTAGGTTTGATTGAATCTTGATTGAAAGCTCAAACGCACGCTAAGTATACAAAAAAAAATACGTCCAACCGCTGTCCACACCATGGCCATCATAAACAGGTAATTCTTCTAGTAATGATCATCCCATTACCTTTCTGATCCAAACTTCCTGTTTATTCATGTTATTTTTAATTTTTTCTTAGTCCCTATTCACACTACTATATTTTCATATCCGAACTTCCTGCCTATTTTGTCATTTTATTGTTTCTACATACTTAATCCCTGGTTGCATAAACAATTATTCGTCACATTAATTATGATCCCGCTATATTTATTCATCCAAACATCCTGTCTTTTTTTGTTATTTCTACATTTTTAACCATTAATTGCACAACATGTCAATCTTCTCAGTAATTATGATGCTCTTTTGTTTGAGCTTTATCCGTCCCCCTGTTTATTATGACATTTTAATTCCTAATTGTAATTCTATTAATCTGACCCTTGAGCAGAAATTATTCTGGAACTTTCCTACCCATTTATTATAAATCCACGAATGTACAGCCTAGTTGATGATTTCGTCGGAAAGAAAATTTTCTTCGCTGCAACTGTCTTTTCCTATTATTCTCTTGAGTTCTGAGTAGAACATAGGACTTTGACAGAACAACTGTACTTCATCATTTTCTCTGATGTACTGGGCTTCAGGACTGTCCATAAGCCCTCATTACCCCTTCATGTGATCTGCCCAATGGCACCCTCTGACTGATGTCCAATTAGCCGTTTTCTATTCGTATTCCACTTGAGCGCCTGTCACGTTATGTCACTGAATAGTCCCCCTCAGCGCACGTTTAATACATCACCATTTCGCTTGTCATGCTTGTTGAGTAATAGCTTAGTGATTGGTTTTTCGAATTGCAGAGTTCCTTGTTGCTTGTCCTTTATAACTGGTCATCTGATCTTCAGTGTTGTATGTAGGCATCTGATGATAAAAGTCTTCAGCTTGTTTGAAATACCTTTGGTGACGCTCACTGCAAGTCATTACTGTTAAAGGTCCATATCTTATTCCTTATGCTTAATGTAGCAGATTTGTACATTGAATAAAATCATCACCTTTTTGGCTTTTTACCACATTTTTAAACAGTTGTTAGTTAATTTTTTATATCTGCCTATCAGATATATAATAAAGCGAAAATATTCATGCAGACATCTATAAAACACAAAATAATGGAGCAAAGACATATCGACGCTGTGGCGATCGCGTCACCACTAGGATCCATTCTAGCCGACATTTTTCTTGCGAAAATAGAAAATGAGCCTTTGAAGGATGTTATTGATGAACTTGAATTCTATTGTCGGTACATGGATGATACATTTTCGATTATGAAAAATGAGGAGGAAGCAAAGAACATCCTGGATAAGTTTAACGAGGTTCATTGAGCAATAAATTTTACTATTGAGGAAGAGAAAGACTCTAGTATTTGATTTCTAGACGTCCTTATGACCAGAAAAGAGGATGGTGCAATAAGAAGAAGTGTATATAGAAAACCTACATCAACTAGTCAGTATACTCATTTTCTCAGCTTCGTGCCCTTGAAATACAAACGCAATGTGATAAAGTGCTTGGTTCACAGAGCAAGAGCAATCTGCTCGGATGAATGTCTTGATGAGGAACTAAATAATATTAAATGGTTGCTGAGTGAAAACGGTTATCCTGAAAAGTTTATTGATAAGAATATGAATCTGAAATCAAAGCAGCTCAAGGTACCAACAGTTCCTAAAAAAGCCTTATTCTTACAAATGCAGTTCCTAGGGGACAACATCAGCGAGATACTAACACAACACCTTAGAAATGCAGTAGAAAGAGCATTCCCTGCAGCTGAATTGCGCTGTGTCTTCAAAACTAATTCTCTTTCGTGTCCGGGAGTAAAAGACAAACTGCCTAATTTCTCCTCTTCAATGTGCATCTACTAATTTATCTGCTCCTGTGGAGCCAGTTACATAGACCGTACAATTAGGCGTTTCTCGTCGAATTCCCGAACATCACCCTGCGTGGTTGGTTAACTAAAGGACAAGCAAAATCTATTCGCAGCGCTATTTTGTCTCATCTTGTGGATACAGAACATAAGATTGATGTTAACAAGGCGGCTTTCAGAGTCATTAACCGCATACCAACAAATCTCAATTTCGCCTTAACAGTTCGATTACTAAATATTGCTGAGGCTGTTGGGATCAACATTATGAAGCTTAATTTGTGCGTCAAAAAGAAGCTAATTAGACATTATTCTTACCTTGACCATCGAGGTTTGAATGATCCTCAATTTTTGTGTTAATTTTCCTAATTTTAGTTGATATTCTATTTGCTATTATATCTTTATTATTATTATTTTAATTTAAGCATCTTTAATGATCTGTGGTAATTCCACTGATCTTGCTTTATAAATCGATTTTATTTAAAAGACACTAATATTGTTATTGACTACTATTCTAGAATATTCTATGTAAATAAACATATATATAAAATTGTAGAGCCAAAAGAGGAGGAAATAATCGAAATGGATACTCTTTGCTCAATTATTTTGTGTTTCATAGATATCTAATAATGAATAGCTCAATATTTATGAGAAAAACTCACTCAATAATATGCGTCGGTGGCACAGCGGTAAAATGCTCGCCAACCACGCATGTGGTCCGGGATTAGAACCCACGGCCGACTCACTCCTTTACCTTACTAAGCCAGTAATAAGACTGGTAAAGAGGGAAGGTTGGGTATGAGGCTAGCAATAATCATATGTTCAGAATCAATGCATATATATTTTATATAATAATGAATAGTTTATCAACGATTATTCGACTGTGCCACTGCCGTGTTCATTTTTCCAGCATCAAAATACAATAAAAATAGAGTTAATTTAATGACTGTATAAAATAACACATATTGTTAAGTAAATTTACACTGCAACTCTTTGTAAACTGAATATTTTTCACGTATATGCCAGCGATTATTTACAGTGCTCTACTCTAATGAGTGTTAATTTAGCTTTATATAAAGCTTATGAAGTGGTGAGTTACAAGTGTCCTTCTTGTTTCATTAATTTTTTAATTCATAGAAAATTCCCATTGTAACATATAGAAAATCAAAACAAGTATTCAGCGAAGAGACTCTTTTCAACGAATTTATTGTCAAGCTGTACAATGCTTCAGCTTCAGTCCTCATGTTCCAATGGGAACGTAAAGGACGGAGTTTCCTGGAGTTCTAGTGAGAAGCCGTGACCATTGAGGTTCATGCAGTTTTTTTTACACTTTCCATATTTCCGATTTAGGCATAGCGTCATTTCGATTTAATCTGTGCGGTGTGGAATCGATAAACAAAGATTCAATGATGAATCCCTCTGTCTCTCCATCTAACTATATTTCTGTTTAGCACCTTCACTCTGCACCGACCTACTGTGTGATTACATGCAAGTGAATGCAATGCAATGACCTAGCTAAGTTATTTAGCTTAGTAAGGTCAGTCATTCTAGGTCTAACTAAATTGTTATGCTCCAATGATTTAACTGACCCCAATCTATTAGTTTGACCTATGCAACTGAACTCACAGTCATTGCATAGTATTTGTTAAGTCATATTATTTTTCCTAATTTGTCCTTAAATCAACAAAGTCTGTCTCTGAGATAGTTGGTTGGCTGGTTGGTTTAAATGCCACCCTAATCCCAGAGTCATTGAGAATCCTACATAAGGCCTCTGATATTCCTTCTTCATACCACAGCACTACAGATGCTTTGAATTCTATAATATTTTGTCATTTCCATTAATGGTCTTAATTTTCTTATGGGTCTTCATACATATCTGAACATAGTTAATGGGAAGTTATTTGTCTGATTTCGTTATTTAAATCTTCTGGCCCATATATATATATATAGTTTTTAAGAAGTTATATCCGGTTAGGGAATTGAATCATAAGTGTGAATACATGAAATAATAATAGTAGTAGTATGAAATGCAATTAAAATTAAAATGTTTGTGATTATAATCATAGTTAAATGTCAAGTGGCAAAACAATTAATGTCATATATACAATAATTCATAGGATGGATAAAACTTGGAAAGGGTGTACAAAAGAAATTTAGTAAAGACCCTCAGCTACAGATTTAGAGAAGAAGTAATTGAAGATGAATTGAAAATAGCTATCCCGAAAAATTTATCAAGAAACACATGACAAAGAAAGCCGAAAAGGTCTACTCACTATTCGTAAACAGGAAGCCTCTTTATGTACGACTGCAATTCAAGGGCGATATACCAAGTGAAATAATTACAGAGAAATTAAGAAAATCACTTCATAGAACTTTTAATGCTGGCGAACTACACGTCTTATTCTCTACACGACTGATGGTGATTCCTCGACTGAAAGATGAAATACCTAGACTAGCCACTTCTAATTGTATATACCAATTCAACCACACTTGTTGAGCGAGTAATATCGGCCGTTGTTCCAGAAACTTGATATATATATATAAAACGTGTACAATATGTTTACTTTTCCATTATTCACACTGTATTTTATGTGTGTAATTCAAACAGAATTTTTACAGGGAAGTCCACGGAAATTTGGGACTTTTCCAGGAAAATTAAGAAGCTACTTGACTTTTTAGGAAAAATGTTGCATTTCCTCAAAATTTCTCCTTTATGTTGCCTCCAAATTTTACCCAAAACTACGAAATCGCACCCAAAGTTTTATTTGGGTTTCATTATTATTATTGTTTCCTTTAGTTCCCAGAGAAACATAGGGCTTTCACCACACGTCTCCACTGCCTTCGGTTCTGTGCCAACGTTTTCAGCTAGCTCCACGTCTGACCACATGCTTTCATCTCCTCTTCACATGACCTCCTCCATGTCACCCTACCTTGGCACTGACGACCAACTCGCCGCTTCCCGTCAAATCGTTTGATATGATTATGAGCAATAGTTTGTGCTCGAAACGTCATCAGTTAATATTACTGTAGAACACCACTGTGTGATTTATCAAAATAAAATCTTATCTATAATGGAGTTATACTCTACCAGGTCTTATACTTATTTTTAGTATCCAGTTAGTGAAATTTAAATTTATCAAATAGAACTACTTATGTATGGATGTCTTTTCTGATTAAGGCTGGACGAAAACCTCGTGACAGCATAGAGAAAGAAACTTATCGGAACACTGTTCTGAACTGATACCACAGGAATGCTAGGGATTATTTGGTGTTTGGAAGTGAAATTGCTTTATTGAAAAGAAAGAAGCATTAGTTCCTTGAAAACCTACATAAAATGTAAATGTCAAAGGCACTGTTTTGAAAATTTCCATTTAGGTTAATACCATGCATTGAATACAACGAAAACATCATTTCGATTGCTTTAGAAAAATACAGTCCAGTCTTGTACCAATAATTCATATCCCTTTTGAAGGGTCATAAAAAATTAAAACAAATTGAATGTTCATTAAAACAATTAGTCCCTTTGACAAATTTGAATAAGGCATTTAGAAGACAAACATAGAAAATCCCAATGCGAGTAATCTGAATAGAAATCCAGCATCATCCATTGCAAAGCACTTATTAATGTCAGGTCACAAAATCAATATTAATGACTGTTTCACAATTATTTCACATAACTCTAATTCAAGGTGTACTGAAGGTGATGGAAGCACTTTGGATTAATCACATACATCCTAAACTATGTCTACAAAAAACAGTAGACTTCAACCTTCGCCTACCATGAACTGCTTGACCTGTTTAAATATGACTGGTCATCAGTATGTACTTTTGTTTTTTATATAACTGAGTAATTGTCATGAACTTTATTTTATTATTGTTAACCATGTTGCTAGTTGTAAAGCGGTTGTAACGAAACTACGAAATGATGCCATCATCTCGCGAAATTTGTCTTCTAAATGCCTTATTCAAAAGTGAATGTTCGTTTAAATATTCCAGTAGTATATTCAGAGAATTTTTAGACGCCCAACTGTTTCCAATAACTTATTCACCAAGTTCTACAGTTAAAAACCCATGGATTTTAGAATACAACAGTCAGTAAAGGAAAATAAAAATTTTATTATAAACTTTTTTGACGTGCAGGTACATTCATCCTCTCTTGTTGTTATTACGTCGTTGTAAGTAATGGACAAGAAGCCTTGGACCTAGATTTCGTGCTTGCTGGAACTCATCAGTCAGCAGGGCATATCTGCAGTCTTGCAGAGACTCATGTCCCTCCTGAAATTCGAACCTGTATCACCCACTGCTGCAGTCAGAGACGTTACCACTGAGCTATTCGGACTAACAACTGACCTCTTGTAGGACTGTGTTAGATACTTTGCTTGAGAACTAACCAGTATCATGCCTCTAGTCCTTTTGTTTGGTGCAGACTGAATTCAGCCAAGTTTACAATATGCCTCACCCTCAAGGTTGACTGATAACTGTTGTTATTAAATGGTTGGAGGCCATCGTTAGGAAGCCTCCAGTTGTTAGGATTTATCCTCTCTGTTCACCTTGACCTATCATAAGGTCATCAGGAATGTAAACAGTTCATATTTTCATGTCTTATCATGGCCCTTCTTACTCCCTTTCACCTAGTTTACTGCACAGCATTATCAACGCTATTATTTTCACCCTTTAGATGTATACTAAGCTTCTCTTGTCCCTATTATTTGATTACCTCACATTATATGACCAATTCATTTTATCATTGCATTTGTTATTTGTTATCCCTCGAACTTACACATACAGCGAATCCTGCTTGCCTCACACCCTAGAACTTAAATTTCCATGATGCAGTATTAATAACTCAATGACGCTTCGAGCCTAAATTATGGCTCATAATCATATCAATGTAGTCACTTGGCTTCATAATTTTTCCCATATATGCCTTTTCATCTCTCCCTACCTCTTGTTGTTTTTTGACATATTTCCGGTATAGGCGTTGCGTCATTTCGATTTCACGTAAACGGTGTTGAATCAATAAACAAAGAGTCATTGATCAATCTCTCTTTCTCTCCACCTAACTATACTACTTTTTCATACTTTCACTGTATTCGAATTTCAAAATAAACTGTATAAACAAACAAATGGAGTGGCAATGACATCATCAATAGTAGCAGACATTTGTGAATAGTTGGAAACATAAAGCTCTTAGAATGTCTAACCCTGTTCCTAGGTTATGTGGACAATACTGAACATATCCCTCAGTTTTTTCACACATATAAACTCAATAGTAGACGGAATACAATTCACTTCTGAGTAAGAAAACCAACAAGGTGAGCTGGCCATGCTAAACTGTAAGATAAAACCAAAAAAAATGGTGGGTTAGGAAACCGACACACTCTATTAAATACTTAGACTTTAATTCATCCCATCCAGAATCAGTAAAGACAGGTTTAGTTAAATGTCTATATAATCACGCCAGGAGATTTAATAATGGGCCAGAAGATTTAAATAAGGAAATCAAACAAATAAAGGAAGTATTACCAGTGAATAACTACCCACCAGACTATATTCAGAAATGTATGAAGACCCATAAGAAAACTAAGAGCATTAATGGAAATGACAAAATATTATAGAATTCAAAGCCTCTGTAGTGCTGTCGTATAAAGAAGGAATATCAGAGGCCTTATGTAGGTTTCTGAATGACTCTATGATTAGGGTGGCATTTAAACCAACCAGCCAACCAACTATCTCAGAGACAGACTTTGTTGATTTAAGGACAAATTAGGAAAAATAATATGACTTAACAAATACTATGCAATGACTGTGAGTTCAGTTGCATAGGTCAAACTAATAGATTGGGGTCAGTTAAATCATTGGAGCATAACAATTTAGTTAGACCTAGAATGACTGACCTTACTAAGCTAAATAACTTAGCTAGGTCATTGCATTGCATTCACTTGCATGTAATCACACAGTAGGTCGGTGCAGAGTGAAGGTGCTAAACAGAAATATAGTTAGATGGAGAGACAGAGGGATTCATCATTGAATCTTTGTTTATCGATTCCACACCGCACAGATTAAATCGAAATGACGCTATGCCTAAATCGGAAATATGGAAAGTGTCAAAAAAAACTGCATGAACCTCAATGGTCACGGCTTCTCGCTAGAACTCCAGGAAACTCCATCATTTACATTCACATTGGAACATTGGGCTTCAAGCTGAAGCTTTGGAGTTTCGGTAGCAGTGGTATTTATTTTTACGGGTTAGGGTTGCTAGTCTCATCTTCAAATTTCCATCTTTGCGAGTCTTATTACTGGCTTAGCGAGGTTTTGAAGGGCGTTGGTAGGGGATCGGACCCTGAACCATCTGCCTGGTTGGCCAGGATTTTGTCTCTGTGCCACATACGCACACATTTTGATTGGTTAGTAGGTAGTTACCGATCACAGTGCCCATTAGAGTCCAACAGGAGATCAATTGCTAGCTTGAATACCTCAGTGGTAAAGTTTCTGACTGAAGCATTGAGTGATGTGGGTTCGAGTCTCAGGAGAAACACGAGTTCCTTCAAGACTGCAGATATGCCTTGCAGAGTGGTGAGTACAGCTGAAAGTGAAATCTAGGTCAAGAGCTCAGTGCCAACTGCCTCTAGTTATCTAACATACCGTTGAAATAAGAACAAGCTTAAAAGTAGAGCAGACTTCCAGATTTTACAAATCAACCATAAAGACAGCACTATGAGATGTACAAATGTGATATATCTTCGAAAAGCGTTATAAATGTCCTTATTGTAATTAACTCGTACGACTCGTTTCATCAAAACATGCTCCTGTGAAGCTAGTTATTTAGGTCGTAAAATTAGGCGTGTTTCTCCTCGGGTTTCTGAACACCACCCTGCGTAGTTAAGTAAAGGACAAACAAAATCTATTCGCATAGCCATTCTGTCTCATCTTGTGGATACAGAACACAAGATTGATGTTAACCAGATTTTCAAGGTCATTTACCGCATACCAACAAATCTCAATTTCGCCTTAAGAGTTCGACTACTAAATATTGTTGAGGCTGACTGTTGGGATCCACATTAAGAAGCCTAATTTGTGCGTCCAGAAGAAGTTAGTTCAGACATTATCCTTACCTTGGCCATCTAGGTTTGAATGATCCTCAATTTTTGTGGAAATTTCCCTAATTTTAGTTGATATTCTATTTGCTATTATATCATTATTATTATTTAAGCATCTTTAATGAACTGTGATTCCATTGATCTTACTTTACAAATCGATATTATTTAAAAAACACTAATATTGTTATTGACTACTAATCTAGAATATTCTATGTATATAAACATATATATATAATTGTAGAGCCAGAAGAGGAAATTATCGGAAAGGATATTCTTTGCTCAATTATTTTTTGTTTTATAAATGTCTGAATGAATATTTTCGCTATATTTGTTTAATAACCTTTATCAAATATGATTATTCTGTGATGAAATGATTTTAATTTACTATGCTGAATCGTAACTCTCTCTATGCATAGAGACGCAGAAAAATAATACGAGGGAGTCGCCAACATGTATTAGTCTCCATTTTGGAGCTATCAGTTCGACCTGCTGATATCTTAGTTCACGATAGTATTCCACAGGAATGTTAAACCCAGTACATATTATTATGAGAATGAAATCATCGAAATACCAGCAAAAGTATCGAAAGATTGATACATGGATGAAGGGTCTGATCATTTCACTCCTCTGAGAGAATACAAAGTATGATAATAACAGATAAAACTCCCTGAAAAGGACGTCATTCTTGTAGGAATAAATTCACTTAGGGTGTCATAACACCAACAAGGAACCACCATCAAAGACCACAATAAAATTCATCCTACCATATATCAAAAATATCTCTGAAATAACAGCTAGAATACTGAAACCGTTTGAAATAGACATAGCACACAAGCCAGTCAAATCACTTCATTCATGGATATTGTGCAAACCGAAAGACACATCCAACAGAAAAAGGAGATAAAATTAATGCCATTTACAAAATAAATTGCTACCGTGAACTGTAACAGATATTACATCGGTCAAAGTGGGCATCCCCTTCGAATCAGAATCCAGGAACACAAATCAGCTGTGAAAAGACATGATATATATTCCTGTTTCATATCAATGCAAATAGATAATTATGGACACCAATTTGATGATTGGGATAATGTCGAAATTTTAGACAGAGGAAACATCAAAAGTGCAGTCAGGGAATTCCTAGAAGCCTGGTACTCAAACGAATCAGCCAGTGATTAACAAACATGTTAATATAGACCAAATATACCAACCAACTAATAAAAAGTAAATCATGTGACGAGAAAGTTTTAAATCCGAGTCAGTAAGAAACGATCAATACATATGTAAATATGGTTACCTGGAGACGCAATTCTATCACTCATGGAAAATTTAAATCAGTTCACTTTATGCTAAAATTTGCGCTGAAAGGGGATGTTGTCCAGAAGGACGATGAAAGCTTCGCAACTAAACCAACCAGCTCAGAGAACACTATTAATTGCAAATCACTTAGGGTGTACTTTATTGACACGTTCAAGTTGCCATGTGAGCCTTACTAAGTTTGCTTTCATTGTCACACCTCCTCGATGGATACTGGTGTAACGAGAGAAGACAAGAGACTTGGTACTGGACCCAAATTAGGAAAAAATACAAACATCATGTGAACATTCTTAGCCACATTAAACTTCTGCTAAATCAAAGGAGAATAGATTAATTCTGATTGGCCGACGATTGGCCCAAGGTTAAACAAGTTGTCTATTTCATGTCCATAACTCTACAGTCAGTCACTTAAAATGTAGATTTCAGTTTTTACCACTCCTTATCACTCTGCATCACGATATCCTGGTAACAAATTTCATTCAGTCAGAGAGGCTTTCAATCCTTCCGATTGTAAATGAGATATCTCTTTTCACAAGTCATTAGTTCGACTGAAAAACGTTTCTATCTGTAATTCCATTTCTAATCTCATTGGACAGCTTACAACATCACAGTAAATCTTAAATTCCATGGAAACACTTCTAGTTCTAGTTCAATCGAAAGAGACACTGGATAGGTGATGAAAACACCTTTGAAGACGTGTCAGAAATACACTTTATGGTGAATTTCTTTCTTGCAATATTTTCATCAGACGAGCATTGTGCTGTTCAACATGCATGTTCAATAACAGCCTTGGCATTTTAATAAATGCACACTGACCATATATTATTATTATTGTTTGACTGTAATGAGACAACAGAAACATACACGATGTGCTTACACACGTGATCTGGGATTAACTGCCTATATTGTATAAACACTTGTATGATTTTATTATTGTTATTATTATTATTGTAATCATCTTGATTACTTTTTAACTAAGTCGCATGCTTGAACACTAATTTCTATAATCACATCTGTAACAAATATCTATGATAAATGTTCCATCTAATAAACAAGTTAAGAGAGAGTTTGCTTTCATTCTGTTCTTTAATGTTGTGTTTATGCATTACTCGGTGTTTATTCGGTTCGGTATATTTTTAAGGCATGATTATGCGTATCTTTATGTTTGGAAGATTATTAATAATAATAAATTCATGTAGATGATACTTTCATTATTGGTAATCATAGTAAATCTATTGAAAACTTTATTACCCTATTTAATCATATTCATCCGAATATCCGAGTGTGACTTCCGAACACGAATCGAATAACAAACTCGGTTTTCTGGATATTACAATGACCAGGAGAGATGATGGAACGATTCAGTGATCTATTTTTCGTAAACAGACATGAAGTAGACAATATACTTCATTTCACCAGTTTTGTTCCTATCCAGTATAAACGTTCCCTTGTGAAATGTTTGTTTTCAAGGGCTCGAAAAATATGCACGAGTGACACACTGATGGATGAGTTCCAACATGTACATTCAGTTTTATTAGCTAATGGTTATCCAGAGAACTTTATCACTTGTCACAGTAAGGATAGACCACATCTCGAAAAGACAGCTTCTGTATCAAAGAAAGCTATCTTTATTAACCTACCATTCAAGGGGAACCAGATTATGCAGTTGACAGTTAGCTCAAGGACTTCGATCAGCCATGAAACGCACATTCCATGCCGCATCTCTTTTTCTCACTTGCCGAACATTTCCGATCTCTGTACCTACGATTTAAGTACGAAATTCTGTGGACTCTACTTCAAACTGTATCTACAAGTTCACTTGCAGTTGTGGTGACACCAATATAGATAGCATGTTCCAATGTCGTCGAAAAGAACCTGTTCCGAAATGGTTACTAAATCATATAGAAAATCTCAAAGCGATTAATCTGAATAGAAATGCAGCATCATCCATTGCAAAACACTTATTAATGTCAGGTCACGAAATCAATATTAATCACTGTTTCACAATTATTTCACATAATTTTCTATAGTTTGGTTTGCAAGGGTTAGTTTTGTTTTTACGAGTTGATCACGGATTGATATCGGTTAGAGAACCATTGAAAACCAGGGAGTACTGAACAGCTGTTTTATCCTAGTTTGGGAATCATCGGCTATACACACTGGGATTCGAATTCAAGTGGGTGCGTACTGCCGATATTTCACATAACTCTAATTCAAGGATATTGAAGGTGATGGAAGCACTTTGGATTAGTCACATACAGCCTAAACTGTGTGTACAAAAATCAATAGACTTCAATCTTCGCCTACCATGGACTACATGAACTATGTAAATATGATTGGTCATTAGAATGTACTTTTGTTTTTTTATATAATTGGGTACTTGTCATTAACTTTATTTTATTATTGTTAACTACATTAGTCGTTAAGCGTTTTTAAAGAAACTACGAAATGACGATATCATCTCGCGAAATTTGTCTTCTAAATGCCTTATCAAATAATAAATTAATTTTGATAAGGTGCTTTTTGAGTGGACTGAAATATCAGCATGGAGTTACAGTTAATCTAATCAGTAATATGTAAAATTCTTCATATCTGTGACTTGTTGATTTCAAATCGAGGTTTCCTGTTTCCCCTGTCTAAACTGGTCCTTACTTTGTTGTGAGATTGTGTCAAATCAAAGCGTTTAAAAGGAGCTGTATTCAAATATAAGATTTATTTGGATTTGGGTTCATTGTTCAAAATTAAAATTTTCGGAAAATATTGTTTTGCGTTGAGGAAAAACGTGGAGGTTTATTAAAAAAAACGTCATAGGAGATGCACTTTTTAGATTACACAATGAAATTATTTTCCACAGCACTCCAAACTTATGGTTGAGCAAATAATGGTTAAAAATTTATCAAGAAACACATGACAAAGAAAGCGGAAAAGGACTCCTCACTAACCTTAAACAAGAAATCTCTTTATGTATACAAATGAAATTCAGCGGCGATATACCTAGCGAAATAATTACGAAGAAATTAAGAAAATCAGTTCAAAGAACTTCTAATGCTGGGGAACTACACGTCTCATTCTCTACACGACTGATGGTGGTTCCTCGAATGAAAGATGAAGTACCTAGGCTAGTTAGCCACTTCTAATTGTATCTACCAATTCAACTGCGCTTGTGGTTGAGCGAGTTATATCGGCCATTGCTCTAGGAACTTGATTTTTCGTGCAATCTCGAGAACATCTCCCAGCATGGCTAAGTAAAGGTGTAGTGAAAACCATTAACAGTTCGATATTGGACCATCTGGTCCAAATCGGCCACAAAACCAGCCAGCATTGAAGAATCCTTCTCTATCATCTACCGGGTGCCAAATTAATTGCCAAAAACATCGAAGTACCGCATGCTGCAAACAGCAGAGGCTATCGCAATTAGCGTCAAACAACCAGTGTTCTGTGTGCAAAAGAAGCAAATCAAGCCACTGCTACTGTCATTGTCCGCCTTCAGTGGAGACTATAAATTCATGAATATGTATTATTATCTTTTCTAATTTTTCTGATATTGAGTGTTGTATTGTTATGTTGATGCTTTTGAACAGTAATCTATTGATATTATTGATTCGATGTTATTTAAACAACATTAATGTTGTTCATAACACTAATTCATTCATTCACTATTATGGATGGATATATAAACGTAGAACCTGATGAAGAAGAGGTTGGCGAAAAGAGTATTCTTTGTTCAGTAACCATTCTTTTGTAAATTTTAATGGGCATTTTTATTCAGTTAAACCTTAACTGTTTGAAAGTCTTAGAAACCATTAGAAGTTGTTGTGGAGGTTGAAATCAAAACAAGCATAAAAGATACCTGAATTTGCTGATACCTTCCAGTTACTCAATTAAGATGCACAGATGGGTCATAAGTTCACTCTGAAGGGGGTGAAAATGTTGTTAACTTTGTAAGATGGGTAACTTAAACTATGGGGGACAATTCTGCTGCAAAAAGTTTCACTGACTCGTTAGTAAAGAGTCCTAATCTGGGATGAAACAGTTGTCTTGCAGTACTCTCAACTTTTCCAGTGGTTCTCTAAACGATGTCACCTTATAATGAAATCCTGTAACCAATCAATCAAATCCCTACAAATCAATACTGGAAAATAAATTTTACCCGCAGTGGAAGTACTGTCATCATGAAGGCATTGTGAATGAAGAAGTTACTACATATTCATTTAAATATCGTACATATAATGAAAATAAATGACGTTAAAATTAGTATTACTTATCTTTTACAAGTTTATGCCTAACTCTCTTTTCTCTTCTACATAAATCTATTTTAGGCTTACATTGTAATACTCTTTTGAAACACTCTTAATAGGAGTTCACCAAAAATCCATTCATGCATAAATGGAAAGTTAGACATTCCATTTATAAATATTTAAATAAACAGAAGTGATTGTTTTTCATGACAGAAAAAGTACAATTTTACAAAACATATGTATACATAATGAGCTAATTGTACAAAATTGATGAATTCACTTTCAATAAATCATGAGATTGATGTAAAGGTTTTTTATTTTTTCTTCTGAAATATCTAAAAAAGAACAAAATGTTGAAAATGCAGTAGAATTCTTATTCATCGTTCATCGTTCACAGTGTGGTGTCACTTTTTCTTTTAAAGATACAGTAGCAGATATGCCTCCTATTGCCCTCCCGTTTCGCCTTCTTCCCCCACTTCGTCTTCTTTCATATGGTAAAGCGTTTGAATTTTATACCGACGAACATGATATAACCAGAAGACAATTGGATTTGCCGCAGCAATTACTTAGCAACGACGAACACCCACAAAAATCAAAAAGGCAACACACAAGTTGGATGGAATGCATAAACCTATGTCTAACAACGTACTTCCAATTCAACGGCCAAATTTATGAACAAGTCAAAGGAACACCCATGGGATCGCCAATATCAGGTTTGATTGCAGAAGCAGTGATACAAAGGCTCGAAAATATAATACTAACAAAGATCAAACCCAAAATTTGGATACGTTGCTTAGGCGACACATTTGTAATGATCAAAAGAAACAAGTTAGATAAAACTCATAGCTTAATAAACAACGTCTTCAACGACATCAAATTCATAAAAGAAGAGGAATCTGAGAACAAAATCCCATTTTGGACGTCTTAGTCAAGCGAACAACGACAGGAGAATTAGAAACTCAAGTCTATAGAAAATCAACTCACACAGACCAAATCCTGAATTACAACAGCACACAAGAGGAATTGCATACAAACACTATTCAAGCGAGCCAGGACTAATTGCAGCACTCCCACCTTAAGGAAAATTGAAGAAAAATATCTCATGGACGTCTTCCAAAAGAATGGATATCCACGGAATTTCATCAAAAGACATATACCCCCAAGCCAACCTATCAAACCAAAGACCCCCAAGGAAAGCACAAAGAAAATTGCCTTACCATATATAAAGGATATCTCAGAAATCACTACAAGACTCTTTCAACCTTTAGGAATTGACGTCGTACATAAACCAACAAAGTCACTTCACTCAATTCTATGTCAACCAAAAGACTCAACAACGAAAGAAGATAAAACCAACACCATCTACAAAATAGATTGTATCAACTGCGAAAAACACTACATTGGCCAAAGTGGACGTCCCCTTCGTCTTCGTATCCACGAACATAAGCTAGCCGTCAAAAGACATGAGATCCACTCCCTCATATCACTACATACAGACAACCACGGGCATCATTTCGATTGGGACAATGTTCAAATATTAGACAGAGGAAACAACAAGAATGCTAGAGAATTTTTAGAAGCTTGGCATTCCAGTGAATCATCAATCAATAGACACATCGAGATAGACAAAATTTACCAACCGATAAGAAAGAAACCTCACACACAAAGGGTCAAAGTTCAAGTCAAAGAAACAATGACTGACAATACAAGTAACCTAGAAGGTGTGAAAACACACAAAAACAACCAATCACGTCCAAGGTCGCTAGGAGAGATGATTAATAAACTCGTGGAGAAATCTAAAAGCTCACTTCAAATTGAAGTATGCGCTGAAGATGTCACCTAGTAGGGTGATGAAAGCTTCGCAAATCAACTATCCAGCTCAGAGAACACAACCACATCAAAATCATCCACCAGAGCTACAAATCTTCTCTATCATCTCTAGCATTCAAATGTACTAGTTGCCTGTAGGTAAAAATATATCAAAAAATAGAAATACATGAAATGATCAATAATACCTAAAATGGTGTTAACTGTAAGTAAATGTGAAGTAGGGTTAAAATGAATGATTAAGTCATAGTAATATTCTTGCGCATTCGTCGCATCCTGAATGGAACATAGGGCTTTAGCAGCACTCTTCTTTCTCCAATTCATGCCTATTTCCCCCCAAATTTTTTTCTGATAACAGTTTGTTGACTGATTCGTTGCTCTGTAGATTCCTTTTCGAGAATTGAAAACATTTATTTCCCGATTCGAATTTAAAACAAGCAACAAAGGTTAATAAAGCAGGATTTAATGAATCCATCAAATTTCGGTAGAACTCGTCATCTGAATACTCTACATACACGGATATATATATATATATATATATATATATAGAATATCCAACTACCGCCTCGATGACAAACGGGTTTCAGTCCTTCAAATATAGCCAAAATTTAGAAATATACTTCATATTTGAGGGTATAAATAAAACACCAGAAGCTAATGGCTTAAGTATGAAGATGTAAAAGCGAGCTAATAAGAGATTAGTAGTTATCAAGATTTGGTGTGTAAGGATTAGATTTCTTTTTAACTTGTTTGGCCTTGGATTGATATCATTTAGAGAACCATTGAAAACCACGGAGTACCGGACAACTGCTTCATCCTAGTTTAGGAATCACCTTAAGTACGTACTCAGATTAGTATATTTATTTATTTGGGCTCTTTACAGTGTATAAGAATCGAAGACAGACCAAAGAGGCTGATACAAACCCTTAATAATTCCCATTTTCATGAGTCAAGATCATGGAATAATTAGAGCCGAATGAGTATTAGTCCATTAAGAGGCTAGATAGAGCTTGAGATACAAGAATCTATCAGAGAATATTTGCCTAAGGCCAAGATGAGGATGTTTTGATAATAGATTCACTTTATGATAAATTCTGAAATGTAGAAGTACTTGCCGTTGTCGGTTGTATTCTTTTCCCTCAACCAAGATGCAGTTTTGATGTGTGTCTATGTGTCAAGTGAGCTTTAAACATGTTCATTATTATTCTAAGCAAAGGTGAATACCAGAACTTGTCCAGCTATCTTCAAGCTAGTGCAGAGTGTTGTCATTTGATTTCATGGCAAACAGTGGTGTCCGGTAAGGATGTTGTGTATTTTATTTGGCTTGACACAGATAACTTTGTTTGGAAATCAAATTTCTTTCAAAGGCAGTTGATTTACTTAGAGTGCACAAACAATATAATCGTTTAACATAAAAATAAATACATATTATCCTGAACTATGTGATCAGCAGTCTTAATACTTTTCAGTGTGCAGCTCACCTCTATAAAATTTCAAATTTTGTGACATCGATGGTTTTCAGAATTCCACAATTTCCGTATGTGAATTTGCTGCTGAATAATTTCGTTTAAAGAGTCGCATCATCACTAACCGACTGTTTGGTGCAGAAATTTTAACCTATCTACCTCATATAACAAGCAACGAAGGTTAATAAGGCAGGATTTAATGAATTCATCAAATTGCGGTAGAATTCAGCCGAATACTCTACAAACACGGATATATATATATATATACTATTGAAATTACATTGAGAGATATAAAACTGATAAGCAAATAAACTACATTGAATTAGTCATGCAAATAGGCAGGTGCGAATGTTTTCCAGGTCATGTTCAAATAGATAAGTGGAGAGAGAGTATGAGGGATCAAAATTAAGATAAATTGCATTACGCTTCAATTACATCACTTAGATAAACAATTAGACATTAGACAATATGTCAAGAATCGCGAACATAGTAATATCAATAGTAATACTTATAATAATAATAACAACAATAATAATGTTGAATTGAGTTAAGATAATATATGTGGTTCTATAACTGATGTCAGCTCATGGTGAAATCCTCCATCCAATCAAACAAAATCCCTACAAAACCAACACTTGAAAATTAATCTGACGCTCACTAGCGACTGGCCGTATTCAGGCAATGACTTAGGGTTCTAGTAGGAAGCCGTGACTGGTAGGGTACAGCGGGTTGAAGATGAGGCAGTAACTCATCGAAGAAGACATTGCGAGGTTATAGTGTTTTATCATGAATTGGTAGAAGTTGGAATTGATGGGCTGGCCATTGGATCGGGCCACAGTTTCTCAATGGTCTACGAGCTCCCTGTCCTTGTAGCCAGAAGGTGCTAGGTTCAAACTTCGGTGGGTGCGTGCCGCTGAAGAGTACCAAACTAGGGCGCCGAAAACAGCTCTCCAGTACTCCCAGGTATCTATAACTATTGAGTGTACAATCATTCTGCTTGCAGATTCTTCTTTAAGTCTGATGCTTCTAAGTGCGACAAATTGAACTTTTCTAAAATTATACATTTTTATCCTATTTTACTATGGGTTTATATGCAAAAAACACACATATATATTAATGGCAGCTTTTGTAAAAAATAAGATAATAAATAATGATGTTATAATTTCCTTTTACACGTTTTAAATGCTTAAATTATTCATTTTATTTAAAAGGTTATACAACATTAAATGTTATGGATGGCTATATTAGGTTGTTTATTAACTTCGACAGAATTTTTCTCTTGTATCCTTCACAAAAAAATTTCAAATATTTAAAAGTATAAAAAAATGAAGGCAGTTGCGTCAATGGTAATGACAAGCTGTAGACAGTTATGAAATTTTAGTATACCAGAATTTTATGAAAACAGAGAAAAAAACAACATTCAAACTGTATTGTGTAATTCACACGGTTGGTAGTGCAATGGCTGAATTATTTTTTGCACAGAATTTATTTCTTGTGAAGACTGAAACTCAAACATTTTAGTCCGAATGCAGGAAATCAGTCAACGTGGTGGAGTCAACACTGTCTATCCAACTAAGTGACTTCGGTGAAGTCACGCAAAGTTACAGATTATATTCCAACAATATCAAAACACGATAAATTCCCTTGAGTTCCGAGTGGAACATAAGGCTGTCATCAACAACACATCTCCACTTTCTTCTATTTTCTACTATCCTCTTCAGCTGGATCTACGATTGCCCACAGTTTCTCATCTCCTTCTCACACGATCTCCTCCATATCACCCTAGCACAGACGACCCACTCGTCGTTTCCCATCCGGATTCTTTTCGAGGGTCTGACGTGCGATGTCATTCGACGGTTTCCTCAATATATGCCGTATCCATCTCCATTTTATCCTACATATTTGTTGAGCGATCGGCTCTTCATTGGTTTGTTCCCATAGTTTCTTGTCACTTATTCTTTCTGGCCATTTGATCTTCAGTATGGAGCCAGCGAAGTGGGCAGCTGTTGATGAAAGTCAGCAACCTGTTGGAAATCCTGTTCGTGACACGCTGGCCAAGTTTCTGACATGTATAGAAGAACCGACCGACTTCACATTGGTGTTGAAAACTTGAATCTTATTCCTTATGCTGAGTGCGGGAGATTTCCAAACTGGTTTCAGGTTGATGAAGGCGTATCTTGCCTTTCCGATTATGACTTTGACATTTTCATCCGTTGAAATGATGCTTCCTAGATAAGTGAAGGAGGTAACCTCTGTTAAATCTCCCATCACATAATAGTAAAGTGAAGCATTTAGAATAAGAATCAGCCATAAGCAAAGAATTAGGTCAGAGATACAGGATATTAATTGTAAACTGGTTGGAATACTCAAATAAATATCAGTACTGCAAAACACTTGCTCAGGAGAGATTTTAAGACAAATACAGGATTTATGCAGACCGCATATATATTGAGGGATTTTTAAATGATATTTTGCAGTAATATAAGTGAGATTCGACTGTCTTAATTCAGAAACCAGATACCTGACGAAAATTATTTGTTTTGCTAAAAACCAATCCCCTTTTGTACGGTAGTAATCTACCTCATTTGTACAAAATTTTGTACATTCCAATTATTATTCCAATCATCAGTTTCGTCATCCTGTAGTTGAAACGATGCTTCCCAGGTAGGTAGATAAAGGAGGTTGTTTCTTTCAGGTTCCTCCCATTTTTGCTAGTCGTAGTCTGTTGCTGTTGGTGGTGTTGCCCAGGAGTCTTCATCACCTCTGTTTTCTCAATGTTCACCTGAAGTCCAATCTTTGATACTTCTTCTGCCAACTTGTTGCTTTTCGCTTGTATATCTTCCAGTTTGTGGGAAATCAAACATATATCATCGGCGAAGTCCAGATCCTCCAAGTTTTTCGTGAGGGTCTATTGTATGTCTGTTTCCTCACTGTCCACTGTTTGTCGCATTATCCAGTCTACTGCAATCAGGATTCCGTAAGTTTCCCGTTGTGGATTACTTCGCATGCAGCATTGTCGTACAGCTGTTGGATGAGATGTATAATTGTCGGTGGCACCCCGTAGTAGCGAAGTAGTTGCCAAATCACCTCTCGATCGACGCTGTCAAAGGCTTTTCAAAGTCGATGAAGTTGAGATAGAGAGAGGTGACTGCCATTCCAAGCTTTGTTTAATGATGATCCGTAATGTGGTGATCTGATCAATGCATGACTAGTTTCTCCTGAATCCAGCCTGTTCCGGTCGAAGTTTTCATCTAGGGCTTGTTTGATTCTCGCCAGGATGATGCTGCTCAGTATTTTGCTTGGGATGGACAGGAGCATAATTCCGCGCCAGTTCTTGCATTGACTTAGGTCTCCTTTCTTTGGTAGTTTGAATAAGTATCCTTTCTTCCAATCCTCGGATACTTTGCCTTCTTTCCACACCTTCTCCAGTAGCGGCGTCATCAAGTCTCCTGTTGTCTTTGGGTCCATTTTCAATGCTTCTGCTGGGATTCTATCTGGTTCTGCTGCTTTTCCAGCTTTTAGCATCTTGATTGCCTTCAGGACTTCTGATTTCGTCGGGGGGTTGGTGTTCACTGGTAGCTCTGTCTCCATCGTTGGTATTGTTGGGCGCGTTGTAGGTGGTGGTCGATTTATAAGTCTTTTGAAGTGTTCAGCCCAGTGTTTCCTTTGCTTCACTTCTTTGTTGAGTGACTTTCCATTGTCATCCTTCACCGGCTTAATTTGTGTCAAACTACCACAGTGCCCAAGTTTTACTTGGACACTTCATTTAAACATTACTTCATTTATATACATGAGTGGAATTGATGAACAGACATTTGAATAAAAGTCGATATGTGATAATGTACATTGAGAAATAATAAAATGAGTGTTATTGATCAATTAGATCAATCAGGTGGGAAATAAGACGAGTGTCTATATAGTCATAATAAATAAGTAACTTATCATAATGTCATGATGTACGTGAATTAAAATGAAATAGAATTTTGAGATTATTTATTATCCTCCTCTGATTTGACTGACTGACTGGTGGTAATAATATCTTCCATGCATATCTGTGGTATTTGCATTGAGTCATTTGTGTTGCATGTGTTGTGTTGGGTGTAGGTAGACTCGATGAACCAGGCAGGATTCAGTAATCAATCTCTCTCTCCACCTACATAGATTACTCGTCTTATTTCCCATCTGATTTTAATTGATCAATAACACTCATATATATTATTTCTGAATTTACATTATCCCATATCGACTTTTACTCAAATGTCTAATCAGCTTTTCACTCATGTATATAAATGAAGGAAAAAAGTTGTGTGAGTGAGTGACTTGATGTGACTATGAGTGGCAATAGTTTGTGCTCGAAACGTGGTCGCATCAGTTAATATAACTGTATAACAATATTGTGTGATTTATCAAAATGAAATCTTATATATAATGGAGTTATACTCTACCACAGTGCCTAAGTTTTATACTAATATCAGTAATCACAGACCAACGCTACCCACAAGTATTCCAAGGTCAGAATCACCTTCACCGCACGACCACAATGAGAAGCATTAAAATTAGAGAATAATTAAAAGGCTAGTTGGAACATCCAAATAAGTAGAAATATTGTGATTAGGTCGTTCAGGAGGGATTTTCCAATAATTATTCCATCACAGTTGGGAAAACACTGATTCAGCATAGAGACTAATTGAAAGTGAGCGATGAGTGATTAGGTCTATTTGTTGAATTCTCTAAGACTTAACCGATTGGCTTCTCTGTATTGATCGTCTTTAATTCCTGATTATATACAAGTCGAAGTCAATCACAAATTCCTCATTAAATTTACTAGTGTTCAAATAACTTATAGTACCTTTCATTTGTATTTCGATACAATGTATCACATCGATTTCATTTTATAAATTTAAATCGTGGGAAATACCCATCGGAACATTAGACTGAAAAGAACAAGAAGTTCACCAAAGATGGCGGTCTTTTCGGCGATTTCATTCTAAACAGCTGTACAATCGCATTTATACAGATTAGTTTACATGGATACAATTATTATTTGTTTAATTCTACATAGTAACGAAGGAGATAATAAAGTGTTTCAACTTGATATGAAAGTTTAAAGGTACGAATGTAGATTACAAGGGGCTTAGAGACAAGATTACATAGGATTAGAAAACTGTTACAACGTATGGAAAATTAATATTTGATAACTGGAGAAATAATTTTAAAAAGGCGAATAAAGGTGACAATTATTTTCAACTTGATGTGAATTACAAGAGGCTTAGAGAAAAAAGTTACTCAGGGATAGAACGAATTACATGTGTGAACAAAATGAGCATGGAAACAAAATTGAAATCAAAATTTTTAACTTGAAATCTAAGTTAGGAGTTGTGAATATAGATTACAAGAGGCATAGAACAAAAAATTACACAAGATTAGAATACAATTGTAAAATGGTTATTCTAAATGGATTACAAGTGTGATCAGGAGGAGCATGGAAACAAACTTAAAATAACTGATTTTATAACTGAAAAAAGTGGGATGAATTGAATGAAGACAAAGGGAGAAAATTACACACACAGAACAAAACAAAACAAAAAACTGAAGGCTAAGGGTACATACCGAACTAGGTCCACGGTAGTTGTAAAGGCTGGACTAGTTTCTTTTGAACACACAGCTCCGGCTTTTCGATGCATATGGCGAGATCTTCCGCAGTACAAAGAAGTTGGAAACACGCTACCTTTGGTAGATTTCATATAAAGTTAAAAATTATCTCCTTCGTTACTATGTTGAATTCAGCAAATAATAATTGTATCCATGTAAACTAATGTATATAAATGCGATTGTACAGCTGTTGAGAATGAAATCGCCGAAAAGACCGCCATCTTTGCTGAACTTCTTCTTCTTTTCAATAAATAAATTTAGACTTAAAGCATAAATTAGGTTATGAAAAAAATGTTTAAAATGACTTCTGCATATTTGCCATTTATGAATATATTAATTTATGTTTTCAATATATTTTATCGGCAGCTTTTAAATTATGCAACTAATTTTAGTCCATTTTTAAGGAGCACTATAAGCTTGTCATTATCTTTAAATTACAAGTACTGAGTGGCGAAAGATTTCTAAATATAACTGGTATAACAACATAGCTTGTTCATACTTAAGCTAACCATTATAAAGTTGTGTTGTGATGTGAGCAGAATGAGAAATTGTTCTGAAAAGTGCAGAATGCATTTTTCAAAAGTCTTTATGTGACTCTACTTCATCGATTAGTCATTAATTTTTGTTACTACGCATAGTGGCAGGATGAAACGGATCGTTGTTTGTGTCATCGGTAACTTATCAGCGGTAAACAACCTGAATAATGAAATCAATAGTCCTATAGTTTAACAGAATTCATATGACTAAGAAACTATTGCTCTATAACAATATCAAGTCACACTCAACGAGTTTTTAGTCAAAATAAGTAACTTGTTAGAATGTTATGATGTACGTGAATTGAATTGAAATAGAATTTTGAGATTATTTATTATCCTCCTTGATTTGACTGACTGCATTGGAAATAAAGTCTGGAGCAATAATAAGAATATGTATAGTATACGGATGAATCAATGCTAGTAAAATATAATTTGGTGAATATATATATAAGTATCTCTCTTGACATTGAGTCACGATTTACCAATGTTCCACTCACAGAAACTGTCTGTCACATTTGTTAATATATAGACGAAAACCGGCCGAACATCGGATTACCGACGACTTGTTTAAAAGAACTACTATGAGATGTACACTTAATGAACAATTCACATTCAGTGATGTTATTTACAGACAACAAGATGGGATCGCAATGGGATCTTCACTGGACGCATTGCTAGCAGACTGTTTCATGGCAAACCTCGAGAACAGCCCACTCAAATCAAACATTGATAATTTCCAATTGTATGATAGATATGTGGGCGAAATCTTTATTATCTGTGATGATGGTCACGATCTTAATCAGTGACTGCAAATATTCAACAACTGCCGTCCAGCCACAAAGTTCACTTTTGAAATTGAAAACGGATCTAAAATTCTTTTTCTTGATGTTAAACTTACAAGAAGAGCTGACGCAACTTTAAGAAGGTCCATCCATAGGAAATCCACATGGAATGGTCAACTAACAAGCTTCTACAGCTGGGTACCAATCAGTCGAAAAAGAAACCTAATTAGATCTCTTGCTACTCGTTCAACGCTTCTGCAGCTCTGATACCCTAGAAGAAGAACTACACTTCCTGAAAGAAATCTTCATACAAAACGGTTATCCACCAAGATTCATAGACAAAAACATCAAACAGAAAATCCAAAAGCAAGAGACACCATCCGTGCCAAAAAAGATACTTTATATGAACCTCGACTTCAAAGGTGACCTACTCAGTGATGTCCTTAGGAGGAGAATTCCCACTTCTTTAAGAAGAACTTTCTTTGCGGCAACATTGAGAGTAGTGTTCTTCAGTCGCCCGCTGATCTGCAGAAGTCCAAAGGACAAGATCCCGCAACTGACCACTTCTATGTGTAAATATCAGTTCACCTGTTGCTGTGGAGACAGGTACATCTGTCGTTCGACGCGCATCCTGTCAAAAAGGGTCAAAGAACACTATCCAGCGTGGCTGCAGAAAGGAAGTAGTGGCCGTATAAGGAGTGCAATAATCGAACATCTCGTCACCACTGGTCATTCCATCTCAACAAATGCCTCCTGCCTCAAAGTAATCTACAAAGTGAAGAACAACCTGCCAAAGACAATATGTTTTTGTCTTCTCTGCATTACAGAAGCCCTAGCCATTCAGTTAGAAGAACCAGAACTATGCATACAAAAGAAAATTATTCAACCACTTCTACTATCATGGTAACAACTCTGTTGATTTGACTTAACTTTTGTTTGTATGCTTATTTTTCAAACTACTTAAAACTCTTGCGTAATTCCGTATGTTATTTTGTTTCCATATACATCCTGAGCACAATTCCTTCATCAAACTATTCATGTTATTACGTAACTCTTCTTTAACAATCGTCTGTGACAACTCATCACTTTTGTTACTACCCTCTTATATCAACATCCAATTCATCTGAACTTACTAATTGTATTTTCGTTTGTCAAATTTAATGTACACACACATACAAAACAACCAATATATATATTTGCGATTGTACAGCTATGAAAATGAATTCGCCGCCGAAAAGAGACTCTTCGCTGAACTACTGGTCTTCTGTCTATTAACATGAATATATGTTATAGAACAGAATTTACGCAAATAAGTATTTCCGGTAAATTCTCACCAGGCTTTGCATTTGCATAATGAAATATTACTCATAGACGGTTAATAAAATATAGGATCAGAGTTCAGGGATGTGAATTATCGGAAAACAATCGAGGTAACTGTAATAATAGAGATAAATCCATTCTAGTGTTTATGTAATCTAGGTAATGAGGAGTGTATAAGCAGAATGTGTGTCCTAGTCGGAGGAGAGGGGAAAATAACTATTGCTAGATAATATAATAATAAATTATGAAACAGAAATTAAAATTTACACATTCAGAGCTGTATGATATTGATAGTGAAGTTAACAATACAAATGAAAATGAAATTTACAGTTATCCCGTGTCGCCAAGATAACAATTCCACGTCAGGTTTGATGATCATGAGCAGGACGAAGATTGAACAAACCCTTCCTGAACACAAAAATTCGGCTGAAAAATGTTTAATTGTGACTACTTCAGCTATGATCAACAACTGAAGACGTACCAATCTAGAGAATTGAGGTGACACCTGGCATGGAATTGTAAAGGCTGAGTGATTTTATCAATCTTGTGATCCGTATCGACATGGTGTGCCGATATCAGAACCATGATCGATGTTACGACTCCATCCTATATCTAATCACGTTGGAGAGTGCTGAAGAAGGTGGTGGTGGGTTTTCTGAGTCATTCTACGCATGTGACTGTCTTCATATGAACAGTTGAATTTATGAATGTGCATTCAGTTGGGCAGACTTGGTGACTTATCCTTGACGTGTATGGGAATTGTACAACGGTTGCTGAATTTTAAGTACAGTGTTGAGGCGAAGAATGTGTTAGGTATAATTTTTCTGAGTTTCAATCCCAGTAATTCAGTAGCTGCATCGGTGGCACAGCGGTCAGGACTCTCGCCGACCATGCACATGGTCCGGGGTTCGACCCCCCGCCGACGCACATCTGATATCTATGGTCGGCCTGCTAGATTTGGGCTACCGATATCACATGCTGAAAATTCCATACTTGTACCAAAATACTGTGTGAAATCAAGCTATAATAAAATAAATTTATATGTTCAATGTGATTGAGATTTGTTGAACAAAACAAAACGTTAGGAGGAAAAGGTTGCAGGCAGATACTGGGATACATTAATTTTAAGGTAACATAATAGGTAAATTTGATGTGTAAAAATTTTGATTTAAGCCAACTTGTTTAGGTACCCGACATATGAGGCATAAAGTCTATTCACTGACGATGTAACTGCATAAGGTTGAAAGGAAATCAACATAACCACTTAAAAAACGATGATACAGTTCACTAGGGTTTTGACAAACTTTATAATTTAGAAACCTCAATATCCTTTTGCTAGCCTTTACTCCTCATATTGTGTTTCATTCAAGAAATTCCTATCCCATTGCACAGATAAGTACATCTACAATTTTTATATTTTACTAACTTAACATGTTGACTCATATATATATATATGCGTCGGTGGCACAGCGGTAGAATGCTTACCAACCACGTACAATGTGGTTCGGGATTCGATACCCGGCCGACGCACTTCAAAACCTCGCTAAGTCAGTAATGAAACTGGTTAAGAAGTAAGGTTGAGCAAGAGGCTAGCAACCCCATCTCATAGAAATCAGCTCCACTGTTACTGAAACTTCAAGCCTCTAGCTTGAAGCCCAATGTTTCACTGGGAACGGAAAGGAATAAGTTATATATATCATAACTATTCCTAATCATTCGCCTATACTTTATCTCCAGGGAAATAAAAGTATGTTAAAAGTGTAACAGAAGTATTAAATCCTAATATTTGTGTTGTAGACAGCAGATAAAATACCACGGAATAAACAATAGATCCGTTTTATCCTTCAGAATGTGCTTTTATCACTAAGAAGGATTCTTCCATGAAATGTTACTTGCAGTATTCCTGATATGACCTTGTGGAGTTGGGTTCCGGTATTAACATTACTGCATATAGTGAGACTCTGAGGCTGGAAACACATTAAGATTGTTCTTCCTGACATACCCAGCCTCGAAAAAAATCAGATGACATAGACGAACCTTTGATATTAACGGAAGTTTTGACATAATTACATCACAAGAAAACATTTCTCATGCAAAGCTAGGCTTAGTCAGGTATAAATAAGCCTACTCTGTTAGTCAGTATAAAGTACCGAATTCCTTGATGATTCGTTATTGTGTAAATCCAGTTCTGGGACATGAAGTTGTCTGCACCAGCGGTTATTAATTTAAAATGTTAATGATGATGATGAAATCCTTCATCCAATCAAACAAAATCCCTACAAAACCAATACTTGAAAATTAATCTGATGCTCACTAGCGACTGGTCCTGTTCAGGTTCTAGTGGGAATGCGTGACCAGTAGTGTACAACAGGTGGTTGAAGGTGAGGCAGTAACTCATCGAAAAAGACATTGCGAAGTGGTCGCGCTATGTCGTGAATTGGTAGAAGTTAGAATTGATGGGCTGGCCATTGGATCGGGTCCCAGTTTCTCAATGGTCTATGACCTCGCTGGCCTTGTAACCAAAAGGTCCTGGGTTCGATTCTCTCTGGGGTAGGTGCGTACTGATGAAGAGTCCCAAACTAGGCTGACGAAACAGCTGTCCAGTACTCCCAGGTTTTCCAGTGGTTCTCAAATTGATGTCAGGTCATGAGGAAATCCTCCATGCAATCAAACAAAATCCCTACATAATCAATACTTGAAAATTTAATTTTGTCTCCCCTTCAGGTCAGTAGTTGATGAATGAACTGGATTTTAAAACCGTCACAGCAAATTCACTTACAATAGTAACCAATTAATTCCGTTAGTGTTAACATTGCTATGCTAAAGGACGTCACCATGAAACACTCAGAATATAATTAATGACATGTTGATACTATTCGTGGGTACTTTCTCTCGGGATCACATGAACAAAATGAATGGTAATCAATACGAACGTAAATTTCCAAAGATGTTTCTACTTACCATAATGAATTGGTTTGAAGGAAATGGGGAAAATGTTTTGTGGAGTATTCAAGCATGCTTCCATAAGGTATATGACTGATTGCTGTACTACTTGAAGAGTTGGCAGGGGGAGTTAATACTTTTCAATGAAACAGGGTAAAAATATTTTACTTATTCGAAGTTGATTTAGGTGATTCACACAATATCATTTACGACAACAAGGGAAGAATTCAATGTGACTTTGTTGTTATTAGTTAGCAGAAGAGTCCAAAATATGCATTTCACCTCATTTGTGACTCGTCACAGGGAGTGGTGATGGTCCCATTGCGACTCAAACCCACTACTTGTCGTTTTGAACACCAAAGTCTTATCCACTAGACCACTTGGGCCACGATAGCCACATCTTGTTCAAAGGATGTTTGTCATTATTTAAAAAAATCAATTATGATTTTCCCTCTGGTTGACTGACGTTTGAAACAATGGGTACTGGGTTCGATCCTTAGTTGGAACACCATCACCGACTAGGCAATGCAGGTACATCCAAGTTATTAGCGCCAAATAGAACAAAATGCACATCCCGAGTTCTACTACTTCCGGTCACCATCTACCAAATTACTTCAAGTTGAATCGATAAAATTATTTTTCAGATAACAAGAGGCAATAAAAATACAATTGTAATCTCCAAATATAAGCTAAATAGTCGTCAGATGTTTTTTATTCCTTCACGTTCCCAGTGGAACATAGGGATTCCTGCTACAGGCTTGAAGTTTTAGTAGCAGTGGCGTTTATTTTTATGGGATGAAGTTGCTAACCTCATGCCCAACCTTCCCTCTTTGCCAGTCTTATTACTGTCTCAACGAGGTTTTGGAGTGCGTCGGTCGAGGATCTAACGTTGAACCACCTGCGTGGTCGGTCAGCGTCCAAGCCGCTGTGCCACCGACACACTAGTCATCAGATAATTAATATCACTACATACATATCGATTGTCAGGATTATTTGGATATTTGATAGCCAGATCGAAATGTTCCAAATACCACACGATCGTCTCATCGATGTGGGGTTGAGCTTATCAGAGGTGTACACGGTTCGACTCAACTTAAGTCACCTGTATTCCAAGTAGCTACTTAGCCCAACGATTATTACATCAGGTGAAATTCATAATTTGGAGTTTACACCAGCTAAGATGAAAATTCACTACAGTCTCTTTGAAAATGTAGTTAATACTTGTTGGATTCTGCGGAAGCACTTTGATCGGTCTGGGAAATTTATGACTATACATATTCGTGTATTTATAATAAATGGGTTGGAAAGTTCCAGAATAATTTCTGGTCAAGGGTCAGATTAATAAAATTACTATTAGGAATTAAAATGCCATAATAAACTGGTGACGGATAAAACTCAAACAAAGTAGCATCATAATTACTGAGGAGGTTGACATATTGTGCAATCAGGGGTTAGAAATGTAGAAATAACAAAAATAGACAGGATGTTTGGATGAATAAATATAGCGGGATCATAATTAATGTGACGAATAATTGTTTATGCAACCAGGGATTAAGTATGTAGAAACAATAAAATGACAAAATAGGCAGGAAGTTCGGATATGAAAATATAGTAGTGTGAATAGGGACTAAGAAAAAATTAAAAATAACATGAATAAACAGGAAGTTTGGATAAGAAGGATAATGGGATGATCATTACTAGAAGAATTACCTGTTTATGATGGCCATGGTGTGGACAGCGGTTGGACGTATTTCTTTTGTATACATAGCGTGCCTTTGAGCTTTTGGATGGCTAGTGCCTCGGCTATGCCCAGATGTCTTAATTTTACTCCCTTTGATATGTTTGATCGAATCTTGTGTATTATTTTGAAGGAAAGAGCGTATATGAGGTTCCTCAAGGATTCGGAAGATATGCAGCGAATAGTTGATTGATGAAGAACTGAGTAATCTCCGAAGAACCCTGGTAGAAAATGGTGTTCCGCCTAAGTTCAAAGACAAGAACCTCAAATCAAAGAAGACTTCCGAACAAGTTCGATCCGTCCCGACGAAGATACGTCTACCTAATCTAGAATTTAAAGGTGACATTGAAGCGGAAATCCTTCGTAAACGCCTCTGCGAATCTCAGAGGAAGGTATACTCCACCGCGAGCCTGTGACTAACGTTTTCCTGCAAGAGACTGTTCAGCCAGATCGCGACAGACAAACTGTCGCATTGGACCACTCCAACGTGCATATACCAGTTTACTTGCTCTAGTGGAGCTGAGTACATCGGCCGTACCATAATCCAACTTAAAAAACGCGCTCGCAAACACTATCCAGCCTGCCTAGTACAAGGAGAACGAAAACGTCTACATATTTCAGTGACAGAACATCTGGTCAATTCAGCGCCATTCGAGAAATCCCTCAAAATAATACATAAGATTCGATCAAACATATCAAAGGGAGTAAAATTAAGACATCTGGGCATAGCCGAGGCACTAGCCATCCAAAAGCTCAAAGGCACGCTATGTATACAAAAGAAATACGTCCAACCGCTGTCCACACCATGGCCATCATAAACAGGTAATTCTTCTAGTAATGATCATCCCATTATCCTTCTTATCCAAACTTCCTGTTTATTCATGTTATTTTTAAGTTTTTCTTAATCCCTACCATATTTTCATATCCAAACCTCCTGTTTGTTTTGTTATTTTATTATTTCTACATATTTAATCCTTGACTGCTTAAACAATTATTCGTCACATTAGTTATCATTCAACTAGATTTTTTTATCCAAACATCCTGTCTATTGTTGTTATTTCTACATTTCTAACCCCTGATTGCACAATATGTCAATCTTCTCAGTAATTATGATGCTACTTTGTTTGAGTTTTATCTTTCACCTGTTTATTATGGCATTTTAATTCTAATAGTAATTTTATTAATCTGACCCTTGACCAGAAATTATTCTGGAACTTTCCAACCCATTTATTATAAATACACGAATGTACAGCCTAGTTGATGATTTCGTCGAAAAGAAAATTTTATCTTTGCTGCAACTGTCTTTTTATTCCCTATGATCAAATGTGTATATTCCGTGACATATATATATATATATATATATATACCATAATTGTCGTTGAATTATCTTTCGGACATTGTAATTTCAGTCTGTCAAATGTAGCTTGAAATACTCCTAGGCATATGCATTGTCTACCAATAAAAATAGCCCGGGGAAAATAGTCAGTTACTACATAAGACGAAAATTGTATTCACCAATCAAATTTATACAATTTATTCTTTCACTTTAATTACCATTTGAAAAAGAAGAAAAAACAGTTGCCATGTTCTAAAGTATTAAATTGTTAAATAAAGTAACTATTCAATAGTATGAATGATAGTTTAGTCCAGAAACAGAGGTCAGTGTAGTGTCTGACATGGCACACTGATACCTATCACACATCAAGCCTATATTATTAGACTATTAATAATATATACATAGGAGAGAATTTGAAAGACAAAATTTATTTCTACTAAAAGAAGATATGTTCAAGTATACATCTGCCTCATTGTGTTTTACACTAACGGATTTTAATCATACAAATTCTTGTTCAATACATAATGATACCAGTGACAACTTTAAAGAAAGTGTGGTAAGTCTCCCTCCAGAAGCATTTGACTGTAGTTTTGTTTGTATTTCTAAGAAGATCAATAATTACTTTCGCATTGCATAACATTTGTATTTAGATATGGTTGTGTTCTCTGAGCTGGATATTTGATTTGCGAAGCTTTCATTACCCCCTCCTAATAGGCAACATCTTCGCATTGAAGTATGCGCTGAAAAGATGTTGCCTAGTAGGGGGCAATGAAAGCTTCGCAAATCAACTATCCAGCTCAGAGAAGACAACCACATCAAAAGCATCCACCTGAGCTACAAATCTTCTCCAGCATATTTGTATTTATATTTAACAGAGGATAATTGAATGTCGAATATCTGATAATAGGTTCAATTTTTCAGGTGTTTTCGATAAATTACTGGAAACCAGTGAATTCGGATTTTTAATGCTTACTAGTAATCATGAACAGAGAGTTTTTACAGCCTCAAAGAGATTTATATTTTCACTGAGATGTGCATAGAAGTTACTGATTATAAGCGTCTAGAAATTTATCAACAAATTACTTAGGCTACCTGAAAATATTCCTAATTTTTTGAATATTAATATAATTACAGTTCATTAGAGATTATCAAATTTTAATAATAATGATAATAAAGATATAGTAGCAAATAGAATAATTTAAAATTAGATAACCAGGAAAAAATGGTTAGATTTGGCATTGTCAGTTTATATACACGTAAACCAATAAATATGTCTATAGAGGCAGTCAGAAACGAACTCATTTCTGACCAAGAACTTGAAATTAGAACGAAAGTGCCACTTCAGGACATAATGCTGGGATTGCAGCTATGCCTGACTTTCACAGTATTTAAATTTCCAAGGGAAAATATGCAACAACTAGATTGACATAGGATCACCAATATCCCTGGTTGTGACAGATGTATTCATGGATAGGAATGGTTCAACACCTGTCCACCCAGATATCTGGAAAATTCTACTATCCCAACAGCGACAAGTAGGAGAGAACAAGGAAAAGTATAAAACTCAAGTTTCGAAGTCGTGTGATTACATTTGATATCTATAAAACACAAAATAATTGAGCAAAGAATATCCTTTGCGATAATTTCCTCTTCTGGCTCTACAATTACATATGCATGTTTATATACATAGAATATTCTAGAATAGTAGTCAATAACAATATTAGTGTTTTTCAAATAATATCGATTTGTAAAGTAAGATCAATGGAATTACACAGTTCATTAAAGATGCTTAAACATAATAATAATAATAATAAAGATATAGCAGCAAATAGAATATCAACTAAAATTAGAAAAGTTCCACAAAAATTGAAGATCATTCAAACCAAGAGGGCCAAGGTAAGGACAATGTCTGAATTAGCTTCTTCTGGACGCATAAATTATGCTTCTTAATGTGGATCCCAACAGCCTCAGCAATATTTAGTAATTGAACTCTTAAGGCGGAATTGAGATTTGTTGGTATGCGCTAAATGACCTTGAGAGCCTGGTTAACATCAACCTATTTTATTCTATCTTATCTTGTAGATGCAGAACACAAGGTTGATGTTAACCAGGCGGCTTTCAGGGTCATATACGGCATACCAACAAATCTCAATTTCTCCTTAAGAGTTCGATTGCTAAATATTGCTGAGGCTGGCTGTTGGGATACACATTACGAAGCCTAATTTATGCGTCCAAAAGAAGCTAGTTCAGACATTATCCTTGCCTTGGCCATCTAGGTTTGAATGACCCTGAATTTTTGTGGAAATTCCACTTATTTTTAGTTGATATTCTATTGGCTATTATATCTATATTATTATTAGTATAATTGTTTTCATCGGAAGTATTTTGATATATTGATTAACAAATTACATTCAAAATAATTTAGGAGTATTGCTTGATGCTGATAAATTACATTCTCTGACATAAAGGTTTCTCTGCTCATAATTCTCAGGTAAAATGTTTTTTTCATAATTCAGCCTTATCTAATTTTTGAAAAGTAGGTAAAACGGCACAGCATATGATTCACCTGATAATGATGTTTGCATTTCATAGCGTTTTTCACCGACGTATACCCTTAAAAGTACAAACTGTTTGCGCTGACTGAGTTTTGTCAGTCAAATTACTAGTTTTGTCGTCAAGCTAGGTGACCTGCCATCGCAACGCATTGCAGATTGGTGTTTGGTGTGTCACAGGCGATCGATGGATAGCCAGGCTTGACTTGGGACCCATACTTTTTGGGGCTCGATGTACTTACCATCCTGAAGGAACTTATATCACTTGCAAGATTCGCGCCCAAGTCAGATAGTTCTCTAGTCAGAAAAATTTAAACTCAGTGGTAACTTTTATTTAAAAAGTAATTGTGGTCGCTCCAAGTAACAGTGAAGAAAAATATGTAATTGTTGAAACTCTAAGACTGCCGAAAATCTAGTAGTTTCTAATATCAATGTATTCTTTCTACAATCCAGTCGTTTATTAAGAAATTTAAAAGTTAATCAGACCTTACCGGACACAGTAATGAGCCATTTTACTCAGAGAGTGTAAAGTACATCTAATGAATCGAATCTGACCGACATCCAGGATAAGACAGCCGCATTACCGACCACTTGAAAACCGAAACATGAATCATTTTTTGCCTTAATTACTTTTTTACTTGATTTATTTTTAAAAATCTCCACAAACCGAAATAAAGGGAAACAATTAATATGAAAAAATAACAATATATGGAGTTTATTTAGAGCATACATTAGTAGGTGTGATATTCTAAAGAAGCCAAAAATGAATTACGACTTTTATTTTAATACAGAAATGCTTGTTTATCTTGACAGACTATTTATTTATAGTGGGTGAAATATTGTTTAAGAGGATTTTGCAGTGAAATAAAGGAAGTTCAAACCACTTGAAATTGTAGAACATGATTTAGGCAAGAAAAATACTTACTTCCACTAAACTCTCTTCAGCCATTACAGCTACATGATATTAAATCACTTATAGACATTTGAAACAATGTGGATCAGTAGAATCAGATATAATCGAGGTGAATATTTTCTTTATTCCTTCACATTCCCAGTGGAACATAGGCTTGAAGTTTCTGTAGCAGTGGTGATTATTTTTACAGGATGGGGTTACTAGTCTCACGACCAACCTTCCCTTTTTACCAGTCTCATTACTGTTTTAACGAGGTAAAGGAGTGTGCTTACAGGAGATCGAACTCCGAACCAAATGCATGTTGGCGAGCATTCTGCCACTGTGCCACCGAATCAAGGTGAATATAAGTAAAATGGTACCAAATTGTGGAAGTAAAATGGAAGCATGCACCTGTAGCACAGTACGATGTTGATAATTAAGTTAACAATACAAATAAAAATGACATTTACGGCTATCCAACGTCATAAAGATAAAAATTCTACGTCAGGTTTGATGGGAATGAGAAGGATGATGATTGTACAAACCCTTGCTGAACACAAAGATTCGGCTGAAAAATGTTTAATGATGACTACCTCAGCTATGATCAACAACTGAAGACGTAGCAAACTAGAGAATCGAGGTGACACCTGGAATAGAAATGTGAAAGATGATTGATTTTATCAATCTTGTGATCCGTATCGACATGGTGTGCCAATATGTGACCCCTGATCGATATTATGACGCCTACCTTCATCTAATCACGTTGGAGAGTGCTGAAGAAGGTGGTGGTGGGTTTTCCGAGTCATTCTACGCATGTGACTGTCTTCATAAGAAGAGTTGAATTTATGAATGTGCATTGAGTTGGTCAGACGTGGTGGCTTATCCTTGACGTCTATGGGAATTATACAACGGTTGGTGAATTTTAAACACAGTGTTGAGGCGAAGAATTTGTTAGCTATAATTTTCCTGAGTTTCAATGCCAGTAATTGAGTAGCTGCGTCTTGTTTGAATAGTAAAGTTATATATATATGTGTACTTCATAGATGCTATGTATTTTTTCATTTATTGAACAGTTAACAGTATTCAGTGGGTTAGCTGTGCGTCGGTGGCATAGCGGTTAGGACGCTCGCCAACCATGCACATGGTCCGGGGTTCGATTCCCGGCCGACTCACTCCTTTACCTCGCTAAGCCAGAAATAATGTTGGTGAAGAGGAAAGGTTGGGCATGAGGCTAGCAACCCCATCCTGTAAAAATGAACACGGCTACAGAAACTTGAAGCCACAAGCTTGAAGCCCTATGTTCCACTGGGGAACGTGAAGGAAAAAAAAAAAAGTGGGTTAGCTATAAAATGTCTCAGAGATCGTATCTAGGGTGATGCAAAATATGAGGACAGAACTATTATATTGTAAGATCGAGTTATCAGTCGTTGAGTACCTCGGGGGCAGAGTGGTAAAGTGCTCGGCAACCGCGTATTTGATTAGGGGTTCGATTCTTGGCTATCCTACTCTTTTACCTCGCTAAGTGAGTGGTTAGACTGGTAGGGAGAAAAGGCTGGGCATGAGACTAGCAATACCCATCCTGTAAAAATAATCACCACTGCTACAGAAACTTCAAGCCTCTAGCTTGAAGCCTCCTATGTTCCAATGGGAACGTAAAGGAATAAAATAATAATAATATCAGTCATTGAAATAAGTAAATTTATCAAAATTAATAATATCAGGTCACAGTGGCTGAGTCTTTTACAAGCATGCAATGTAACCGGAAGGTCCTGGGCTCAAACCCAGTGGTTGACAACTGCCGAAGATTCCCAAAATAGGATAAAACAGCTGTCCGATACTCTCGTGATTTCAGTGGTCCTCTAAATGTTATGAATCCGTGGTCAAACTCGTAAAAATCATTTAAAATATAATTTCATTTTAGTTTGTTTATTAGATGTATCACACAGCGATCGAACAGTATTATTTACTGGATGACAGTTTCGAACAAAATTTATTGTTCATAATCATTTCATCAATTATAATCACACGACTTTGAAATTTGAATCTTATAGTTTTCTTTGTTCTCTCCTATTTGTTGTCGTTTGGGGCAATAGGATTTTCCAGACGTCTAACTGGACAAATGTTGAATCATTCCTATTACACGTGTTTGCAGTTGATTCGATAAACAGAACTTCTGTTATCAATTTCTCTCTCCACCCTGCTGCTACATTACATTTTAAAACTGTCAACTTATCAAATCCAGCCTATTGTAAGGTTGTGTTTGATTACATTTAGTGAGTACTATAACTGAACTATTCTCAAGATTTCTTATCTACGTGTCAGGTCAACTAATGTAAATTTTGCTGGTTTCTTATGCTTGGCTGGCCTGACTGCACTTGTTCTACTACTTTGACCTATGTATTTGACCTGACAATCATTGCAGGCAGGGTATTAGATAAACTGAATTTGCTCCACATGATTTATCCTTTAACAACAAAGCATGCTTCTAATTAAATTTATTGGTGGTGTGAATGCCAGCCACTTTTATTCCTGCCTACCTTTTTAAGAACTCTGCGTAAGGTTTCCGAAGTTTCTTCTTTGTATGGAATTACTACTGATGATTTAGATTCCTTATTGTTGGTGATGTCATTATCTTGCGCATGTTTGACGTGCATATCGTCATTATTATTAATAATTTTACCACAATCACTGCTATTATCATTTATTTTATTTTTACATTTCCTTACATACTTCCTGATTTATTTAACAGGACAATTATTAAGTTTTTTAAATCTAATGTACAAGGAGAGTGGAGGGAGAGATTGATAACGGAAGCTTTGTTTATCGAAATAAACTGCAAACACGTGGAACAGGAATCATTCAACACCTGTCCAGTTGGACATCTGGAGAATTCTACTACTCCTACGACAACAAATAGGAGAGAACAAAGTAAACTATAAAACTCAAGTTTCGAAGTCGTGTGATTATAATTGATGGAATGATTATGAACAATAAATTTTGTTCGAAACTGTGTCATCCAGTAAATAATACTGTTTCTGTGACTGTGTGATACATCTAATAAACAAACTAATATGGAATTACTCACTACCACAGTGCCCACGTTTTACACGTATATTCATATAAGATATACTTGATTACCCTATAAGTTTGCCTACATAGTGGTTTGTTATCTTTAATTTCTGCTGACTGTATGAATAACATTCCATTTGTGGTAAAAGTATAACACTACCGAAAATAAAATAAGATTCATGTATCATATATGATCTAGCAAAGTGTATTTATTTCTAATTTCGCTTAGTTTCAAGTTACGTCACGGATTACTGTAAGAGTGGTATTTGCTGACGACTTCATTTTCAAGCCAACTGTACAGTCGTATTTATATTACGGAAAAAGGCATTATAAGTGGCACTACAAATCGCTCAGTCAATATTACACATATGATAGGAATAAAGATTATTAAAGTGATGTACTGAGGCGGTTAGTGTTGAAGTGGATGAATTTCAAAACTTTAAAAGGCTAAATCACGAAAAATACCCATTTATTCATAAGTAAAGACACAGTTTTTTTGTTCAGTGAAGAAATTTCTTTTCAACGACTTCATTGTCAAGCCAACTGTACATTCGTACTTACATTACAGAAAATGTCATTAAGTGGCACTAAATAATTGCTCAGTTAATATACATATATATGTGATAAGAATAACGATAATTAAAATGTTATAAGGGGTAGAGTTGAAGTGGAGGAATTACAAAATTATTAAAGATTGTTTTATAAGTGAATTAATATCAAAAAAAAATTTTTTTAATGTCAAGGGTTGTCTAAAAATTTTAAAAATTAGGAGTACGATTACGATAAGAATAAAGATGTGAAGTGAAGTGGAATGAATTCAAGTGGTAAAATGAAATACAATAACAACTAGAAAGGACATTACTATGATCAAGGTAAAGAAACGGGTTTGACAAAACGTTTTTGAACACATAATTTAGGTTTCTGTTCATGTATAGCTAAAGCTTCGGCTTCCTATGTCAGTGAAAATAGGATTGGTGAAATGTTCAAATAATAGAGCATAAAAACTAAGTATTACCAAGGAAAATCTAAGACAGGAAGTGATAAATTAGTCAGAAAGTACGTAGGGAAATGTAAAAATAAAATCAATAATGATAATAGTAATATTAATGACGACGTGCATGTCAAACATGCGCAAGATAATGACAACACCAACAATAAGGAATCTAAATCATCAGTAGTGATTCCATGAAAGGAAGGAACCTCGGAAATTTCATGCAGAATTCTTAACAAGACAAGCAGGAATAAAAGTGGCTGGCATTCAAACCACCCACAAACTCAATTAGAAACAAGCTTTTGCGGTTAAAGGAACAATCCTTTAGAGCCTTTAAAACAAAACAATTGAGTTTATCTAATACCCTGCCTGCAATGATTGTCGGGTAAAATAAATAGGTTAAAGTAGTAGAACAGTGCTCAGTCAGTCAGACTAGCGGAGCATAAAAACCAAGCAAAGTCTAGATCAGTTGACCCGACACGTAGATAAGAAATCTAGAGAATAGTTCAGCTATAGTACTCACTAAATGTAATCACACACAACCATACAATAAGCTGGATGGGATAAGATGACAGTTTTTAGATGTAATGTAGCAGCAGGGTGGAGGGAGAGATTGATAACAGAAGTTCTGTTTATCGAATCAACCGCAAACACGAGTAATAGGAATGATTCAACACCTGTCCAGTCAGATATCTGGAAAATTCTACTACCCCTGCGACGACAAATAGGAGAGAATAAAGAAGACTATAAAACTCAAGGTTTGAAGTCGTGTGTTTATAATTGATGGAATGATTATGAACAATAAATTTTGTTCGAAACTATGTCATCGAGTAAATAATACTGTTTCATCACTGTGTGATACATCTAATAAACAAGCTAATATGGAAGTATTAGTAAACTGGTTTACCCTTGCTTGGGACACATGAATGACCCTGACAGTGATCGAACCAGGAATCTTCAGCCTATTAGGCGAAATCTTTGAACATTCAGTCACTTTAATGGAATCCAATGGTTCACTAATCCCTTATTCGTAACTCCGGTTAACTTTTTCCGACTGTTCAGTGTTCTCCAGTTTCAATGGTTCTGTCCGTGATCTAGTTTGAAACCTATCGAAATCCCAACAAATCGATACTTTGAAAAAATTTCGTTTAGTATATATCCAAGTTGAACAACTTTCGTAAAGCAGTTACACGCATATATATATGTAATATAAGTAATAATATAATATATTAGTAATCAAAATGGTAAGTTCAGAGCTCTTCTAAAGTTCACAGCTCCTCATTGATAACTTTATTCTCTTACACTTAATTGTTTAGAGTGTAATTTACTTTCTTTCCACAAATTACATTAGTTTGATGTCAGTTAAGATAAACAATATGACATTGAACTTATTCAGCTGTACAAATTTAGATGTGGAGAAACATTTCCCTCTTTCGCCTTTTCAGAAGAATAAATCGGGTATTTTAGTAGTATATATATACCACTAGATAGTTTTCATGTGTTTGTAGTAATTGGAAACTACACTACACTGTTAGCTAATTTTACTACATGTTAAATAAAGCATAAGAGTGAACCAAGTGTTTAAGTATTTGCAGAAACTTTCCTCCCGTATATTTCAAGTCTACTTATTTGACAGATCCAATTAAGAAGTAAAAACACTTTGAATTAGTCATTAGTTGCATGAAAAGTTAAGATGATTTATTACTTTTATACAAGAAGACATCTGTACTAAGGAAATTCTTATCCTGGTTTTTCGATTCTACACCTTTTACATTTCTGGTGTTTTTTGTGGCTAGGTGGGGGGGGGCGGGGGGAACGATAAACAAACAGTAATTACTTAGTTACTGGTACCATGTAAGATTTGGATTGAAAAAGAAAACTGGCGACCAAACCTTAAGAACCACGGACAATCAATAAGAACAAAAACTAATTAGTAGCCTGAGAGGTTATAATTAAAAATTATATATAGAAAGTCTAATTTGCAAAATACAATTCTCCAAAATCAAATTTATAATTTGCAAATTGGTTAAAAATTTGTAATCTACACAGCTCCAGGAGTTAAAGGTCACTCTGATCTGTCTAATACTATAAGTGCTTATCGAAGAAACAAGTGTGTGTTTTACATGACCAAACAGTCAAATGAAGGTCGACTACTAACTTAGAATGTAACATAATTTTGAGGATGATGTATTGCTGGTGAAATAATTTATACGTCAGAAATATAATCCAGCCAAATACTTCAAGAAACTGGCAGTATTCTTAACGAACACTCTTGTTTAAAATATCAAACTTTAAATGAATCCATCTGGTTGTGTAAGATTCATAATAAGGTTGATTTATCCCAAAATATGTAGTTCCCATTTTCCGTAAATGAGGATGTTCTTAGTAATCTCGTCAATGATAAGAGAAATTCGGTAGTTTTACTTATATCTTGGACAGGCTGGAAACTGAATTATAAGTGTGAAATTGCTATTACCTCTCCTTTTCTAAAAACTATGGAAAAGTTACTCTTACGTAATCTTCAACCTTCACTTAAAGCCTTTAACGATCCAAAACAATTCGCCTATTAAACACAGTAAAAGTACTCTAGATGCAGCTGCAGTCTTGCATCATAACATTGTCTCCAGTTTAGACAAGAGGGGTAAATTTGTTCGCAGCACCTTCCCAGATTACACATCTGCTGTCGACTCGGTACCCAGGGACATTTTGTTAAACAAGCTTGCTGAAACTCAAACTGACTGTTGGGTTGTCAACTGGCTGCATTCTCATTTCTCAGGAAGAAAGCAGTACACTGTATGTCAGGCGAAGTCGTCCACTTCATTGCTTACTGAGGCTGGTATCACTCAAGGCGCTCTTCTTTCTCCTTTTCTGTTTTCTTTCTTCTTGCATGACTTGCCTCACTCTGATGAAATGAACTTAGTTAAGCATGCGGACTATTTCAAAGTCTGTTAACTCCCAGCTATACTGACATAAGATGAACAGCTTTCTATCAGAAGTCAGCAAATAGTCTTCGTCTAATGGTCTTAAACTAAATCCTTCCAAATGTCAGACTGTTAATTTCAGTTTCCGGTGTAAAAGAAAGTTAAATGATGAAGCTGTTGGTTCCTATGACCGTTACAAAATTGATGAAAGTGAGGATATAGAAATGAAGTCTGACGCTAAGTATCTTGGATTAATTCTTTCTTCTAACCTATCCTGGTCTTCCTATATCTTAGGGATTTCTAAAAGAATATTTCGTCTGACTTTTTACATTAAGAAGTTAAGGCTTTCAGGCATAACTCAACCCCTCCTCTTACAGTTTGTCAACTCGTGCATCTTACCTATTCTTCTTCTTTACTGTTCACCCTTATTCTTTCCTGGATTGCTTAGAAAAGACTATGTCATACTTTGTAGAACTCTGAAGACTTGCAATTAATAGTGTTCTCTGAGCTGGTTGGTTTAGTTGTGGAGGTTTCGTCGTCCTTCTGGACAACATCTTCAGCGCAATATTTAGCATAAAGTGAAATGATTTAAATTTCTTCATGAGTGATATATCACTCATGAGTGGCAGCTATCCCATTAGGCCATATCGCTGACATTGTCATTGATAGGCACTTGCTGTGATGCAACAAATTTGCTAAATAGAATTTTGTCAGACTATGAGCATCCACTTTACCCACAGCTGCAACCTTGTGTCTCCTCCTAAAGTAAAACAAGAAGTCATTTCAAAGGACTTAATACACGCACGTCTAATTATGAAAATTCCACTATACCATATTTCGCTGCACGTACTTTATGTGATGAAAATAGTGTTAGGCATGAACTAACTAACCTTCTTCGCACTACTGAATAAACCATTTCCTCCACCCTTACAACATCAACCTTTATTGTTATTGTACTTCTTATATTTATAATCCTCTCAAGTTTTTGTTTTTATTTGTTTTTTTTTTCATAAGTGTGAACATCATTTAAGCTGTGTTATAACTGTTAATTTCGTATTTTCCATCACCATACTATATCAATAGAACATTAGAATCAATACTCTATAACATGCCAAAAATACCAAATTGAATCGACAATACTGTTTGAAACAAACTCACTGTTTTTATCATTATTATTATATTTAATATTCTCAATTCGTACTTCGAATATTTTGACTTTATTTCCACCGTAAATGTGGACAAATTCCTCTGGTTAATTTTGTTTTAATTTTATTTATATTTTGAGTAAATCAGATGCAATATTGTGGCAAATGCTGAGAATTCCATTCTCTATTATAAGTACTGTTTTTGGAATAAAGTAGATTATTATTATTATACAACGGTTGGTGAATTTTAAACACAGTGTTGAGGCAGAGAATGTGTTAGCTATAATTTTTCTGAGTTTCAATGCCAGTAATTCAGTAGCTGAGTCTCATCTGAATAGTAGAGTCATATATATAGGTGCACTTCATAAATTTTATGTATTTTTCTCATTTATTGAACAGTCAGCAGTGTTCACTAGGTTAGTTATAAAATGTCTTAGAATTTGTTTTTTCAAAATTTCAGAGAGGTCGGATCTAAGCTGATGCAAAATACGAGAACAGAACTATGATATGATAAGATCTAGTTATCAGTCGTTGAGTATGTCAGGTGCACAGCGGTAAAATGCTCGCCAACCACGTATGTGGTTCGGGGTCCGATGCACTCTTTTACCTCGCTAAGCCAGTAATAAGATTGGTAAAGAGGGAAGGTTGGTGATGAGACTAGGAACCCCATCCCGTAAAAATCAACATCACTGCTACTGAAACTTCAAAGTTTCTGCTTGAAGCTCTACGTTCCACTTGGACGGTGAAGGAACAAAATAATAATAAATCAGTCGTTGAAATAAGTAAATGAATCGAAATTATCATTATCGGGTCACAGTGGCTAAACGTTAACGAGCTTGCTTTGTAACTGGAAGTTCCTGGGTTTGAACTCCCATGGGTGAGTACTTAGTATCAAGCAGATCACAGTGAAATTTCACCACATTGAACTGTATAAATTGCAAATTGCTAACCAATCTGCAAATTATGATTTCGACTTATGCTATGACCGGTTGGACTAAGTAGATGGCCAGATATTGAGTGGTTTGAACTGATTCGCCTCCGTAGACTGAATCAAACGGGGTACACCGTTCAGTGAGCTTGGCAGCAAATGAGAAAAATGGTCAGCCGATGTTTAGGTCACTTCGATCTGTGGGGGGTAGCAAGCACTACTGGTTGATGTGATGAACTAGTAAGCATGCAACTACTCATCCCAACCAATCAGTAGTATGTAATTTTATGAAAATATAATTCTTCTCTGTGGGTAATTGTTGAGTTCCCTATGTTATCCTGCAGTAACCTATGGAAAGGTTATACCAGATTCCATACGTAGCATACGTGTGCGATTCATGGTTATTGATGTGAGGTTCTTCAGAAGGTTTCTAAGACTGGCTACCATCGTCTAACTTGCGTCGGTGGCACAGTGGTTAGGACCCTCGCCAACCATGCACATGGTCAGGGGTTCGATCCCCTTCACACGCACACCCGATATCTATGGTTGGCCTGCAAAATTTGGGCTACCGATATCCATGCTGAAAATTCCATACTTGTACTGAAAATACGGTGTGGCATCAAGCTTAAAATAAAAAAATGATACTGCTAATGCTGATTCTCTTTAATCAGCAAAAAAGAAGTAAAAACCACCTAAAAAAGTACATATATATATGTGTAAATATATGTGAAAGGTTTCAGGAGTCTCTACTGTGTGTGGTGTCATGAAAAATGATACAAACTGAATACATCTGCTGTAATTGTTAAATACCGGTTAAAAACTGCAAATGAAAACTTGCAACTTTTATCGGTAATGATCAAAGGGTTGTCAATTGTAACAGAATGTCAACCAAAGAACTTTAATATGCAGCAATTAATCTTTTACTCACCGTTACAGCAAACATAGGAATGGTAAAATTAATTAACATTGCCACGGGTTGCGCTTCCGGTTGTTTAGAAGTAAGAAGTGATTATTACAGTTGGTGGGATTTAGAATCGAAGATAGGAGAATCAGATACAGTCAAATTGGTAAACTATCTATTTTGCATATTCTGGTATTTGTTTTTACACAAAGGCAGGTTCTGTTAAAATAAAAAACCACCAAGTAGGCTTTGAAAAGCTCTTATTTTGCATAATAATTAGCATTGACTTTGATGTGGTTGTGTTCTCTGAGCTGGATAGTTTATTTGCGAAGCTTTCATTGCCCCCTACTAGACAACATCGTCAGTGCATACTTCAATTCGTTGAAGTGAGCTTTTAGATTTCTCCACGAGTTCAGTGTATTAGTCATCTCTCCTGGTGAGTTACCCTCGACGTCGTGATTGGTTGTTTTCGTGTGTTTCACACCCTCTAGGCTACTTGTATTGTACTGGAACTGATTGTTTCCTTTACTTGAACTTTGACTCTTTGTGTGTGAGATTTCCTTCTTATCGATTTGTAAATTTCGTCTTTCTTGATCTGTCTATTGATTGACGATTCACTGAAATACCAGACAGCCTACTAAAAATTCTCTAGCATTCTTGATGTTTCCTCTGTCTAATATTTGTGCATTGGCTGTCCCAGTCGAAGTGATTTCCGTGGTTGTCTGTGTGCAGTGAGGCGATATGAGGGAGTGGATGTCATGTCTGTAGACGGTTAGCTTATGTTCATGGATACGAAGACGAAGGAGACATCCACTTTGGCCAATGTAGTGTTTCTCGCATTGTTAGAATTTATTTTGTAGATGATGTTGGTTTTATCTTCTTTCGTTGTTGAGTCTTTTGGTTGACACAGCGCCAGCTGAGTGAAGTGATTTTGTTGGTTTGTGTGCGATCTCAATTCCTAAATGTTTGAGGGGTGCTGCAGTGATTTCTGAGATATCCTTTATATATTGTGGGGTGATTTTCTTTGTGCTTTCCTTGAGGGCCTTTGATTTGATCGTTTGGCTTGGGGATATATGTCTTTTGATGAAATTCTGTGGATATACATTCTTTTGGAAGACGTCCATCAGATATCTTTATTCGACAACGTTCAAATAGTGGAGAGAGGAAACACCAAGAATGCTAGAGAATTTTTAGAAGCCTGGTATTCCAGTGAATCGTCAATCAATAGACACATCGAGATAGACGAAATTTACCAATCGATAAGAAGGAAGTCTCACACAGAAAATGTCAAACTTCAGGTCAAGGAAACAATCAGTTCCAAGTAGCCTAAGGGGCGTGAGAACACGCAAAACAACCAATCACGTTCAAGGTTACCACCGTAAGAGATGACTAATAAACTCGTGGAGAAATCTGAAAGCTCACTTCAACGAACTGAAGAATGCACTGAAGATGTTCCCTAGTAGGGCAATGAAAGTTTCGCAAACTCACCATCCAGCTCAGAGAACACAACCACATCAAAATCATCCACCTGAGCTACAAATCTTCGCCATCATATAATTATCACTGACCAAATTAATGTCAGCCAAGAGATGTTGTAGGTTTTCAGTGGGTTACTAGCTGGTTTCACCTCCTGTTAAAATGTGATTTGGAATGAAATGAAGTTCATAACAGGCCGAAAGTTAAACTCCGAAAAATTAATAAATTTTTGTATTCAAATCTAAAAGGAATGCAGTGTCTTTCTGTCGTAAATTTATTCTGTCACACCTTACCACTACACTTGTATATCTCTACTTTTGCTTTTTTCTACTTTTCTACCCCAAAAGTATTTATTACAGTAAATGTGTCAAAATTCACCTGTAATTCTTCACTCTTGTAAATTCTTATGTGTATAAAACTTGGACATTGTAGTAATATGTCAGTCCATATTAATTACATACATACACAGAAAGATGTAAACATCAAGAGGTGCTACCATAGAAAGAAAGAACATCCAGAACTTCAGGTACGACTCCTAACAAAGCAGGAGTGAAAATGGCATTCAAACCCATCAAAGTACTTACAAGCAAACTATGCCAGTTAAAAGATCCTACCGAGTTCAAAATAGTTTAGTTTGTCTAGTACCCTGAAATGACTATGGAGTCAAGTACATACGCAAAATTAATGGACCTAGGTCATTTAGACTAGTGGAGTAAAGAAACACTACAGAATCTAGACTACTGGACCTCTAATAAGATTAAAAACCTGGAAAGAAGCTCAACTTTAGCAGTACACGCAGTTACATGGAAAAACAATGTGACAGGACAACGTGGAGGTCCTAAAATGTATATACATATACACATATATTATATGTCCTAAAATGTAATTTAAACGAGTACAGAGAGAGAGAGAGAATAATAAGTGGAGCTTTATTTACCGATGGTAGTGAGACTATGTGTTTAGCAGGAAGAATGAGAACTATAAAAGTCCGGTTTCGAAGTTGTGTACTCACAGCTACTATGACTATGAACAAAAAAGAATCATGTTTGAAAACCTTGTGATCGAGTAAATAATAGTGTTTCACTTTTTGATATTTCTTTAACGGAAAACCATTTAGGAGAATCCTTCATGAATGACCTATTTACGATATTTAAATTTAGCTAGGTGTTTCAACTAAATGTATTAATATCTGTTTTTCCACTAGACTCTATATAATTATTCTGACATTTATCATATCATAAGTTGACTTGACTGGTACTTATTATTTGTCTTTGTCCCTCCAGCTTTATTCTATAATTTAACTGCTTCTCATTGTGGTTGTGCGACACAGTGATGATGTGTTGTTTCTCTCTGTGATTTTGTTTATTTTTTTTATTACAGCTTGATTCCCTACCGTATTTTTTGGTTCAGGTATGGAATTTTCAGCATGTGATATCGGTAGCCCAAATTTTGCAGGCTGACCATAGATATCGGGTGTGCGTCGGCAGGGGATCGAACCCCGGACCATATGCATGGTCGGCAAGAGTCCTAACCACTGTGCGCGTAAATGTAGGTGATTCTGACCTTGATATGTCTGCCGAAGCAATGGTGTATGATTCTTGTGGACAGAGTTTTGATCTCACCTTCTTGGGAATGTTCGACTTGATTCTCAGGTGCTTCTTAAAGTTGAGTTTCCGTTAACTACTTTCTTTTTTCTAGTCGACTTGTTTTGTACTTAGAACATTCTTTTGACTGTATGGCTGCCTAACGGTACTGTTGATGTAATTCGGACAGCCTAATTATTTTAACTAGCCCTGATATTTTCTTCGATAAAGTAGTAAATTTCCATTGAAATTCTTATAAAATTTCCTGATTCATTTCATATACATAAGCTGAAAGTTTACAAAATAAAGATAGTTCTAGTTACAGAATTTCAACATCAGCTGACATTGGTTACAGAACCATTGGAAAACCAACTGGGAGTACTGGAAAGCTGTTTTGTCCTAGATTGGGACTCTTCAGGAGTACGCACCCACCCACTAAGCAACACTCGAATATTGATGAGATGCTCACTGGCGACTGGCCCTATTCGGGAAGGTAGTTACTTTAGGTTCTAGTGGGAAGTCGTGACCAGTGGGGTGCAGCAGGTCGGGTGTGAGGACAAATACTTGCCAAAGACAGTGACTAGCGGTGGCGCTATGCCGTGAATCGATAGAAGTTGGAATTCATGGGCCAATGGTTCCAGTGGCTTAATGATCTACGAGCTCACCTTATAGTTAGGAGGTCCTAGGTTCAAATCCCAGTGGGTGAGTACTTCTACAGAGTCCCAAACTGGCATTAAACAGCTGTCTTGCAGTAGTCGCAGGTTTTCCAATGGTTCGCTAACTGATGTCAACTCATGATGAAATCTCGTAACCAATCTGTTGTATTCTTATCAATGTCAGTCTGCTACTATGTAGAAAGAAAGAAGTTTCTTTTTGACGAACAAGGAAAATTCTTTAATAATTTACAGTAGTATTTCCTAATTTGTAAAATGGAAGGTTTAAGAGCTCGTAATTTCAACTAACTTCATCGGTTCTGACCAAATTGGGAACAGAATCTGTTCCATTGCAAAGAATTAATATAATTATAAATATTCATTTATTTTGGTCTCCGATGCCGTTCTGTTACAAAATGAAATGAATGACGTTGTTAGGAGCATTCTAAATAATTTCAGGACGACATTTTCAACTGAACCTGTCATATATTTCTGGAAATCTTCCACATTAAACATCGATGAGTCGTTAAAGACAAATTCATCTCTACAATATAGTCTTCTTTTTCCATTAACTCCACCCTTGAGCTCTTATCAGGTCGCAGTATAATTATTTTGCCATTATTTTTGAGAGCTGTCAGTGCTCTTTGATATTCCTCAGAATAGATTTGGAAATATGATGTTGCTGAAGTGAGGTATTGATTTACAACATCGACCAGGTTGAATTTGAGCCGGCTCTTATTGTCCTCATCAGCTGGACTTAGATCATTCAGTTGATAGAGTTAGTTTTTGAATTGAGCTAATACATCGGTTCTTTTAATGCATTTATTCGGAATATTAACATTGAATCTACGGGAAAGCACTTCCGTTTCAATTCCGCTTAACCTCAAAGTTTGCAGATTACAGATGAATGTCTCAGGATTTTCTGGGAAGCCGTCAGACAATTTCTCCTTTGTCAAGGATTTGGACAGAGTTCTATGAAAATTTGTACATATTTTCTGAAATCAATTTGATCTGGAATACTATATTCAAAATATTCAACACACCATCGCAGAATTGAGGTTCAGTTCTCAATTTTGAGATCAAAGATTCTGTTGATTTAATGTGTGACTTAGTGATACACTGTTCTTAGTTTATTCAGTTACAAAGGGTAATTAGTGTATGGAAAAGAAATAAGTCAGTCTGAGACACCAATGCGGATAGAATTTTAATTGTTATCCTTATTTAAAACAGTTAGTTCCCGTTATGAATTTAGATAAAGCAATAAGAAGACGTAATTTGTCTGAATCGTGTAGTATATTTGCGCAACACATTTCGAACAATCTGATCACACACGGACTTGTCATAGAAATATATATGAAATTAATAAAGAGTTAAGAGGTGAGAAAATAGACACTTAGGTCAAGTTAAAAGGACATATGGAGGTTCAAAATAACACTAAATAACAGAGGTAATAGTACATCTACCCTGGCTGGTATCAAAACAAAGTTTACCAAGGAAAGTTAAGTGTGATGACGAATTGTTGCTTTGAACGCATAAAGGTGCTTTAAACTTTCTAATTGCCAGCTAGGGCTTCCACATACTTTAGGATACGCCCCAAACACGTTTTATAGATAGGTTTAAAAGATGTGTTAAGGTCAATTTTATGTCCTTTCTCTATAATTTGTTTCGCAATAGAGGAACTAGGTAGTCTCCTGTTCTCACCATTAATGCGTTCTGAAGATTTTGTTCGTTTCTGAAGTCATTTAGGAATATGCTCTGAAGCCAGCGCTTACTTGCAGAGATCGATGAGTCCTACTTATGTATGTGTGTCCACACGTACATTCAAATTGGTAAATACAGTGGGATGTGACATCATTTTTTGCATGTTCAAAGGGCTTAGATAGATATATTGGCTTCACATTCTCAATTATTATGATATTAGCTGCATAAAAAGTTTTTTTAACCACAGCAGCGTTCAATCTTTGTCTAGTTATCAAGCTGCTACGATGCTCCATATAGGGTAGCTTGATGTACATGTCTTTCTTGGCGGAGACGTGTTGTAGAGTGGTTCTTGGTGTTCTGACTACTTTATATCTCCTGATGAACTTGTATGGATAATTGTTATCAACCAGAGTTTGTGTTAGCTTTCTTCCTTTCCCTTCAGGTGTGTCTTCAGTGAATATTCCTTGGATTTTACTGAAAAGGGACCTTACTAAGGTTCTTTTGTACCGAACAGGGCGGAAACTGTGGTAATTAATTATCCCTACTATTCAAAGTAAATGCGTAGTTAAAGTTCCGATTATAGAGTACTTTCTTCTGATTTCACAAAGAGCATTTACCACACAGTGTCGTATATATTGTCGGTGGTTTATATTTATGCATGTTCCCTTCAAGAACAGATGTTAACTGTCTATGGTCTTTTTGTATTTTCAATGTATATATAAATATATATATCAAAATTTTACAAGTGAAAAAACCGCTCTTTTTATTGTAAAATGAATAAATTACAGAGAAGTATGCTTCATATTATATTATTTATGACAAACTACAGGAATTTATTGCAACCTCCATTCATTTATTTGCAGCTGGTAGATAAATAAAAATTTTTCTGACAGACTTAAATACGCAATTAAGAAATTTATAATCAGTACTGCTAAATAGATAATGAAATTACCAAATTCAACAAACTTATCCCATTTTAATGTATTTCACATTATTATGTGTCATAAGATTCTCAGTGAAATATAGTGATTCAACAAGACTCCCGCTCTCCGCAGTCTTATTCAGCATGCTGCACAGTCGCCTATATGCCTTCAGTCACTCCTCCCATGATATCACCCATGTAGCCCTTGGACAAACGCTCAAGTTGCTGTTTTTCAATCGGGTTCCCCTCGAGGGCTTGGTGCGTGATGTCATTCAGCATTCTTCTCGATGTGTCCCCGTTTCATCTCTACTTTTTTTCACCATATTTGCTCGTCAGTAAGTTATTGGTTGTTCACTTGCTGGAATTCATTCTTTCTTATCTATTCTCGTCACTGAATCTTCGATGTGGAGTGAAGTAAGCAGTTGTTGATGAAAGGATGAAATGTGTTAGAAATGCTTTTTGTGACTCAACCAATCCCTGGATCACGCAGAAGCTCTGATTGACTTAACTTTAGTGTTTAAAATCATAATATCTTTTTTTAATGCTGAGTGCATTAGATTTCCAGAATAATTCAAGATCAGTGAGGATTCTTGCTTTTCTAATCCTGCTTTTGACATCCTCACCCGTGCCGTCCGTCCCTAGTTGAAAAGATGAAGTCTAGATAGGTGAGAGAGATGATTTTTTATATATTTCCCCCTTTGATAATCGAGGCTTGTTATTGTTGGTGATCGGGTATTTTCAGCACCTTTATACTGTCTTTGCTGATTCTCCCGCCAACTATATGGTTCTGATTGTAAACCTTTGAATTTGTGTTAATTTATGTCATAGACGTCAGCAGTGAGCCAGCCAGATCCAATGGCGATTTCAAATATCTTACTTCCCTAAAGAATTGAAACATTGAAGTGAAAGAACTGAATTTATTCAGAATTCTCCAGTTGGTAGTAATTTGTTATTATTTTTGTTTCTGAGGTTTCTAAATTTCCTCTGTCGCCTCTGTGTTAATGCCGACTTCTGTCTTCGTTGTTGAATTCGCCAACTTGTTGGTTTTCACCTATAAGTCTTCGAATCCCTGTGACATTAGAAATGAATTAGCTGCGAAGTCTAGACATTCTACAGACATTTTGTTGGCCCAAAGTCTTCATAACCTCTCTCTCTCCATGGTCTTCCACAGGATCTAGTCAGCCACAGTCAGGAATATCATCGGTGATGTTTGACGGCCTTGTCTTACTCCTGTTTTCAGTTCAGGGGCAATGCTGAGCTTTAGATTTGCGAAATACTGGACATGTTGCTTCATCATCGCCATCATCAAATACCTATTTTGTGAGGTTGACAAGTGTTTTAAACAATGCTGTCCGTAGTGCTGAACTAGATTCCCGATCACTTCGCAGGCGATTCTGTCGAAGATTTTTTCCAAGTTGGTAAAGTTTTCTGTTAGAGATTGGACTGTTATTCTATACTCCATTTGGATGATAATGCGTAGCGTTGCAATTTGGCTCGCATATGATGAGTTTTCCTGGATCCAGGTTGTTCTAGGGAGCAGTTTTACACCTAAATGTATTTCATATCATTCATTAAAATGAGAATAAATCCCATAATTCTACTTCAGTTTGGCTTGCAGGTATTACTGGTTGACTTTAGTGGCTTCTGACTATCTGTATCATTTAGTAAATTGAATCATCAGTCGAACCGCACCTTGATTCTTCACTTTGTTTACTTTGTACTAGTTGTCGTAATTCTGAAAATCAGAATTTTCATTACCGTAGACATCAAGATTTTTTTATTCCTTTACGTTCCCAGTGGAACATAGGACTTCAAGCTAGAGTCTTGAAGTTTCTGTGGCAGTGGTGATTATTTTTACAGGATGGGGTTGCTAGCCAGACTCATACCCAGCCTTACCTCTTCATTAGTCTTACTACCGGCTTGTCGAGGTAAAGGAGTGCGTCTGTGGCCGGGGATCGCGGTCGGCAAGCACTCTACCGCTATGCCACTGACGTACACAACTAATACAATTTTTTAGCTGGTTTGAAATTAGCTCAAGTATGTTTGACTATCACGTCACCTGATTAGTCGTTGCATGCTTTACAAGGTACGTGTCATTTTCATTTTCGAGCTAATCAGAATTGACAGGATGAAATAAATAAAAAATAAAATAAAAGGATAAACCTGTTATAGAAGATGTATAACATAATAATTGTCAATAAAGGTATTTATTTCAAAATATCACCCATCCACTATCAGATAGTAGTTTTCATCTTATCCCTATGTCTGTCTATAACAATTGGTATTGGAACAAAAAGTACTTGAAATTTTCAAGTAAAATACTTTTTATTATTGCTTTGAATTCGGAATAGAACATCAGGCGTCAGCCGCACATCTTCATTTCACTTAGGTCTCTACAGTTTTAACTTAGGTGGTCTTATGATTACTCAAAAGCTGTCATTCTCTCCTCCACATAAACTTCGGATGCAACACTTGCCATTGCCTTTTCAGGGCCCACTCCAAAGCCTCGAATGTCTTGTCAATCAATGTTCTCTTCAGAGTATGTCATATCTACCTCCATTTTATTTCTACATATCTATTGTGATAAAGGCTCTTGATTCGGTAGCTAACAGAGTTGTGTGTTGCTTATCCTTTCCAGTCAGCCTGTTAGTTGATCTTCACCGTCGAATCAGCGAAGGTGAATGCCAATGAAAGCCTGTAATAGCCTTTTGGAAGTACTTTTTGTGACTTGCGTGCCACGTCTGTGAAACACCTAGAATCATAAATTTGGAATTAGTTGAGAATATCTTGATAATGTTCCTTATGCTGAGTGCAGCGGATTTCCGAATTAGTTTTAGACTGAAGAAACAACAATTCTTTTTTTCCTTCACGTTTCCCAGTGGAACAAAGGGCTTCAAGCTTGTGACTTGACGTTTCTGTAGCGGTGTTTATTTTTACAGGATGGGGTTGCTAGCCTCATGCTCAACCTTTCCTCTTTACCAGCATTGTTTCTGGCTTAGCCAGGTAAAGGAATGCGTCGGCCGGGGCTCGAACCCCGGACCATGTGCATGGTCGGCGAGCGTCCTAACCGCTATGCCACCGACGCTTACTTACATTTATTTACTTTGTTTTGGTTATTATTATTATTGTATCCTTTAATTCCTACAGGAACATAGGGCTTCAGCCGTGCGTCTCCATTGCGTTTGGTTCTCTGCTAGAGTCTTCACCTGGCTCCATGTCTGCCCACACGTTTTCATCTCCTCTTCACATGACCTCCTCCAGGTCACCCACCCTTGCACTGACGACCAACTCGCCGCTTCCCTTTCGGGTTACACTCGAGCAATGGCTTGTCTAGTGATGTCACTTGATGGTTTTCTCAGAGTATGGCCAGCCAATCCATCTCCGTTTCTTCCTGCCTGTTTGTTTCACAATCGGTTCCTGGTTGGTTCACTCCCAAAGATCTCTGTTGCTGATCTTTTCTGGCCATCTGATCTTGAGTATTGAGCAACTGTTAATGAAGGTCTGTAGTTTGTTTGAGGTGCTTTTTATGACGCGCCAAGTCTCTGATCCGTATAGTGGCACTGAGTTTACATTGGAGTTGAAAATCCGGATCTTATTTTTGATGCTGAGTGTTGTTGACCTCCACACAGACTTGAGAGTAGTGGTTACGAAATTCAATACTTATTCGTTGATTCATATGAAGAATATAGATTTCTGTAATCGGTTAATTGCACCAATCACCAAATTGGTGTGTAAAAGGTATGATTTATATTCTTTCAAATCAATGCATATAGATAATTATGGACATCAGTTTGATAAGGATAATGTCGAAATTTTAGACAGAGGAAACACCAAAAATGCAGTCAGGGAATTCCTAGAAGCCTGGTACTCAAACGAATCAGCCAGTGATTAACAAACATGTTAATATAGACCAAATCTACCAACTAATAAAAAGTGAATCATGTAACGAGAAAGTTCAAAATCCAAGTCAATGGAAAACGATCACCACATATGTAGAGATGGTTACAGGGAGACGCAATTCTATCACTCATGGGAAATTTAAATCAGTTCACTTTATGCTAGAAATCCTTTCAATGCTATGACGTATAATGAATACTCTCCGTGAACTTATTTTTACAAAACAATGTTAGAAGGAAGTAATCAATTTAACTGTATGAATTATTATCATTATTTCTCGACTTTTTGTCAGTTTGTTGATATAAAAACAATTTTAAATAGAAACCTAAAATGCATTTTATTCCAAAGTGAATTTTTCGGCTAGGCGGAGTGAATTAACATATATCGATGAAGATTGGGGAAGTTATTGATTTATTTTTTTCCTTTACTTTCCGAAATAGACATATGGCTTCAATCTAAAGCTTTGACGTTTCGGTAGAAGTGTTTTTATTTTTTTTACGGGTTGAGGCTGGTGATCTCACGCTCAAACTTCCGTCTTTACAAGCTATAATCCGAGTTAGCGAGGGTTAGGAATGCGTCTGCCGAGGATCGAACTTTTGGACCACATACATGTTCGGCGAGCGTTTTACTGCTGTACCACTAAAGCTTTGTGGGAAGAAAAGAACCTCAGATCCACGTTCCGCTATGTCAGTTTACGCTGTCTGTGGCGTAGATATGACATCCGGCTATCAACCAGAGGGCGTGTATGCCACTCAGCAATCCGTTTCCTTCTCCTTTTTGGATGTGAGACATGGCCATTGAAAGTAAAAGACATGAAGAGACTAGCTGTCTTTGATAATAGGTGCCTGCGTTGTTTTCCGCGTTAGGTGCCGTGGTATTATAGGGAGAGCAATATTGAGGTTAGGTATCGGTCGAGTGCTTGGTAAGGAGTGGAAATCAGTAGACGAGATTGTGAAGCTACATTGACTGAGATGGTAAGGACAGGTGTTGTGCATGCACGCATAACCATCGACTTCCTCGACGGACAATGTTAGATGACATAGGTTCAGGTTAGATAATACCTAGCGGTGGTGGTCAAACCGAAACATGGCATCAGCCAATGAAATCCCCCTGATTATTATGGCATTTTAATTCCTAATTGTAATTTAATTAATTTAACCCTTGACCTGAAATCATTCTGGAACTCTCCCTCCCATTTATTATAATTACACGAATGTACAGTCTAGTTGATGACTTCGTCAAAAAGAAAATTTACTTCGCTGCAGCTATGTTTTTATTATTCCCTATGATCAAATGTGTTTATTCCGTGATTTGAAATCCACAACAGTTAGTTTAAACCACGTGGTAAGGTGTAGACTTCCTGACTGATTGAGATCTTCGAGACAGTAAAAACCAATGAAGGCTGGAGATAATTAGTGATGTAGCTTAAAATTGTCCCCAGTGATGCGTAGATGTATCAACTCCTTGTGACTTATAATATCCAATAAAACTATATGGTTCTTCCATTTTACTTTTCTTTTGCCTCATATCTCTGTTTACTGTCGCTATTTTGCATTTCTTTTTGCTTTCTTATCTTGCTTTGTGTGCTGGGTAAATTGTGGCGACTCGAACTGCTGCACATCAGTGCAAGTTTCACATTGAAATCAGTCACTCAGTCAGTCAGTCAGGAAGAAAAAAATTAAAATCCAATCAAAATCTCACCATTTTATTTCACAAGATAGTCACCGTATGGTAGCTGATTATTTACATGTGTTGATCAGAGTTTAAATCTTATTAGAGAAATCAATTATCTGAACTGGACAGAGTTGTTTCACCTATAAACGGGAAAGATGGAGATGTCAAATTCAGGTAGGATAGGAGCATGAAAAAAGGTGGGCGTTCATTATCATTAGATCAGTACGAGAATGTACAGTATTCAATACAAGCAACAAGATCTGAATTCTCAACATTAATGTCAACTCATTGGTAAGCACATAATGGAAGGCATTTCCAACCTGCTACTGAAGGCTTTTATTGGCATCTGTCTTCGCTGGCTTGAGATTGTAGATCAAATAACCAACCGACTGGTAAGGATAAGTGATACGGAACTCTGGCAGCTGCCCAACCAATAGCTTTACCCCAATAAATATGCCAAAAGAAAAGGGACTGGATTAGATGTAGTCTAAGGATACATAGAAACGAACATTACATGCCAGACAGGCTAAGCAACAGAACACCCTAGGAAGCAACAAGTTTTAGTGTCCAGGTGTCGTGCTCAGGTTTTCACATGCAGAGAAAATAAACGTCTATTTTCATTTGCGAAGCCAGATGAAATTGATTTCACAGGAGTGAGTGTAATGATGTTATGCCAGTGAAGCCTTATGTTCCATTTTGAATGAGCAGGATGAGTGATGTATTAGTGGTGCGAAAAAAGTTAATTAGCGTCACTTCGGGTATTCCAGAAGTCAGTCTACTTCAAGTCCTTGAACTTCTATTACGACATTAACAGAGATGGGTATGGGTCAGTAATGAATTCCATGAGTGGAGGAACATTCTGACAGGTAAACAAGAATATAGAAGCGTATTTTAGATAGACAAAGAAAGAGGAAAAGGATAACTCACTATCCGTAAACAAGAAGCCTCTATATATAGACTGCGATTCAACGGCGATATACCTAGCGAAATAATTACGAAGAAATTAAGAAATTGAGTTCAAAGAACTTTTAATGCTGGCGAACTACACGTCTTATTCTCTGCATGACCGATGTTGATTCCTAGACTGAAAGATAAAGTACTTAGACTAGCCACTTCCAGTTGCATCTACCAATTCAACTGCGCTTGTGGTGGACCGAGTTATATCGACCATTGCTCTAGGAAGTTGATTTTTCGTGCTCGAGAATATCCCCCACTACGGCTAAATAAAGCTGTAGTGAAAACCATCAACAGTTCCATATTGGTCCATCTGGTCCAAATCGGACACAAAGCCAGCCAGGATTGAGGAATCCTTCTCTATCATCTACAGTGTGCCTAATAAATTGGCAAAACATCGAAGGACCGCATGCTCCAAACAACAGAGTCTATCGCAATTCGCCTTAAACAACCAGTGCTCTGTGTGCAAAAGAAGCAAGTCCATCCAGCCACTACTACTGCCCTGGCAGGCCTTCAGTAGAGACCATAAATTCATGAATCTGTAGTATTATCTCTCCTAATATTCTGAAATTCAGTGAGTATCGCTATGTTCGTGCTATCGAACTGTAATCCACCGATACAATTATTATCGATTCGATGTTATTTAAACATTAATGTTGTTCATAACACTAATTCATTCACTCACTTTTATGGATGGATATATAACTGTGGAGCCTGATGAAGGGCAGGTTATCGAGAAAAATATTCTTTGTTCAGCATCCATTCTTTTGAAAATTTTAATAGGTATTTTTAAATGGAAAAAAACAGTATTATGAAATTCAAAGCTTGCAAGGTATAATCTCAGAGTAAATTAAAGACTGGCATTCGAGGTTATCAAAAGACAAGAATAAAATCTGAAAAATAGTCATTCTTGGTCTTTAATTTGTAGCAAGTTAATTTTTTATGAGATTTTCGTATATCACTTTTCTTATAAAACAGTTTGTACATCATGCATTATTGTATGTTACATAATGTTTTTTTTTCAGTTAAGAAAGTTGTATACTTTATGGTCACTGTCCTAAATTTGGATTCTTTATTTTCACTTTCCGTAGTGTTAAACAATTTACCAGTCATGTGTACTTGTTTAAACTATATATTTATGCATAATGCAATTTTCAAATAGTCCAACAGTTTGTTTAAATTGAAAACATTTATTTCCCGATACGAATTTAAAACAAGCAATACAGGTTAATAAAGCATGATTTAATGAATTCATCAAATTTCGGTAGAATTCAGCCGAGTAATCTGCATACACGGATATATATACTATTGAAATTACATTAGGAGATATAAGACTGATAAGCACAAATAAACTACATTGAATTAGTCATGCAGAAAGACAGGTGCGAATGTTTTCCAGGTCATTTTCAAATAGATAAGAGGAGAGGGAGTATGAGAGATCAAAATTAAGATAAATTGCATTACGCTTCAATTGCATCACTTAGATAAACAATTAGTCATTAGAGAATATAACAAGAATTGCGAACAGAGTAATATCAATAGTAATACTCATAATAATAATAATAACAATAATAATGTTGAAGTGAGTTAAGATAATGCTACTGATAAAGGATAGTTTTAAATGAATCAAGAATAATAATAAGGGGTAGGATAATAAGTAAAACGTATTACCATGGTAGATTTTAGAGTGGCGATCATCTCTTTTATACACAGAGACCTGGTTTATAAACTCGAATTTCACAAGCTTCTCCAATTGCAAGCATCTTCCTGTTTCTTTGTCTGCTGACAACAGAGAATGACTTGACAGCGCCGATATCATGTCCAAAGTCCACAAGATGTCTTGTTATTGAGGTTTTTGGCACTTTGCACTCAGCTGTTTTCAACCATTTTGGCAAATGCTTCATCATGCGAGTAGACAGTTACCTTTCTGTGCGACCTATCTATTTGCTTCCACAAACACAATCAAATTGATATACGCAGTTTGAAGTGTCCAGGATTGGCAACTGGTCTTTCCCAGATTGTTGAAGCACTCGCTTAGTGGTGTTTAGGAAGACAAGTTTTGCAGTATAATACGTTCTCTTGATGGCTTTATCGAGTCTTCGTTTGACTACTTCCTGTACATCATCTCCTTTGAATGGCAAACTGATATAGACAGGTTTCTTCGGAACTATTTGGATTGTTTTGCAGCGGGTGTTTTCTTTAGAGTATTTATTAATGAACTTCTCAGGATATTCGTTCTTAGATAAAATATCCTTCAGAGCTTTTATTTCATACTCAACTATACTGTCAGAACAGATTTTTCGTGCTGTATTAAACAGTGTTCTGACTAAGTTTTTTTATACTGGATTCGAACAAAGCTCTTGAAATGCATTTACTTTCCTGTCCGTGAAGACTTTCTAAATACAGATCTTCCGATTGTTATTTTCGCTAGAAAAATGTCTAACGATTTAGTAGTATCGTTTTCCTCGTGTTCTATTATGAAATTGAGATTAGGATGGCATGAGTTGAATTTTATCAGCAGGTCTTCAGCTTTTGATCTGCTTCGACAGACAATAAAATTGTCATCAACATATCTTAGGTATATATCCGTTTCTTGTTTCAATGAAAAAAAATGCAGCTATTAAATTGTGAATACAACATATAATACGATGCCTACACGCAGATAAGTAAATAAAGATAATAAATATGCTAAATGGTAGACAGATAGTTAAAGTCGCAATGCTGGAAAGAACAATTATTTTTCTAAATCTAATTCCGTAATGTCTTGTGACGTTGTTATGGTTACATCAGTTGACTGAAAGACTAATTAAAGTTTATTTTCGTAGAATATAATCTTACTTTAGAAAGTTGACTTAACTGTACTGATAAAATTTGAATTACAATAAAATATATATATATTTATATATGTGTACGCTTTTAAACATTAAAGGTACACCTTTCATAAACACATGATTTTTTGGTAAAAACGTTATTGACTTCGGAGACTTTTTGACATGTATCATTAATTATATAGACGTCGAGATTGTACAGAAATCTATTCCAATATGTTCTGTGTCTTAAACACCATCAGTAAAAATCTTTACGATTACTTTGAAGCAGAACTCATATGTATACATGTCTTTTCTCCATTATGGATAAGATTTTATTTTGAGAAATCACACAGTGATGTTATACAGTAGCAATATTTACTGATGACTTTTCGAGCACAAATTATTGCTACTCATAATCATATCAAGTCACTCAATCACACAATGTCTTACTTCATTTATATACATGAGGGGAATTGATGAATAGACATTTGAATAAAAATCAATGTGGGATATTGTACATTCAGAAATAATAATAATGTGAGTGTTATTGATCAAATACAATCAGATGGGAAATAAGACGAGTGATTTTATAGTCAAAATAAGTAACTTGTTAGAATGTTGTGATGTACGTGAATTAAAATAAAATTTTAAGATTACTTATTATCCACCTCTGATTTGACTGACTGACTGACTGGTGGTAATAATATCTTCTATGCATATCTCTGTTATTTGCATTGAGGCATTTCTGTTGCATTTGTTGTGTTGGGTGTAAACTCGATGAACCAGGATTCACTAATCAACCTCTATCTATCTCCACCTACCTATATTACTTCTTAGAATTTCGACCTTCTCCCACCACCCTATTGTGTGATTGTGTGTTAATGCATGCTGTACAATCACTGAACTTTTTTCTAAAATACTTATGTTCTCGGGGTCAACCATTCTTACCTAAGCTAAACTCTTATGTTCTTACAGGCAATTTGACTACACCCAAACTACTAGTTTGACCTATGTAGTTGACCAGACTCACAGTCATTGCAAGGTATTTTGTAAATTATATTATTTTGTTCAACTGGGTTAGCTGGGTCATTTAACCTAAAAAGCTTGAACCTGAGAGAGTTTGTAGGCTTGAATGCCACGCTAATTCTTGCTTTATTGAGAATCCTACGTAAAGTGGTCTCAGATGTCTCCTCCTTATATGGTAAAACCACTGTGAATACCTTATATTCTCTCTTATTTATCTAATCATTTTCACACATGTATATAAATGAATGAATAAAGTTGTGTGAGTAACTTGTTATGATTATGAGCAATAGTTTGTGCTCGAAAAGTGGTCGCATCAGTTAATATTACTGTGTAACACCACTGTGTGATTTATCAAAATAAAATCTTATCTATAATAGAGATATACTCTACCAAAGCGCTCAAGTTTTATACATAAATCAATAATACATGTCTCCTGTCCGTCAAATAAACGTTGATAAAGATGCAAAGGTAAGTATGTAGCTTGAACATAAAATGTGCGATATACTTTGATGATCTCATAAATATGAAGAAGAAACATTTATGGTTACGCTGTTGATTATTATTATTATTATTAGAACAAAACTTGATACATTATGGGAACTAAAAAATGCACCACACAAAATCATATAGTTTGTGCGAGGGCTGGACAGTTGCCCAGATAACCAGAAGGTAGCTGGTGGATGCTTTAAGGGACCACCTTTTCTCAAAGCCTTTGACTTAAAGTTTGATCCATAAGGTAGTGAGGAGCTGTGTTCCCATGGTTCGCATTGACTGAAAAACAGGTTCATTAGTTGTTCGTTATTTTTGGATTGTGTATCAGATGTACACCATACGTTTGAGATCTGCGTTTTCCAGTTCTCTGTAAATAGAGATGAATGTACACCAGTCCAGGTGTAAGAGCCAGCCGTTCACACTTACCATTTCACTTCTTTGTGGAACAATCCTATTCCGTCAGATTCAAGGTTATGTACAATGAAGTAATTAATATTGTTTGTTTTACAGTTGGAAGTTAATTCTGATAACTTAAAACAATTAGTCCCTTTTATAAACTTGGATAGCGTTATTAGAAGACGGAGATTATCTGAAAAATAATGTGATGTATTTGAGCTATACATTTCGAACAATCTGATCCCTTACACATTTACATGTCAAGTCGATATTTATGAAAAAATTAAATTAAACAAAGTGATAAAAAAAGATTTAAGAATGATTAACACAACGTTTGGTAATCCGACCAAATAAGGATTACCAAGGTAGGTTAAGAATAATAATAAACTGTTTTTGAATATACAGTGAGCGGGGAAGGAGAGCTCAAGTTTTATGAACAGCCTCAGCGTATTTCAATAAGTGCCCTTGATCGTTTTTATAGATGACCTTCATGGGCTGCATAATAAGTTCAACGGAGGTAAGAATTCAAACTTTGTCTCAAAATCCTACCGTTTATCTTCCCGTTATATGGTAATTTGATGAAAACAAATGCAGTTCCTTACGGACAACATCAGTGAGATACTAACACGGCCCTTTAGAAATGCGGTAAAAAGAGCATTCCCTGCTGCTGAATTACGCTGTATCTTCCAAACCACTCCTCTTTCGCCTTCGGGAGTAAAAGATAAAGTGCCTAATTTCACCTCTTCCATGTGTATCTAACAATTAAACTGCTCCTGTGGAGCCAGGTACATAGGCTGTACAATTAGGCGTGTTTCTCGTGGGATTTCCGAACATCATCCTGCATAGTAGTTAAGTAAAGGACAAACAAAATCTATTCGCAGCGCAATTCTGTCCCATCTTGTGGATACAGAACACAAGGTTGATGCTAACGAGGCGGTTTCCAGAGTCATTAACCGCATACCAACATATCTCAATTTCGCCTTAAGAGTTCGATTGCTAAATATTGCTGAGGCTGACTGTTGGGATCCACATTAAGAAGCCTAATTTGTGCGTCCAAAAGAAGTTAGTTCAGACATCATCCTAACCTTGGCCATCTAGGTTTGAATAATCCTCAATTTTTGTGGAAGTTTCCTAATTTTAGTTGACATTCCATTTGCTATTATATCTTTATTATTATTATCGTAATTTAGCCATCTATAATGAAATGTGGTAATTCCATTGATCTTACTTTACAAATCGATATTATTTAAAATACCCTTATATTGATGTTGACTACTAATCTAGAATATTCTATGTATATAAGCATATCTATGTATAATTGTAGAGCCAGAAGAAAAAATTATCGGAAAGGATATTCTTTGCTCAATCATTTTGTGTTTTATAGATATCGGAATGAATATTTTCGCTATATTAATATGAAACTGTGAATGGTTTTTACTACACATTTACTAAGCCATAGTGGGAGATGTTCTCGAGCGGGCTCGAAAAATCAAGTTCCTAGAGCAGCAGCCTTCAGTGGAGACTAGAAATTCATGAATTCATTGTATTTTTTATTATCTTTCCTAATTTTTCTGACATTCAGTGTGTATTGCTATGTTGATGCTATTGAACTGTAATCTATCGATATTATTGATTCGCGGTTATTTAAACAACATTAATGTTGTTCATAACACTAATTCATTCATTCACTACTATTATGGATGGATATATAACTGTAGAGCCTGATGAAGAAGAGGTTATCGAAAAGAGTATTCTTTGTTCAGTATCCATTCTTTTGGAAATAATAATTTCGTCAAATAACAAAAGAATTATGTAATAGTGAATACAGTATAAGTGTTCTATGAGTGATATTTAGCTGTCTAATTCTTACACTGTAAGTAATAGGAATATAAATGAATGGATTTCAGTGTGAACTAAATAACCAGATATCACTGTAGTGCTGATAAAAATATTTATGTGATTTTTACAAATACTTTTCACTTAATCCTACATTACTGCTTTTGAATACAGAACCATCTGTCGAATATGATTAACTCTATTTTTTTCAGAAATTATATTCATTTGCATTTTATGTCAAATATAGGTCTTCATACTTGAGCTTTCAGGTTTACGTAGTAGTGTTTTTGGTTTTATGGGGGAAGGCGGGGGGAGTTTTCAGCCTCATACCTAACCTTCCTGCCTTACCGATCCTACTACCGGCTGAGAGAGGTTTCGGAATGCGTCGGGTGGGCAACGAGCCGCGGACCACTTGACCAGTGTCCTACTAATGAGCGTCATAAGCACTAGTATTTTTGAATTCATTGAGGATGAACAAAATTTGTATTTTGGTTCCATTTGTATCATGTAGGGAGAGATTGTTATTTATGTGGTGGTGCTATAAAAACGAAATTCATTGTTTACATATTTACTACCCCTATTGCCTTTTATTTTTGTTTGCCCTACGGGTAGAAGAATCTTCAGCATCAGGCATTAAATCATTCATTTAGCAAAAATATTTACGATTGACGAGATAACAAAAGTCTGTTATTTATTGTGACAACCACAAAAATCTCAAGTATTTGCCTCTGAAGGCAGGAACGACACACGATAGGTTTTTCTGTATAGCTGGAAAAACCTCTACAAGTCACTCACAATTCCAATAATAACAATAATAATCATAACGACAACATAGACAACAACAACAACAAAAACAATTGAGCGATATAAACTGTTGTTATCATAAGAAACAGAAAAGAAACGAATCAAAACATTTCCGAAAATCAGCTACCTCAAATATGCCATCTTACAGCTAGCTAGCTATACAGTCTCAAAGTTTCTCAGGTACAAAAAAACATACTGTAAAACAAAACTAACTAATATAAGTATTAAAAAAATCTTCATGCAATTCTTCCCATTAATAAACTTGAACAAAGCAAGAACAACAATTGTACCAGGATAATATGAGCTCATCTTTTATTATTTCGAGGATTCTTCTCAACTGGTTACAACCTGAACGATAAAAAATATGAATTACATTACATTAAAGATTTGAACATACTTTCCGACGATCACAAGGAGTAATTGGTAGTCAGTCAGTGTTTGTAACTCTTAATTAGTTAAATCATTCCGGACTAATGTTACTTTTACTTCCTACCAATTACTCCTTGTGATCGTAGGAAAGTATGTTCAAATCTTTAATGTAATGTAATTCGGATTTTTTTTATCGTTCAGGTTGTAACCAGTTGAGAAGAATCCTCGAAATAATAAAAGATGAGCTCAAATTATCCTGGTACGATTGTTGTTCTTGCTTCGTTCAAGTTTATAAAAAAATAGGCAATGTAGTAGAGTATAATTCCACTGTGGGTAAAATTTATTTTGATAAGTTCTCACAGTGTTATACAGTAGCAAAATTTACTGATGACACGTTTCGAGCACAAACTATTGCTGCTCATAATCATATCAAGTCACTCACTCACACAACTCTCTTGCTTTATTTATATACATGAGTGGAATTGATGATTAGACATTTGAATAAAAATCAATATAGAATAATGTACTTTCAGAAATAATAATCATATCAGTGTTACTGATCAAACACAATCAGATTGGAAATAAGACGAGTGATTTTTAGTCAAAATAAGTAACTTGTTAGAATGTTATGATTATTATTTATCATCCTCCTGTGATTTGACTGACTGACTGGTGATAATAATATCTTTCATGCATATCTGTGGTATTTGCATTGAGTGATTTGTGTTGCATGTGTTGTGTTGGGTGTAGACTCGATGAACCAGGCAGGATTCAGTAGTCAGCCTGCATCGCTCTCCACCTATCAATATTACTTTTTAGAATTTTGACTCTGTCGCATCCTATTGTATGGTTGTGTGTTAATGCATGCACTGCGATTGCTGAGTTTTCCTTAAATTACCTATCTTCTCGGGGTCAGTCATTCTTACCTTAGCTAAATTCATATGTTCTGATAATCTCACTACTCCTGATCTACTAGTTTGTTCTATGTTGTTGACCACACTCACAGTCATTGCAGGTTATTTTGTAAATTATATTATTTTGTCTAATTGGGTCAACCGACAGGGTCCTTTAACCTACAGAGCTTGTCCTACCTGAGTGAGTGAGTTCGTAGGTCTGAACGCCACTCTGATTCCTGCTTTATTGAGAATCCTACGTAGGGTCTGAGATGTCCCCTTCTTATATGGTAAAAACCCTGTAGATGCCTTATATTCTCTCTTATATATGTTATCGTTACTAGTTTCACCATTATTTTTATTTTGCTTTTGACCCTTTTTTGATCTTCCTAATGAATTTTATAGGATAGCTATTTAATACCAACGCTTCTTCTATCTGTTTTATTTCATCATTTAGGTGTTTTCTTGTACTACTTAGTGATACTGCTCGGTTTGTTAGACACTTATCTAAATATCTATTAGAATGTGCTGGTCTTTTTATAAACGCTAGTGTGCAGTTTACCTTCTTCTATTCGTTTCATTTTACAATCTAATATCACAGCTAATCCTGCTTGTTCATTTTCCGATTCAAAACTAACTGACTAAAATAAGATAACAAATCAATTGAGAACCAGTAAGAATATTTCTTACAAGGCAAGATTAAAGAATCAAACTGTCTAAGCCTGTCTGTCGCAGACACTCCAAGGTTTTTTTTGTGATCACTCCGCTGAATAACCTTGACTTCACTTAAACAGAGTCGCAGTCGGAAAATAAGTAGACAAAAAGACCATACAACAGCAAAGAGAAGCATTATGATCAGGGATTAAAGAAAAATAAAGACAAAAACAAATTAGGATTAAGTCGAAAGACAATACTGCAGACGTGATAACAATGATATATGTGGCCTAAGGCAAAAAAGGATAGTAATTACAAAGTTAGTTGAAATATGCAAACAAAAGTGTGTTGGTACTGAAAACAGATCGTTAATACAGGGGGATTTTCAAATCCAATATTCCCCTGTTCTACCCGTCCACGTAGCAGCTTAAAGCAAGATAATAGATAAATGCTACTAGAATGAGAAACTTTGAGGAAGATGAGTTGAATCACTGCATTTTGAATACTTATAGTATAACCTTTGGATGAGGTGGCACAGCTGTTGTGGCTCTCACTGACCATGCACATGGTCCAGGGTTCGATTCTCAGCCAGTAAAATTTGGGCTACGGATATGACATGCTGAAAATTTCATAACTGTACCGAAAATATATGGTGTGGAATCAAGCCATAATCAATAATAATAATAATCATTAACATTACCAAGATCGTATATAATTGGGCGGAAGAAAAGACTATCAATAGAACATCATGAAATAATAGGGAAGAAGCCAACATCAAAGACCACAGGAAAATTCATTCTACCACAGATTTAAATATCTTCAAAACAGCAACTAGAATATCAAAACCGTCTGAAATAGAAATAGCACACAAGCCACCCAGCCGTCACAATCACTTTATTCGATATTTTGCAAACCAAAGGGTCCAACAGAAAAAGAAGATAAAATTATTACCATTTACAAAGTAAATTGTTGTGTGTTGGTGGCAAAGCGTTGGGACGCTCGCCCACCATGCGCATGGTCCGGGATTTGATCCCCAACCGACGCACTCCTTTACCTCACTAAGCCAGTAGTTAGGATGGTAAAGAGGAAAGGTTTGGCATGAGCCTAGCAACCACATCCTGTAAAAATAATCACCACTGCTACAGAAACTTCAAGCCTCTAGCCTGAAGCCCTATGTTCCACTGGGAATATGAAGGAATAAGAGAAAAACAAAACAAAATAAATTGTATGAACTGCAATAAACATTACATCGGTTAAAATGGACGTAGCCTTCGGATCCGAATCCAAGAACACAAATTAGCTGTAAAAAGACATGATATATATATTCGTGTTTCATATCAATGCATGTGGATAATTATGGACACCAAATAGATGATTGGCATAATGTAGAAATTTTACACAGAGGAAACACCAAAAATGCAGTCAGGGAATTCCTAGAAGCCTGGTACTCAAATGAATCAGCCAGCGACTAATGAATATATTATTATAGACCAAATTTACCAGCTAATAAAATGTAAATCACATGACAAGAATATTCGAATTCCAAGTCAATAAAAATATGATCAATACTGATTCAAATTAACAAACAATCACGACAGTGGTTGCCAGGATATACAATTATGTCATTCATGAAGAAGAATTTAAATGAGCTCATTTCATCATGTTGTGTGAAGATTTTGTCCAAAATAATGCCTTTAGTGTTATGTTGTTTAAATACTTCATACAGTTCTTCTCATTAATAAACGTGAACAAAGCAAGAAAGATAAGTGGACCAAAATAATCTGAGCTCATATTGCATTACCTCGAGGATTCTTCTCGACTGGCTAAAACCTGAACTATACAAAAATATAAATCACACTAAAGATTTACACACACTTTTCTCGCAATGACAAGAAGTAATTGGTGGGGACTAAGAGAAACATAAGTCAGGAACGATCTAATTTGTTAAGCGGTTAAGAGGATTGACTGTTAGGACAAATAGACTAATTGACTTGAAAAAAAAGACAAAACTCAAAAACTTTTTGGACAGATACAAAGTTTAACTAGAAAGAGCAAAAAGTGAGTTTTTTTATTCCTTCACGTTCCCAGTGGAACATAGGGCTTCAGGCTAGAGGCTTGAAGTTTCTGTAGCAGTGGTGATTATTTTTCCAGGATGGGGTTGCTAGCCTCATACTCAACCATTCCTCCTTACCAGCTTTGTTATTACTGGCTTAGCGAGCTGAAGGAGTGCATCGGCCAGGGATCGAACCTGGAACCATGTGCATGTTCGGCAAGCGTCCTAACCGCTATGCCACCGACGCACAATTTCATATTAATGTATATTATCTCTCGCTGATGCTTCTTAAATGTAACTTGTCGATACCACTGACTTAATGTAATTCAAAGCATTAGTGTTGTCAATAAAAGTATAAAAGTAATGAAAGGCAGAATTCAGGAGTATGTATTAGGTTACGCAAATACAAGGAATATGTACCTTGATTGGGCACCAGTCAGTGACTAATGTAGTATGTCTAGTCCTTTGTTTAGTACAGACTGAATTCGATCAGTCACGTTTGTAATGTGACCATCATGCTTCCTGGATATCCATAACCATGTACTCAAAATTCGCGATATTAGATGGTTGAAGGCAACCGACAGAAAGCTTTCAAACTAGATTTCATGATTATTGGCATTCATCAATCCGCAAGGTGTATCTGCAATCTTGGAGAAAGCTATATCCCCTCTGAGATCCAAGCCCACCTCACCCAACGCTAAAGTTAAAGTTATTCAGGATCGCGATTGCTCTCTTGCAGGACTGTGTTGCATACTTTGGTTGTACACACTCACTACAGACACACTAAACTAGTCACTGGTTAATGTTCAATCTAAAAAATACCCAATACAGTCCCATCATAGGTCAGTCACAAGCCCAAATAGCTCAGTGACCACGTCCCTGACTTATGTGTCTCTTAGTCGCCACAAATTACTCCTTGTCATTGCGAGAAAAGTGTGCGTAAATCATTAGTGTAATTTACATTTATGTACAGTTCAGGTTGTAGCCAGTTGACGAGAATCTTCGAGATAATGCAAGATGAGCTCAGATTATCCTGGTCTACTTATCCTTCTCGTTTTGTTGAAGTTTATTATGTTATCATTGTTAATTGATCTACTTTCTTTAAAATAAGTTCATGTCATTCTACCTATCAACCTATTTTAATTGCAGCAAGAGGGTACAGGCATTTGTTTATTCTGAGTTTTAAATCTAGATGAAATTAATTCCATATTAGATAAGTTTCTTATTTCAAATATCACACATTGAGGCAGTATTATTAAAAGGATGACGTTTTGAGCATAAATTATTGCTCATTATCATATCAATTTAATCTCACGGCTTTATATATATATATATATATATATATATGGATTTCAGAAGTTATATCCGGTAAGGGAATTGAATCATAGCTGTGAATGCACAAAAAATATTAATAGTAGTATGAAATGCAATTAAAACTAAAATATAGCGAAAATATTCATTCAGACATCTATAAAACATAAAATAATCGAGCAAAGAATATTGTGTCCGATAAATTCCTCTTCTGGCTCTACAATTATATATAGGTTTATATACAAAGAATGTTTTAAATTAGTAGTTAATAGCAATATTAGTGTTTTTTAAATAATATCGACTTGTAAAGTAAGATCAATGGAATTACCGCAGTTCACTAAAGATGCTAAAATTACAGTAGTAATAACAATAAAGATATACTAGCGAATAGAATATCAACTAAAATTAGGGAAATTTCCACAAAAATTCCAGATTTTTCAAACCTGGATGGCCAAAGTAATGACAATGTCTGAACTAGCTTCTTTTGGACGCACAAATTAGGCTTCTCAATATGAATCCCAACAGCCTCAGCAATATTTAGTAATCGAACTCTTAAAGCGAAATTAAGATTCGTTGGTTTGCGGTTAATGACTCTGGAAACCGCTTCGTTAACATCAGCCTTGTGTTCTATATCCAAAAGATGGGACAGAATTGCGCTACGAATAGATTTTGTTTGTCCTTTAGTTAACCAACCACGCCATACAATTAGGCGTGTTTCTCGTCGGATTTCCGAAAATCACTCTGTCTGGTTAAGCAAAGGTCAAACAAAATCTATTCGTAGCGCAATTCTGTCCCATCCTGTGGATACAGAACACAAGGTTGATGGTAACGAGGCGGTTTCCAGAGTCATTAACCGCAAACCAACAAATCTTAATTTCTCTTTAAGAGTTCAATTACTAAATATTACTGAGGCTGTTGGGATCCACCTTAAGAAGCCTAATTTGTGCGTCCAAAACAAGCTAGTTTAGACATTGTCCTTACTTTGGCCATCCAGGTTTGAAAAATCTGGAATTTTTGTGGAAATTTCCCTAATTTTAGTTGATATTCTATTCGCTAGTATATCTTTATTGTTATTACTACTGTAATTTTAGCATCTTTAGTGAACTGCGGTAATTCCATTGATCTTACTTTACAAGTCGATATTATTTAAAAAACACTAATATTGCTATTAACTACTAATTTAAAACATTCTTTGTATATAAACCTATATATAATTGTAGAGCCAGAAGAGGAATTTATCGGACACAATATTCTTTGCTCGATTATTTTGTGTTTTATAAAACTAAATAAAATATTTATGATTATAATCATAGTTAAATGTCAAATGGCAAACCAATTAATTTCATATATAGAATACTTCATAGGATGGATAGAACTTGAAAAAAATGTGCAATTATAGGATTAGTAGGCAAATTGAATAAAATAAAAACGTTGCTTAATTTAGTGTGAAATTTAATAACATAGAATTTAATGTTGCAAAACACAATTGATGTAGAATGACAAGTGGAACAAGTGAAATAATACCGGGGACAGTTCAAAGTGAGAATAGTAATAGTAACAATTGACGTAATAAAGGAAGAGAATACAAATTGAATAGACAAAATGAAAAAATGAAAAATTGGTAGAGCCAAAATATGATTGGGGATTACCATACTTTAGCATAGAGGGATTAAGACCATGAAAGTTGGAGGAGTTGAACGAACTTTTTCTGTACACAGAGATCTGTCTGGCTTTTCTGTTTCGATAGCCACAGCTTCAGAAATGCAGCAGATGAGTCGGGTACGTAGTGATTTTGGTAAATTACTCTTTGCCTTGTGGATGACTTTAAAGGCGGAGGCTATAGACATAGGGTGATCATTATCGACCAGATGTTCACTGATCGCACTTCTTACTGCTCCACTTCCACCTCTTCGTAACCATGCAGGATAATGTTGTTGTATCCTCTTGGACAAAACTCGAGTCGAACGACCGATATACCTAGCTTCACACGAGCAAGTGAATTGATAAACACCCATAGAGTTGGTCAACAGCGGGATCTTGTCCTTCAGGTTACTGAACAGTAATGGTTGACTAGTAAAGGCTATTCTCAGAGATGCAGCGGGGAATGTTATCTTCAGGGACTGTGATATCCTTCATTTCATGATATCGGAAGCTAAGTCCCGTTTGAATTCCAAGCTCATGTAAAGTATTTTCTTGGGTATGGATGAAAAGTCAAGTTTTTTAGGATTTGAATGTATATTCTTATCTATAAAATATGGTGAAAATCCATTTTCTATCTATCCATCCTATGAATTATGTGATATTAATTGTTTTGCCACTTGACATTTAACCATGATTATAATCACAAACATTTTAGTTTTAATTGCATTTCATACTACTATTATTATTATTATAATTTTATGCATTCACACCTATGATTCAATTCTCTCACCGGATATAGCTTCTTAAAAAAGCCATATTTATACGATTGTACTGCCTGATGATAAATTCGTTGTCGAAAAGAGTCTCGTCGCTGAATCACTTGTTTTGATTAAGACAATTTACTTGTCTTTATAGGAGTCACGGCATTTTGAATACAAAGATTCAGTGATTCACCTGTCTGTCTCTCCACTAAACTATACTAAATTTTAATAAATTCAACCTGCACCACCCAGTGACTTTATTCATGTGATCACAATGAAATGGCCCAGCTTTTTTCTAAGTTATTTAAACTTTGTGGGGTCAGTCATTCTTGGTCTAGGTAAATTACTATGTTCCAATAATCTAACTGACGCCAATCTACTAGTCTGACCTATGTGATTGACCTCACTAAAATCTCACTACATGGCATTTCGTAAATTATGGATCTATTAAGCCGACAGAGTTTATCTCTGAGAGAGCTGATTGGTTTAATTGCCACCCTAACTCCATACTCATTGAAAATCTTATGTAAGGCCTCCAGCGTTCCTTCCAGGCAAAAAATATACTTGACAAAAGGTGTTCTCCTCCATTCATAAGTGTTTAATTTGTTTTGACTTACTTTCATTTTGTTATTCATTAGCCTCAGGCATTATTATCCTGAAGGTCTCAGCATGACTTAAACAAATAAACCGACTTTTATTTTAAAACAATTCATGTTCAAATAAATAAATATTTTACTGTTGCAGTTATATCCATAAAATTCTAATCAAAATTACTCGAAATTTTTTTGGATTTCATCATGAGCTAACATCGTTTGGAGAACCATTGGAAAACCAAATGGGAGTACTGGACAACTCTTTCGTCCTACTTTGGAGCTCATCGGCAGTACGCACCCAACGCCAGGGTTCGAACCTAGGACTTGCTGGTTACAAGGCGATTTCATAGACCACTCAGCCACTGAGACCCGACTCAACGGCCAGCCTTTGAATTCCAACTTCAACGTGTGGGGACAAATACTCGTCAGTTTACATTCGCTAGTGGTCGCTCTATATCGTGAATTGGCAGAAGTTAAGATTCACGGACTAGTTATTGAGTCGCATCTCAGTGGAAGGATGGCCAATGAGATAACCTTGTAAAAGGAAGGTCCTGGGTTCGAACCCTGTAGGTGGGTGCGTACTGTAAAGAATCTCAAACTAGGATGAAACAGCTGTCCAGTAATCCCTGGTTTTCAGTGGTTCTCTAACTGACGTCAATCCGTGGTCAAACTCGTAAAAAACAAATCTTATCCTTACAAATCAACTCTTGAAAATTATTTTCAAGTATTGGTTGAAAATTAATCTGATGCTGGCTAGTGACTTGCTACAGGATGGAGTTTCCTGGAGTTCTAGTGAGAAGTCGTGACCAGTGAGGTCCATCCAGTCAAGTGTGAAGATGGATGTCCCTCTGATGGCATTGGTTGGCGGTCGCGCTAAATCATGAATTGGTAGAAGTTAGAATTCATGGGCTGGACATTAATTCGGATCTAAGAGGCCGAATGGTATACGAGCTTGTCTTGTGACCGGACGGTCCTGGGTGCGAACTCTGGCAGTTGGTGCGCACTGCCGAAGAAACTCAAACAAGGGCGAAACAGATGTCGAGTACTCCCAGGTTTTCCAGTGGTTCTGTAACCGATATCAGCTCATAATGAAATCGTGAAACCAGTCAAATTCTTGCAGATCAACACTCAAAAATCTGATATTTATTGTGATTACTAAATTTGATTCGGTTTATTTATGCAGAAGGCTAGAATCTTTCTGTTTGCAAAACTTTCTCAACATTATACCTAGTATAAACTTTGTTCATTAGGTAATCTAAACTTTCCATCACAACTGATGCAATTCACATTAATCAAAACACAAGAAATGAAATATTATGAAGCATTAACATTTTCAGTAAATACATTTTGAATAAACAAATTAAAATTAATACTGGAACAATTTGCAGTGAACTGAATAATTGACAAGAATAATTGCCTTTAAAGACTGAAAACAAGATTTTATTTCATGCAGTGCATACCACTGATTTATAGGTGCTGATAGGATATACACACTAGTTGGAATATTAGTTGGAAGAGTCACTGTGAACCTGTTAGTGCTAGATAACTATTGGAAGGCTTTCAATTAGTTCAGACTAATGACTTCACACAAGAAAGACGACTTTTGGAATTTTGATCACTAAGGGATCACGAAATGCCTTAAAGACTTAAATTTCATTTGAATGGTTTATATATTTTTAAATAGCTATTTAGACTCTACTTTCATTTCGAATATATGTGCAAGTATGTTAAAATTGTTTCTGTAGATATATTTAATAATGACTTTGACCTGTTAGCAGATGATGAGAAGCCGACGAAACAAATGATGTTACCATTTTATACTGCACAAACTACTGTGGTTCTTGCTTTATCAAAAAGAAAACAACAGGTGAAATAAAATTTCACCTATGATTCATTTGTCCTGAGGAACAGAGGAATGAAAATAATCAATTTATTACTTGGATAAATGTTGACGTATAGGGAATTTATTACTTTTTTTATTCCTTCACGTTCCCAGTGGAACATGGGGCTTCAAGCTAGAGGCTTGAAATTTCTATAGCAGTGTTTATTTTTATAGGATGGGGTTGCTAATTTCATCTGCAACCTTCCCTTACTACCAGTCTAACTACTGGATTATTGGAGTAGACGAGTGCGTCTGTGGCCGGGGATTGAATCCCGGACCACATGCATGGTCAGCGAGGGTCCTAACCGCTGTACCACCGACGCAAAGGGAGTTTATTAATTAAAGATAAATGTCTTATTTCACCGCTCGAGGTGATTTTGATTTCTGAACTTTTATGAACAGTCGAACTTAATTATTATTGGTATTATTCATTCCTTGAGTTCTAAGTGAAACATAAGGCATCAGCAACACTTGGATGCTCGCCTCAGTCATCTGTAATCCGTTTCAACTGGCTTTACAACTGCTTACAAGCTTTCATTTCTTTTACATACAATCTTCTCCGTGTCATCCTTTCGACGCCCAACCTGCTGCTTTTTATTCGATTCCAGAATAGAAGCTGATGTAGAGTATTACTCAGTGGTCCACTCAGAGTATACCTATCCCATCGCCATTTCTATACTCATGTTTGTTGGGCCTTAGTAATGATAAACGACCTGTACTACAGTCATAAACTCCAGTTTCTCAACCCCTAAAATTTTTGAATACTTCAAAACCAACCAAATTACATTGGCCTTCCAAGCGAATACATTTCCTCATACAAATACTTATATAATTCAGTATCTCAATATTATGTCTATTTGATACTCTTCAGTAATCCGCGAGGGGGAGTTTCAAAGAGAATTAACAGTAAAGTTATGCTAACCAGGCCATCTCAGAAACCTGCTTATGTAATAAGCGTGTTATACTAATTATAAAAAAATATTTACCTTTATTCCAAAACAGTAGTTACAGTGTCAGTGATAACAATAATAATTATGATACTAATAATCATCATAATAATGACAACAATAATTGTAATAATACTAGTAATATGAATGACGACATGCATGTCAAACATCCAAAAGACAATATCAACAATAGGGAATCCAAATCATCAGTAGTAACTCCATACAAGGAAGGAACCTCGAAAACCTTACACAGAATTCTTAACAATGCTGGCAGGAATAAAAGTGGCTGGCATTCAAAATCACTAACTCAATTAGAAACAGGCTTTGTCGGTTAAAGGATCAATCTTGTGGAGCCTTTAAAACAAAACAATTTAGTCTATCTCATACCCTGCCTGCAATCACTGTCAGGCCAAATACCTAGGTCAGAGTGGTAGAACAGGCGCTGTCAGTCAGACTAGCCGAGCATAAAACCCTAGCAAAATCCAGATTAGTTGACCCTACATGTAGATAAGAAATCTAGAGGATAGTTCAGTTATACCACCCACCACATGCACTTATACACAACCATACAAAAAGCTGGATGGCATAGGATGACAGTGTTAAAATCTTATGTAGCAGCAGAGTAGAGAGAGAGATTGATAACGGAAGATTTGTTTATCGAATCAACTGCAAACACGAGTAATAGGAATGACTCAACACCTGTCCAGTCAGATATCCGGAAAATTCTACTACCCCTGCGACGACAAATAGGAGAGGACAAAGAAAACTATAAAACTCAAGTTTCGATGTCGTGTGATTGTAATTGATGGAATGATTATGAACAATAAATTCTGTTCGAAACTGTGCCATGCAGTAAATAATACTGTTTGATCACTGTGTGACACATCTAATCAATAAGCTTAAATGGAATTACTTACTACTGCAGTGCCAAATTTTTACACAAAAATCACAGGTATACGTTACCAGGATTGATATTAGCAGCTTTCTAGTATCATTGGTAACAATTAAATCGAGAAGGTACAAAAAGTGTAAAGTTGTGACAATAATATTATTGGTTAAAACTATAATTTAGTTGAAGCAGTTTCACCATAGATTAAAATTAGGAGGGAATGAAAGAGCCAATTACTTTGCTTATTTCATATTAAGTCATAGGTTTCACAGTTAACACTGTCTGTGTCACATGGAACGCGGGTCAAATATTGTATCACTGAGTTTTTGTACTCAGTTACGCGAGCGAGCATATAAACTTCTATAACGACTTCTTTTCCTACCAGATGAGATGCATAGGGAGAGTTTTGAATAGTCAGTGTGTTCAGAGTAAGACAATATGGATTCAGACAAATTGCATATTTTTATTTTTTGATTACAGCTTGATTCCATACCGTATTTCTGGTACAGGTATGGAATTTTCAGCATGTGATATCGGTAGCCCAAATTTTGCAGGCCGACCAGGGATATTGGGTGTGCGTGGGCAGGGTATCGAACTCCGGACCATGTGCATGGTCGGCGACAATCCTAACCACTGTGCCATCGACGACATGAGTTCAAGTGTCTGTTGAATATGATAGTAACGAGATGACTTAGTGGAACACCACTTGCCCTACAACAGTCACTAATACCTTTCGCGAAATGATAAAGTCTTTTTTGATTAGCCAAGGAAAGACTTAAGGGGAGAAGTAAAGGTAAGATGAGAGGGTTGAAAAATTGCAAAAGGAGAGGTTGAATCATTTCTGATTTTATTAACTTTTCAATGCAGTAGGTTAGACGGAACATTTTCCTAGAAATCGACGGAATATGGAATGACCATTTCAGTACCCTGTATGGTACAAGCATCTTGTGAACAATTGCCTTAATACCAACAAAAATGTGAGATAGTTTTTTTCAGCTATGCAACATGCGTATATGTGGAAACTTGGGCACTGTGGTAGTAAGTAATTCCATATTAGCTTATTGATTAGATGTATCACACAGTGAGTGAAACAGTATTATTTACTGGATGACACAGTTTCGAACAAAATGTATTGTTCATAATCATTCCATCAATTACAATCACACGACATCGAAACTTGAGTTTTATAGTTTTCTTCGTTCTCTCCTATTTGTCATCGCAAGGGTAGTAGAATTTTCCGGATATCTGACTGGACAGGTGTTGAGTCATTCCTATTACTCGTGTTTGCAGTTGATTCGATAAACAAATCTTCCGTTATCAATCTCTCTCTCTACTCTGCTGCTACATAAGATTTTAACACTGTCATCCTATGCCATCCAGCTTTTTGTATGGTTGTGTATAAGTGCATGTGGTGGGTGGTATAACTGAACTATCCTCTAGATTTCTTATCTACATGTAGGGTCAACTAATCTGGATTTTGCTAGGGTTTTATGCTCGGCTAGTCTGACTGACAGCGCCTGTTCTACCACTCTGACCTAGGTATTTGGCCTGACAGTGATTGCAGGCAGGGTATGAGATAGACTAAATTGTTTTGTTTTAAAGGCTCCACAAGATTGATCCTTTAACCGACAAAGCCTGTTTCTAATTGAGTTAGTGATTTTGAATGCCAGCTACTTTTATTCCTGCCAGCATTGTTAAGAATTCTGTGTAAGGTTTTCGAGGTTCCTTCCTTGTATGGAGTTACTACTGATGATTTGGATTCCCTATTGTTGATATTGTCTTTTGGATGTTTGACATGCATGTCGTCATTCATATTACTAGTATTATTACAATTATCATTATCATTATTATTATTACTATCACTACAACTGTTATCAATATTTATTTTAATTATACATTTCCCTGAGTACCTTCTGACTAATTTATCAGAGTAATTATTAGGTTTCAAATGTCCTCTCACATGCCTCACTTCCTGTCGGAGATTTTCGTTGGCACTACTTAATTTTTGTGCTGTATCACTAAAACGTTTCAACAATCCTATTTTCACTGACATAGATCGGGTGGGATGATCGGAAGTGTAAATTTCTGTTTGAATGTGTAGGTTTCCTGTCAACACTTTACATTTAAAAGATTGTTTAGCCTTATTTTAAAGTAATTTTGTTTGATGATTCAATAGGACTTTGTGCTTCAAATATTTATTAACATTTGTACTATATACGGTTTTAATATTTATATATTTGAAGTTTGTTAAATATTAGCCTTTTCATCACTTTTCTTGAGTGTGGTATAAACATTTCTGTGTGAAGATAACTTTGATGAGGTGTAGGAAATTCTGCAATCGGCATTTGAAAGCAGTAAATTTTCGGAAGTTGATATCCGATCCTTAATGAAACCCAACCGACTATTAGTTAATATTCAATAGTTGGTACTATACTCCAATGTTATTTCGAAGATAGCTGGTTGAAATTCTGTTGGGACTTTAGTAAACTTTTAATGTAAATTACCGTTTGTATAGACGTCAGTGTTTGATAATGTTTTTATTATTTTTTATTCCTTCACATTTTCAGTGGAACATAGGGCTTCAATCTAGAGGCTTACAGTTTCAGTAGCTGTGGTGATTATTTTTTTACAGGATGGATTGCTAGCCGCATGCCCAACCTCCTCCTTTTTCTCAGCTTTATTACTGGCTTAACGAGGTAAAAGAGTGCGTCGGTGGCCGGGGATCGAACCCCGGACCATGTGCGTGTTCGGCGAGCATCCTAACCGCTGTGCCAGCGACGTACAAATGTATGATAATAGATAACGTATATTTAAAACAACGTCCAGTTAAGCGTACCAACAGAAAAGGTTATATCTTAAACAAAGTATACCATGCCAGCCTCGCTTACCGTTATCATTATCAGAGGTGAAATTATCCTGAATTTCCTTTTAAGAGCACAAGCATATTGTTACAATTAAACATAAAAGTGGAATCACAGCAAAGCGGGTACTTGGTGGTAAATATTTCATTGATGGCGAGCCGCCTAGCACGGTAGGCACACTGAAAACTTGACCGAAAGGGATTCAGTGTTCAGCAAACAAAAGACTAGATGCATGACACTGGTTAGTGTCCATTGAATCGTGATCCCGAACACCTCAGTGATAACGTCTCTAACTGCAGCATTCTGTGAGGTAGGTTCGGATCTCAGAGGGGACATGTATTCCTCCAAGATTGCGGAAACGCCTTGCTAACTGATGAGTGTCAACGGGCGTGAAATGTAGATCGAAGGCTTCCTGTCGATTGCCTCCAACCATTTAATATGGATAGCCACCTAGCATGATGGTCTCATTACAAACATGACTGGTCGTATCCAGTCTGCACCAAAGAAAGGACTAGACGCATGGCACTAGTCAGTGTATAGTATGAAAAATGACCGACGAACCACTGCGTTTAAAACCACCTAGTAATTAAATGTACAGTTGGTTATAAAACTAGACATGACTTTAGGAAAATAGGCCAAAAAAAATATTACGTGACAAATTGATGAATTAAACGAAATAATCCACGTGATTTCAATAAATTTTCTTTCTGTTGGTTTTGTACTGAACTCTATTTATTTTTCTTTTAGCACCGAATCTTTGCACTTGTTATCCAATATGTCCTGCTTATATTCATCGTAGTTGGCAATTCTAGCGTATTAATATGGACAGTGAAAAGTGTGCATAAATCCCGATTGAATAGATTCTTCATAAATCTAGCAATAGCAGGTAAGTTGCTCATCAATAAGATTGTGTTATTTGGTTTTGAGAGTTGAAATTTTGACGTTTTAATGAAGATATATTATTATTAATAATATCATTCTTGGAATCATACTCTTTCAGTAATTAGATATATATGTATATGTATATGTGGAGTTCAGTCGTAGGATAGAAGCCAACCATGCAGCAGTTCCGGGTTTGACACTCTCTCGAATCTCGCTTAGCCGACAGTAGGTCAGCAGGAGAGGAAAGCTGAGCATCAATCTAGCAACAAAAAAGAATGAAAAAGTGGCTGGATTATAAGCACCAATAATAGAGAAGGCCACTGATTGAACCGACTGTTCATATTTTAATTCCTGTTGTCTGAAAGACCCTAACATATACAGCCTACCACTGTTCTTTGACAATATGTTTTTAGTACTTTAATTTTCGTGGTATGTGAAGTCGAGTTATGAGGAACATCTCCACAACTCATCGATATGCAAACTTATTCAGTTCACAAAATACTGAAGAAGAATAAACATCCTACCCACCTCCTCTCCCCACTGAAATTTCCTGAAAGCCACCATCTATCACTCTCTATTCTTTTTTGCGTGATAACCAGCATTATAAAATCATGAACGAAGTAAATTTGAACTGGTTTTATGACATCAATTATGCAAAAGTGATAATTTTAACTTTGTTTATTCACTCTTTAGAAGTTTTAATTTTTCCGTGAATTTAACGACAAGTGTGGAAATAGTAACCTGCAAGTTTAAATTGTGTGGCTGTCAAATATCAGCTAGTTTATTCTAGTGAAACCAATATAACTTTTGGTTTCCCAGAATAATTAGCATGTCTGTTGATGATGTAATATAGCTGATGGAGAAAAGTCAAGTTCGAATTCAAAGTTCTTCTATCTACCCAATGATGTTTGACTAAAATATTAGGTAACATAAGGATTAACGTGGGAACTAATGCACAGTCGATATGAGGTCGATGAATGTGATGTTATTTACCACTTAACTTCTTGATAACCATATAAAAGCTTCAGGGAGTGGGAAGAATGTAGAGGCAGTGAGTATTGACACTGTAACTCTTGTCCATTGATTTTATTCATCAGACTGTCAAGATTTTTGTCTTATTGGCATTCTAATACGCCTAATGATAGTTTAGCATTGTAAAGGGACTCCTTAGAAGCTTTAATTTCATCGACATTCTTTATTTCTCAGAGGTGAAACAGACCCCGAAAATTTGGTTCACTTGTCTCCTTAAACCACTTTATTTTTATTAATGCCTAAAGGTCTTCAGATATACTTAAACCAATTTCTAAGTCTTTGTGTATACGCAAATAAGCGCACACCAGAATCTTCCTGTCACACATCGATAAGAGTTTGAAAATAACACTTGCACGTCTCTGAAGTTTACAATTATTTGATTTATGATCAATTGCCGTGGTCACATTTCACAACTCGCTTTGTATCATTGAATTTCATGAGTTTTCAAGTAATTTCATTAATTTTTATTTAAATTCTTTTACGTTGCAAGTGAAATACAAGGCTTCAAGCTGGAGCTTTGAAGCTTCCATAGTATAGCGAAAATATTCATTCAGACATTTATAAAACACAAAATAATTGAGCAAACAATATCCTTTCCGACAATTTCCTCTTCTGGTTCTACAATAATATATATATGTTTATATATATAGAATATTCTAGATTAGTAGTCAATAACAATACTAGTGTTTTTTAAATAATGTCGATTTGTAAAGTAAGATCACAATGGAATTACAGTTCATTAAAGATGCTTAAATTACAATAATAATAAGAATGAAGATATAATAGCAAATGGAATATCAACTAAAATTAAGAAAATTTTCACAAAAATTGAGGATCATTCAAACCTAAATGGCCAAGGTAATGATAATGTTTGAACCAGCTTCTTTTGAACGCACAAATTAGGCTTCTTAATATGAATCCCAACAGCCTCAGCAGTACTTAGCAGTCAATCTCTTGAAGCAAAATTGAGATTTGTTGGTATGCGGTAAATGACTCTGAAAGCCGCCTTGGTAACATCAATCTTGTGTTCTGAATCCACAAGATGAGAAAGAATAGCGCTACGTATATATTTTGTTTGTCCTTTACTTAACCATTGTGCAGGATGATGTTCGGAAATCTGATGACAAACACGCCTAATTGTACGGCCGATGTAACTGGTTCCACAGGAGCAGTTAAATTAGTAGATACACATGGAGGAGGTGAAATTAGGCAGTTTATCTTGTAATCTTGAACGCAAAAGAGGATTGGTTTTGAAGACACAACGTAATTCAGCAAGAGGGAATGCTTTTTTACCGCATTTCTAAGGCACTGTGCCAGTATACCGCTGATGTTATCCATTGTATTAGTTTTGTTTTTACGGGTTAGGGTTGCTAGCCTCACGCCTAAGCTTCCCTATCTACCAGACTTACTACAGACCGGGAATGGAACACCTAACCACGTGCATGTTTGACAAGCATTCTGCCACAATAACCACAGATGCAAACAAGAATTTCTCATAATTTTTATAACAAAACGTAATTCAGAATTCTGTGTTGCGTATGTACATAGAAAGAATGAACATTAGTTTTTCTTTTAAAATATTCCATATTTTAGATTTATTTGTTGGCTTGGGAAATCTGATACCTGATATTATCTGGAAGACAACAGTTGATTTTTATGGACCAACGTTTGTGTGTAAAATAACCAAGTATTTAATGGTAAGTTGTTCATTTATGTGCCTTATCTGATTATGGATAATAATTTGAGTGATTTTCCACTAAGAATATCTTTTCATTTGTGACTAATACTCACAGAATAGGACAGAGAATAAAAGAAAGGCGGAGAAGATCAACAGTTTCAGTTGGTTAAAGATACTGTTGACAAGAGTTCTTATTTTAAGAGGATGTAGAATCTAAATGTAGGATAATTTAACGACAGATTTTATGGGGATAAAATCTGGCTGTCAGCTCTGTGTGTGTGTCTGTGTAATGTTTACTGAGAGGAAATAATACGCATCTGTGCTGTACTGCCTCAAATAATCAATGCTGAGGTTATAATTTCTGATAAGAAAATGTGATTATTACAAATCTAGTTAAGCACTTTTTAGTGGATTTTTCTTTAAATGACTGACTTTTGTTAAGTCAAAAAATGTACTGCTAGTGACTTAACGGATAAATGAGATGAAACTGCATTAACTTATTCTGTTCAAAATAGCACGTGGTAATGCAGTGGTCTATGCAATATATTTACATTGATATCGCTGAAGTCAGGCCCTTAGAAAAAGTAGGTTTTTTTTCTCTGACTGTCGGATATCTGCTTACTATCCGATGTCTGATTTTAATTATGTAGGATTCTAGCTTTATTAAGTAATGGCATGAAATTTTTCTATGCATTTAGTTGTGGTGTTGGCTGTGTGAATAGTAATTTACTGGATAAAATATTGCTATACTGAACCATATAACCTTAGCGATACATTTGACTTCATCGACTCAGTGAAAGATATCAACGTGTTTGAAAGACAAATGCTCTCACTAGATGTCGCCTCTCTATTCACAAGCATCCCTCTGACCGAAACAATATGCTTCATTTGTAATTAAATCGAAACCAACAACCTAGAAGTTCCTCTACCCATAAACTACCTGAAGGAACTACTTCGCAGATGTACGTTTAATATCCGTTTAAAATTCAATGAACAATTCTATGTATAGAAAGATAATGTAGCTATGGGGTCTCCTCTTGGTCCACTCCTATCCGACTGCTTCATGGTGAGTCTCGAAAACACCATCCTCGATCCTTTGATAAGTCAACTGCACTTAAGTAGATGATACGTTCATAATTTGTGATGAAAAACGTGATTAAAGTTATCTCCTCAAAACCTGCAACGCAGCAAACCCATCAATAAAATTTACCTTAGAAGGCGAATCGAACAACGCATTTTCATTCCTCGATGTACTACCTACCAGAAGACACGAGTGTACGATCCAAAGATCGATATATCGCAAGCCAACATAGACCGGACAGTTTATCAACTTCCAGAGCTTTGTCCCACTGATCCGAAAGCGAAACATGATACGTACATAAAGCTCAAGGATTGGAAACATCTAATCGGAAGACATGATTGAGAAAGAATTAAATTTATTACGTGAAACCTTACTAGAGAATGGGTATCCACCAAGATATATACACAAAAACATGAATTGAAGCCTCCATCGCCAAACATCACAACTCTTCTTAAGAAAACTCTCTTCATGAACCTGGAATTCAAAGGTGACATCGCAACAGAAATTCTCAGAAACCATCTTTCTAAAGACATTCCCAACAGCAACTTTATTATTATTATTGTTCCCTTGGGTTCCTAGTGGAACATAGGGCTTCAACTGCACGTCTCCACTTGCTTCTGTCTTCTGCTGTTCTTTTCACTTGCGTCCATGTTATTCCATACTGTTTCATCTCCTCCTCACACGATCTCCTCCATGTCACCCTTGGACGTCCCACTCGCCGCTTCCCTTTCGGGTTCCCCTCGAGGGCTTGACGCGCGATGTCACTCAACGGCCTCCTCAGAGAGTGTCCAATCCATCTCCACTTCCTCCTGCATATTTGTTGGGCGATTGGTTCCTGTTTCGTTTGTTCCCATAGCTTCTTGTTTGTGATTCTTTCTGGCCATCTAATCTTCAGTATGGAGCGAAGACAGTTGTTGATAAAGGTCTGCAACCTGTTGAAAATATTCTTGGTGACCCGCCAAGTTTCTGATCCGTAAAGCAAAATTGACTTGACGTTTGTATTGAAAATCCGAATTTTGTTGTTGATGGTGAGTGACGAAGATTTCCAGATTGGTTTCAGGTTGATGAATGTGTTTCTCGCCTTCCCGATTCTCCATTTGACATCCTCGTCCGTTCCTCCTGTGGTTGAGACAATGCTCCCTAGATAAGTGAAAGAAGTAACCTCTTTCAAATCTCTCCCGTTGATGGTGATTGGCACTGGATGTTGCTGCTGCTGTTGTTGGTTGGTTATTTTCATAACCTCCGTCTTGTCTATGTTCACCTAGAGTCCTGTCTTTGCTGCTTCTTCGACCAGTTTGTCGGTTTTTGCTTGTAAGTCTTCGATTTTGTGTGACATCAAACATAAATCATCCACTCGCGAAATCCAGGTCCTCTAGGTTCTTCACGTATCGGTGCAGGATATCCCTGTCTTCTCGTTTCCCACTGTCTGACGCATAATCCAGTCCACCACAATTAGGAATATCATTGGTGATAATAAGCACCCTTGTCTGACTCCTGTGTTTACTCCAAACGCTTCGCTGAGTTTTCCGTTGTGGATCACTTGACATGTGCCGTTGTCGTACAGTTGTTGAATAAGGTTGATGAATATTTGTGGTACGCCGTAGTACTCGAGTAGTTTCCAAATTACTTCGCGGTCAACGCTGTCGAAGGCCTTCTCAAAGTCTATGAAGTTGAGGTAGAGATTTGATTGCCATTCCATGCTTTGTTCGATGATGATGCGTAGAGTTGCGATTTGGTCAGAACATGATTTGCCTTTCCTGAATCCAGCTTGTTCTGGTCGGAGTTCTGTATCCAGTGCGTCCTTTATTCTCTCCAGGATGATGCGACTCAGGATTTTACTTGGCGTCGACAGGAGCGTGATTCCTCGCCAGTTCTTGCAGAGTCCCAGGTCGCCCTTCTTTGGTAGTTTCACCAGGTAACCTTTCCTCCAGTCAGTAGGCACCTTTCCCTCTTTCCAGATCTTTTGCAATAATGGGGTCAGCATATCTGCCGTCGTTTCTGGGTCCGCTTTCAGTGCTTCCGGGGGTATTCCATCTGGTCCAGCTGCTTTTCCAGCTTTCAGAAGCTTGATTGCATTCATGATTTCAGTTTTCGTTGGAGGATTGGTGTCAACTTGCAGTTGTGTACGTGCTGTTGTTGGTATTACTGGACGGGTTGTAGGTGGTGGTCGGTTCAAGAGTCCTTTGAAGTGGTCCGCCCATTGTTTAATCTGTCTTTCTTCTTTGGTAATTGGGTTCCCTTGGCTGTCTTTTATAGGTTTCACTGGTGTTGATCTCTTCCCGGATAGAGACTTGGTTATCTGATATAGTGTCCTCAGGTCCCTTTTGCCTGCTGCCTTCTCAGCTTCAGTAGCCAGGTTGTCGTAGAATTGTCTCTTGTCCTTCCTGGCACTCTTCTTCACTTCTTTGTCCAGTGCTGTGTAAGTTGGGCTCAGCGTCTCTTTCTCTTGTCCATCTTTGCATTGAATCATTTTCTCTTTCACTTTTCTCCTCTCCTCTATTAGTTTCCAAGTGTCTGTTGAGAGCCATTCCTTGTCTTGTTTCTTCTTTCTTCCTAAAACCGTTGAGCACGTTTCGTTGAAAATTACCTTCAGAGAGTTCCAATGGTCTTCCACGGATGATTCCTCAGTGGTGCCACGTAGTGTTTCCTGCTTTGCTCTGACAGTTGCAGTGAAAATGTCCTGTGTGATTGTGTCCTTCAGTTTGTGAGTGTTGAACTTGCATTGTGGCCTATCCCCAGGTATCCTCGAGGCTTTCAGCTTCACCTTGAAAGTCCCTTGTACTAGACAGTGGTCTGAACCCACATCTGCTCCTCTCCTCGATCTTGTGTCCAGTAGGCTCCGTCTCCACTTCCTTGAGATTGAAATGAAGTCTATCTGGTTTTTGGTGTGTCCATCTGGTGAAATCCGTGTTGCCTCGTGTATATCCTTGTGTTTGAACACACTGCCACCAATCACCAAATCATTGAAGGCACAGAAGTCTGAGAAGAGTTCGCCATTTTCGTTCATTTCACCGAGGGCCTCGCGGCCCATGGTGTGTTCTCTTCCTATATTGTCTCCTCCCAGTTTCGCATTCATGTCGCCCATCAGGATTTAGATATCGCTCTTTAGGACGTTGTCCATTACTGTTTGTAGTTGACTGTAGAAATCCTCCTTCTTCTCATGTTCTGAGGCGTTTGTAGGCGCGTAGCACTGAATGATTGTAACCTTCTTTCCTTTTGAGTTGAACCTGGCTGTCATTATCCTGGAGGAGATTGGTTCCCACTGCATGAGAGCTTTAGCCGCTGTTGGTGACATCATGATGGCTACTCCCTCGGTGTGCTCGTGATTGTCCTCTGGGTGACCGGAGTAGATTATTGTCTCTCCAGTTGATAGTTGGCTCCTTCCACATCCGTTCCATCTGCTCTCGCAGATTCCCAACACTTCTATTCTATATCTCCTCATTTCTGCGGCTACCTGAGCAGCCTTCCCAGCTTCGTACATTGTACGAACATTCCACGTCCCCATCCTTATTTTCGCTTTCATCGAAAGAAGGCACATCGGCTGACTGGCTTCCCGAAGGCTTTCACCAGCCCGCGTCATTTCACTTCTCCGATTCCAGCGAAAAATAAGGTCACTATTTGTAATTTTAGAATTTTGAATATATTTGTGCGTTGAAGTTTTAGTAGCAATTTGGTTAAGTTTTGGGGGTGGAGTTGCTAGCACCACGCCCCAACCCTCCCTCTTTATCCGGGCTTGGGACCGGCTAGAATACTAGTGACCTAGTAATCTAGGCGAGGTTCAACAGCAACTTTACGTATCACATTTTCCAGTAGATAGTTAATCCAGTCCAACGTTAAGAATAAGATACCGCTTTTGGCCACTTTAATGTGTATTTATCAATTTACTAGCTAGTGTGGAGCAAAGTTTATCGGCCGTACGCAACGTCAAGTCTACAAACTTATTCTGGAACACTGTTCAGCTTCGTAAGCCTTATATAATGTAAGACATTTTTCGAGGACAGAGTCTGCCAGTATCTGATTGGTCTAGAGATTTCTTTGTTTAATATAATTACGATTGTACAGCTCATGAAAATGAATCGTCGAAAAGAAAATTTTCTTCTCTGTTTACACCTTTTCTTATGAACGCTATATACGTAAGTAACGTATTCCGGGTATGCCTGGCTTTTAGCACCATGTTAACAAACTTTTGAATCATATTTATTTTTAGACTGACTGTTAATTTATTCCGTGCTGATATGCAATACAATTTAGCCTGGTAAATGATCCTTTTATAACTTAAGTGTTTCGATTCTTGAGGGAAATTAGATGTTCGATATCGCCATTGGGTCTGGCTAGCGCAGTGCTGATGTTTATGAAATAATTTCACACAAATTCGAAGGTCTGTAACCAAAAACAGTCTAGCTGGCAAAAGCAGCAGCAAAGACAATACAGAGGTGATGAAGAAATCCGGTCACTAATAGTAACAAGCTTGAATCATCATCGAAGAAAATTACCTCCTTTCACTTATCCAAGTGTCATCGTTTCAACTACTTGCGGATGGCATGGATAAGGATAACAACAAAAGCGGGATCGCTAAAACAAGACAAATCTGTTACACTCAGCATAGAGAACAAGATTCGGATTTCCTTCACTAACGTCAAACCAATTCTTCTAAATAGTTCACAGACTTGACAAATGCGTCACCAAAAGCACTCTTAATAGCTATGTTTGCTGTATACGGAACGTTCGATTACGAGATTGGATAATCAAGAAGAAACTCTGACAGCAAAAAAAAAATTGAGATGTGTTCAGAGGATCGGTGACTGACATCACTTGGCAGGCCCACGAGTGGAACACAAGCAACAGACGGCAGTTAGAGAGGGGAGCTGCCAGGGTAACACAGAGGAGATTGTGGTAGGAAGAAATGAAAGCTTACAGAGACAGCTTTTGGTATTGGATGGTTGGAAGTAATCGGCTCTTAGTGCTACCACTTAGTGAATTCCTACTTCTGTCAATCCGTGGAATATATATACATATTGCGCAACCACCAGCCAATTCTGTGGGCAAGAGACTATCCTTTTGCCTGAGGTGGTACACTTCTGTTGGTATGACTTCTCGTTACAACTACTCCAGGTCACTTCCACTATACAGTTAGTTGCTAGGGGGCATTAGAATAGAAAATATGCACCACTACTATAGTAATATCATAGTGTTAATAAATACTTTTTTTTTGACAACATTCATCTAATAATTCAATAAGGCATTTTAACATTATTTTATTATTTTAAACCTTTACGTTCCCACTGGAATATAGGGCTTCAATCTATAGGCTTAAAGTTTCAGTAGCAGTGGTCTTGATTTTTACGGAATGAGGTTACTAGCCTCATGCCTAACCTTCCCTCATTACCAAAGTCAACACTGATTCAGCAAGGTAAAGGAGTGAGTCGGTGGCCGGCTATCGAACCCCGGACCACATGAGCCGTGGTCGGCGATCATTCTACCACTGTGCCACCGACGCTCAGGCATTTGACTAGTTTCATCTAATTCGCATTTATAGTCATCAGTGTTATTTGGTGTGCATTGGTTATAACTTTCGAGCGGAAAAAATCCACTTTTATTCCATTTACACTGGTAATTATTAAGAATCAAGGGAAATTGCATAAAAGATTTATCGCTAATTCAAGATATCGGAAAAAAAGCAAAGGAAAATTTAAAAAGAAGCGCTGTGCGTTGAAAAACAATAATTTCGGTTATAAAACAAGTTAAAAGCATAGGAAAAAGCCACAAATAAGTATCGCGTAATTATGAATTGTCTGTGGTGCATAGGAGAAAAGGTACATCACTAACACGCACACACACAGAAAGAAAGCATGTTGCCTTACGGAGTTTTGAAAATCGTCTTGACAACAGATATTTGCGTGTTTCTGTCACAAAAGACTACAGTAACAGATTGAATATGCGATAATTCAGGTAGATCTGACTCCGCCGAAGTTCAATATACAAATGGATTTGTTCCTTTTATATCTGTGTTCCGACATAGACACGCACATATATACGTATAAATTGGTAAATACTGTGAGTTTAAGAAGCCATTAGCTCTCTTTTCAAAACCACACAAACCTATTCTATCACTTATACATATATTCACAGATTTTTTATTAAATGATCGAAGGCTATCAGCAGGAAGTCGTGACTCAAGTATTGTGCTTGTTAGCACCTGCTTCGTCAAGTCACAGACAATAACATTGAGCTATTCTGCCACACAGTTGACTTTCTGAAGGACTGTAATAGATAATTTAAGTAATCACAAGGAATTATTCATCAGCTCCAATATCTCAGTGACAAAGTATATAACTGCAGTATTGGGTGAGATGGGTTTGAATCTCAGAGGAAAAATGAGTTTCCTCAAGGTAAAAGATGCGCCTTGCGGACTGATGACTGCCAACAAGCACAAGATCTATGTCGTAGACTTCCTGTCGATTGCCTCCAACCATCTAAAAACATTAATTCTTAGTACACGGCGATGGATATTCACCTCGTATGGTGGTCGCATTACAAACCTGACTGATGGGATTCAGCCAGCACCAAACCAACGAGTGTGTGCATAAGATCGGTTATTACGCAATCCACAGATTTTCATACCTTACTCAATTTCAGACTTCATTTATGGTTCTATTATTATTCATTGTGTAGGTATAATTTTTTTCAGCTTCACTTTATGATAAAGTATATGTGGTACATGTTTTTGAGCACATAATTTTAGTGTGAATAGTTTTATTTTTCATGCTAGAATAATATCAGATATATTTTACAGATATAATTAAATATATTTTATTTTGCAACTGAATTTATCTTTAAGCCGTATGTTAAAAAAAGAAAACTTGTGTTTTTCTATTTTTGAATACGAATAAAATGGTTCATTGAGGCGAATTTTTCGCGGCATATTCATTCACTTAACTATACGGTTACAATTAAAGGTATAATTATTTGTGTGAGAACACGTTCACTATGTCAAACATGAAAGGAACTTACAGACAAGCATGAAAGTGTATTACATAACCGGTGTTTACTGTGAACAGTAGGCTCGTTGAGAAAATCATAGAAAAAAGCAACAATATAATTGGTAAAAAAGGATAAAAAACTGAGCTTGGAAATATGTTCAAAGTACAAGGAATCGGTGAAAATAATTTTTTTAAAGTACATAATTCACTAATTTTCATATGAATGACGATTGCCCAGGCTAAGTAGTGCATGTATAATGAGGAAATGTCACGTTTACAACTGGATTCTTTTGACTTTGTAGATAATCTTAAATGACTTCGATATTAGTTTATTAGACGTATCACACAGCGAGTGAAACAGTATTATTTACTGGATGACGTTTCGAACAAAAAAATTGTTCATAATCATTCCACCAATTATAAACAGACGACTTCGAAACTTGAGTTTTATAGTTTTCTTTGTCCTCTCCTATTTTAAACACATCAACTCAAAAGTGGAGGCAATTCAATTCACTTATGAACTGGAAAGTCAGAAAGAGGAGCTTCCAATGTTAGATTGTAGTGTAATTAGGAAAGAAGATGGGAAGTTAAACACTAGTGTTTACAGGAAACCCACATATTCAAAAAGATATTTGGACTTCCGATTATCCTATCCTATGTCAGTAAAGTAGGATTGTTGAAATGTTTAAATAAAGAGCACAAAAACTAAGTAGTACGAAGGAAAATCTAAGACAGTAAGTGATACGTATAAGAGAAGCATGGAAACTTAATAATTACCTTGACAAATTATTCTGGAAGCCTGTAGGGAAATAGAAAAATAGAAAAAAATAATGACAGAAGTGATAGTGATAATATTAATAATTATAATATTAATATTATTGACTACATGCATGTCAAACATGCGCAAGATAATGACAACACCAACAATAAGGAATCTAAATCATCCACACAAAGACGAAACCTCAGAACCCTTGCGCATAATTTTTAACAAGGCAGGAATAAAAGTAGCTGGCATTCAACATCACTGACTCACTTAGAAACAGGCTTTGTCGGTTGAAGGATCAATCCTATGGAGCCTTTAAAACAAAATTTAGTCTTTCTCATACCGTGTCTGCAATGATTGTCAGGTCAAATACCTAGGTCAGAGCAGTGGAACAGTGCTCAGTCAGTCAGACTTGCCGAACATAAAAACCTAGCAAAATCCAGATTGCTAGGGTTCAATGAAAAATGGAATGGACAACTCATCAGCTTTCACAGTTGGGTGCCTCTATATACAAAACAAAATCTAATCGGCTCACTGACTCACAGAATCCACAGCATTTGCAGTCCGGAAACTATAGAAGAGGAGTGAAGACCCTGAAAATCCAGACTGGTTGACCCGACACGTAGATAAGAAATCTAAAGAATAGTTCAGCTATAGTGCTCACTAAATCTAATCACACACAACCATACAATAGTCTGGATGGCATAGGATGACAGTTTCAAAATCTAATGTAGCAGCAGAGTAGAGCGAAAGATTGATAACGGAAGATTTGTTTATCGAATCAACTGCAAACACGAGTAATAGGAATGACTCAACACCCGTCCAGTCAGATATCTGCAAAATTCTACTACCCCTGAGACGACAAATTGGAGAAAACGAAGAAAACTATAAAACTCAATTTTCGAATTCATGTGATTATAATTGGTGATATGATTATGAACAATAAATTTTGTTCGAAAATTTGTCATCCAGTAAGTAATACTGTTTCACTGACTGTGTGATATATCTAATAAACAAACTCATATGGAATTATTTGATACCACACATATATTATACTTGAATGAGCTTTCCTTAGAGATTTTGTGACCTACGTTTAGTGTGCCCAATTAAAGTGCCGTATATTGATGGAGTGTTTTGTAACGACTAACTGCTACACAGCAGATACCCTTTCTCTATACAAAAACCTTTGAAATGTGTATACAGAAGCTGTGTATAATGGTGATCTTAAACTTCCCATTCGTTAACTTGTACCTAGTGTGCCATCCTTATTCATTCTGTGTTTTCCCTTTATCTGAATTTTACCTTTCTAACTTCGGTCCATTTACAGCACTGTACAGATTTGAAGGGAAGTTACGACAAGATACGATTAATTTGAATACAATAAAAATTAACTAAAAGAAGTAAGGATCTTCGAAAAACAAAGGAAAAATGAAAGATGTCTTATGTTATTCGCTGCAGTAAGATTTTCATTAAAAATAAGGTTTTATTTTGATAAATCACACAGTGGTGTTATACAGCAAGTAATATTAACTGATGCGACCACGTTTCGAGCACAAACTATTGCTCGTAACCATATCAAGTCACCCACACAACCTTTTACTTCATCTATATTCATGAGTGAAATTTATGAATAGACATTTGAATAAAAATCAATATAGGATAATGTGCATTCAGAATTATTAATATGAAAGTTACTGATCAAATACAGTTAGATGGGAAATAAGACGAGTGATTTATAATCGAAATAAATAAGTAACTTGTCAGAATGTTGTGATGTACATGAATTGAAATAGAATTTTGAGATTATTTATTATCCTCCTCTGATTTGACTGACTGGTGGTAATAATATCTTCCATGCATATCTCTGGTATTTGCATTGAGTCACTTCTGTTGCATGTGTTAGGTGTGGAATCAATGAAGCAGGCAGGATTCAGTAATCAGTCTCTCTCTCTCTCCAACTACCTATATTAGAAATTTGACTCTGTCTCACCCACCCTATTGTGTGGTTGTTTGTTAACGCATGCACTGTGATTGCTGAGTTTTTCTGTAAATTACTTATCTTCATGGGATCAATCATTCTAAGCTTAGCTAAATTCTTATATTCTGATAATCTCACTCCTTCTGATCTACTAGTTTGTCCTATGTAGTTGACTTCACATTCATTGCAAGTTATTGTGTAAATTATATAATTTTTTTTAATTGGGTCCACCGGGTCCTTTAGCCTACAGAACTTGTTTCGGAGAAAATACCAGAAATATAGAAGATATTATTACCAGTTAAATCACAAGATAAATAATCTTAAGATTATAATTCAATTCAATTCAATTACATCACAACATTCTGACAAGTTACTTATTTATTTCGATTATAAATCACTCGTCTTATTTCCCATCTAACTGTATTTGATCAGTAACTTTCATATTAATAATTCTGAATGCACATTATCCTATATTGATTTTTATTCAAATGTCTATTCATAAATTTCACTCATGAATATAGATGAAGTAAAAGGTTGTGTGGGTGACTTGATATGGTTACGAGCAATAGCTTGTGCTCGAAACGTGGTCGCATCAGTTAATATTACTTGCTGTATAACACCACTGTGTGATTTATCAAAATAAATTCTTATCTATAATGGAAATATACTCAACCACAATGCCCAAGTTGTAAACTTACAGCAGTAAGACTTTATTTGCTTCGTTTGAACAACACCTCTTAACTTAGGTAAGCAAGTCTTAAATGATGGGTTTGTTGAAAGAAGCTGGCATCATTCAAGTAATTTACTTACCTTTGATGTTGAAAACCTTCATTTAGAACTTAACTATTTATAGTTAGGCTAGTCAAACCGCTCGCTCTTTGATCTGAAAGTCCAGGATTGGATCCTTGGTGGACTTATGGGTGGTTACAGTCGAAGACTCCCAAACAAAAGAAAAGCAGCTCTACAGTATCCTCTGGTTAGGTCAGTGGTTCAGTGGTAAGATGCACACTAACCATGCACGCGGTCCAGGTTCGACTGCCAGAAAATGGACTTCTGAACAACCTTATCAGAAAATTCTAATGTTATTGCCGGTATATGGATGACACCTTCATTCTTCGTGATAATAATTCGCATGGGAGTACAATAATAACTCAATTCATTGAAGTACATTTTGCTATCAAATTCACGTGTGAAGAGGTATCCCAAAATAGAACTACCTTCCTGGATATCCTCCTTACAAGAAAACCAGATAGTAATATAAAGAGAAATTTCCATTGGGAAAGCACATGGACAAGACAATATACACATTTTCAAAGCTTCGTTCCCTCAAGTACAAAATAAAATTCAGCAAGGACCCTCAGCTATAGGGTATGAGCTATATGCTAAGAAGAGTTAGCTGAAGATGAACTAAGGGTTGTATATTATACCTTGATTGAAAATAGCTATCCAGACAAACTTATGAAGAAACACATGACAAAGAAAGCGAAAAGGACTACTCACTATCCATAAACAAGAAGCCTTCATATACACGACTGCAATTCAAAGGAGATATACCAAGCGAAATAATTACGAAGACGTTAAGAAAATCTGTGCAAAGAACTTTAAATGCTGCGAACTACAAATCCTATTTTCTACACGACGGATGGTGATTTCTTGACTGAAAGATGAAGTACCTAGACTAGTTAGCCACTTCTAATTGTATATACCAATTCAGCTGCGCCTGTGGAGCGAGTTATATCGGCCGCCGCTCTAGGAACTTGATTTGTCGTGCTCTCTCGGGAACATCTCCCACTATGGCTAAGTAGAGCTGTAGGTTAAAGCAATAACAGTTCGATATTGGACCATCTGATGCAAACCGGCCACAAAGCCAGCCAGCATTGAAGAATCCTTCTCTACCATCTACATGGTGCCAAATAAATTGCCTAAAACATCAAAGTACCGCATGCTCCAAACAGTAGAGTCTATCGTGATTCACTTCAAACAACCAGTGCTCTATGTGCAAAAGAAGAAAGTCCAGCCCCCACTACTGCCCTTGCAGACTTTCAGTAGAGACTATAAATTCATTTTTCTGACATTCAATCTATTGTTATGTTGATGCAATTGAACTGTAATCTGTTAATATTATTATTGATTCTATGTTATTTAAACAACACTAATGTTGTTCATAGCACTAATTCATTCATTCACTATTATCGATGGATATATAACTGTAGAGCCTGATGAAGAAGAGATTATCGAAAGAGTATTCTTTGTTCAGTAACCATTTTTTTTGATAAATCTATGTATACATATGACTGCATAGCCTGGTGGTAAATCCTTTGAGAATAGTCTTTTTGTTGTTGTACATAGTGTTCTTCATGTTTCTATCGTAGTTATTATATAAATTAGAAACGAACGCCATTTAATGAAGAGCAACTTATTCCCAGGCCGTACAATCACTGTATAAACAAATATAACACTGAATTGTAAAAACGATAGGAAAATATGTTTTCGACAATACCTCGAGAGATTACAGGCTCAATCATTGTCCAGTATACTCGAAATTAATTAAGCAACTAATGAATTCGTGCATTTCGATTTCTTTTTTTATCAGACAGATAAGAGTGTGATTATGCTTAATGAGATGTGAATAAGGCATTACTTTAGTGCAAAGTAACAGCAGTCAGACAACATGACGTCAACGTGTGTATATTGTATGTATATGTATTTATACTGAAAACAAAGATTAGACAAACAGTGCCATGAAACTGACCTGTGGGAAATAAGTTGTCAACATAACGTTCATTAAGTTGTTTTCTTGGCTTTATGCTTTTATGTGTTAGGCGTATCTCTTAGCTAAATTATCTTTAGTAATTTAGCTTGAAATAGGGTTTATATCGTTTTCAACCTATGTGGAATAATTAAGTAGTCTTCAAATATTTGATTGCAGGCATTTGACATGAACTGATATCATTCAGAGTGCCACTGAAAACCAGAGACAACATGACAACTGTTTCAACTTAGTTCGGCACTCTTTCACAGTACGCATCCATGAATTCATCATGGATACGTGTAGTCCAGGTAGAGTTCATGAATTCAAATTCGACGATAAATATTCGGTTCCCGAAAAGGTGCTGAAAAACAACGGTTATCCTCAAGGATTCATTAACATATATGGAAGATGTGAAGACTCAAATACCAAACAAATCACAGTTGAAAAAAAGCCTGTCTTCATTCAACCAAATTTTAAAGGTGAAAACATTGTAGAAATGGTCAACAGAAAACTGAGAACGTCATAAGCCAGAGCCTATCCTGCAGCTAAGTTGGTTCCCGTCCATCGAACAATATGCTCTTTGGTGCTGTCAAAAGTCGATAGATACCTTTCGCGTGTTAACTGCAACTGTGTTTACAAATTAACGTATATCTGCGGAAGCAGTTGCACTGAGAGAACAGAAAGGAGGGCACACCTACGATTTTCTGAACATTTGCCGAAAAGCCTACGTCTCAAGGGAACAAACTCTTACTGTAGCGTTATTACCAGACATCTCCTGGACACGGATCATGAGGTGGAAATCAAGAAATCCTTTAAAATTATCAATAGATAAAGGAGTTCCATCCTCCTCAAGTTTGCCGAAGCTATTTCTATCAAACGCTTGAAACCAGATTTATGTGTTCAGAAAGAAGCAGTTATCAATCTTTTCTTGCCCTGATAACTGGATTTCTTTATTCTCTCATTTGATTACGTAATCTTTGGCTTTAACCTCACCTCTTTGATACAGTGTAATTTTGATTGTCTCTTGTTTCTATGATTTGAGTTGAACTCAGTAAATTGTTACCTAATTTATAAGTCACTCAGAATCGTACGCATCTCTCTTTTTTATTACGTAACTCCTTTACAACTGTATGCATGCATTTAATTTGTTTGAACTTGAAATGCCGGTGTAAAAACTGTAGAAGCGGGATTTTTTGAGTACTGTTCATTAATTGTGGAACTTTCTGTCAACTGACATCATAAAAGAATTTGCAATTATGTTAAAACTTTTCTGCACGTAAACCTCATAATTTATTTAGACTATAATCAGATGAGCTGATGAGAAGCAAACGAAATAAATGATGGTACCATATTGTTCTGCACAAACCACTGTGTTGTTCTTGCTTTATTCAAATACTCGACGATAACATTGGCTAGTGGTACCGGCATGTGTTGCGAATCAGTAGATCAGTTTTAATTCAAAGGCCATTAGATTTCGTGGTTCAGTTGGTCTGCATACCCACCTTGTAACCTAAATATCCTGGCTGATGGGTGCCTACGGATGAGGGGTCTCAAATTCAAGCAAAACTTTCACTCCACATTCTTTAGTTTTCCATGTCTCTTTAAGTGACTCCGGTTCCTGACGGAACCTGGTTGAAATCACATAGTCCCCGGAAATGCTTCTATTGTTTGTATTTCATAATCAAGGATATTTCTGTTAAGCTAAATGTCTTCTGATTTTTATTTTTAATTTTATGTTGTTTTACAGAATACCAGTATTATGAGCAGTTCGTATGCATTATTATCATTGAGTATCGATCGGTGTATTGCAATAAAGTGGCCATTTTCAAGAATTTATGACCAAGGTAATTCATTACTTGAAGTTTACTTTTGTTGTTGTTGCACAGTGAATAACACAAACTTAGTTGACAAAACATTACAGAATAGGACGCTTTAAAAGATTTTTGCATTCATATATATTCTTAAAATATATGAATACAAATTTACATGTATCTGAGGGAGTAGTTACATTGGAAGAACAGAAAAAAGGCGTACCTCGGATTTTCTGAACATATACCAAAAGACCTATGTCTAAGGGGAACAAATGACTTAAACAGTGCCATGGCCGGTTATCTCCTAGACACGGGTCATGAGGTGGACGTCAAAAAATCGTTCAAAATTATCAGTAGGTAAAAGAGTTCGATTCTCCTAAAGTTCGCCGAAGCAATCTCCATCAAGCGCCTGAAACCCAAATTATGAGTCCAGAAAGAAACGGTTATCAGTCATTCCTTACCATGGTAAATAAATACATTTATCTCCTCTTTCATCTGATTATGTAACGCTAAAAGATTCCATTGTGTATGATTATTATTGTTTGGCATAAAGCGTTTATCTTTATTAGAATTTGATGCATATATTGATTGATTTTCTTGGTGTGGTTGTGTTCTCTGAGCTGGATAGTTTATTTGCGAAGCTTTCATTGTCCCCTAAAAGGCAACATCTTCAGTGCATAATTCAATTTGAAGTGGACTTTTAGATTTATCCACGAGTTTACCAGTCATCTCTCCTGGTGGTTACCTTGAATGTGATAGCTTCTTTTTATGTGTTTTTATACCCTCTAGGGTACTTGTATTGGAACCGATTGTTTCCTTCACTTCAATTTTGACTCTTTGTGTGTGAGGTTTTCTTCTTATCACTTGGTAAATTTTGTCTATCTCGATGTGTCTATTGGTTGGCAATTCACTGGAATACCAGGCTTCTAAAAATTCACAGGAGAAGAGGAATCCGAGAACAAAATCACATTTTTGAACATCATAGTCAAGCGAACATCCATAGGGGAATTGGAAACTTAAGTTTATACAAAATCAACTCACACGGAACAAGTACTGAATTACAACAGTAACAATCCAATAACATACAAAAGGAATTGTATACGAACACTGTTGAAGAGGGCCACAACTCTTGGCAGCACTCCAAGATATCTCATGGTCGTCTTCCAAAAGAATGGATATCCACGGAATTCCATCAAAAGACATCTAACACCAATTCAACCTATCAAATCAAAGGCTTCTAATGAAAGCACAAAGAAAATCACCCCACCATGTATAAAGGACATCTCAGAAATCATCACAAGACTCTTCAAACCTTTAGGAATTGACATAGCACACAAACCAACGAAATCACTTCACTCAGATGGCTCTATGTCAACCAAAAGACTCAACAACAAAGAAGACAAGACCAACATCATCTACAAAACAAATCGTAACAACTGCGAAAAACACTACATTGTTCAAACTGGACGTCCCTTTCATCTTCGCATCCATGATCATAAGCTAGCCGTCAAAAGACATGACATCCACTCCATCACTCATATCACTACATACAGACAACCATGGACGTTATTTCGACTGGGACAACGAACGTTCAAATATTAAACAGAGGAAACACCAAGAATGCTAGGGAATGTTTTAGAAGCCTGGTACTCCAGCGAATCGTCAATCAGTAGACACATGGAGATAGACAAAATTTACCAAGCGATAAGAAGGAAATCTCACACACAAAGAGTCAAACTTCAAGTCAAGGAAACAATCAGTTCCAATACAATGCAATACAATAAAATACAAGTAACTGTCTAGAGGGTATGAAAACACACAAAAGCAACCAAGCACGACGTTGAGGGTCACCCACCTAGAGAGATCACTAATAAACTCGTGGAGAAATCTGAAAGCTCACTTCAACGAATTGAAGTATGCGCTGAAGATGTTGCCCAGTAGGGCAATGAGAGCTTCGCCAGTAAACTATTCAGCTCAGAGAACACAACCACATCAAAATCATCCACCTGAGCAACAAATCTGCATCATATCTGACGGATTTTTTGTTTGAAATAAACTCTGTGCAAGTATTTTAAAAGTGTTTTTGTAGATATACCTAATAATGACTTTTGCCAGTAAGCAGCTGATGAGAGGCCTACGAAATGAACACTGATGTTGCCATTTTATTCTTCAAAAACTGTTTTATTTGCTTTATTCATAGTTTCACATTGCTGTTAAATGCTTCATAAAGTAAATCAACAGTATTTTACAGTATGCAGTGATAAATAAAGTACCGGAATGAAGTAACCGTAACTTCCTGTGTGTGTCCAATTCATTAGCAGGTTCTTGGTTTGTTCGTTCCCACAGTTTCATGTTGCGTATTTGTGATTTCCTTACTGGTATAGACAGTCATTCAGATGAACTCACTTTCTGCTTTGTAATTTGTGGTATCAGTCATATGGCATGTAGTGGACTAGATTATAGACACGGTGGGAATACGTTATGTCAAAATAAGCCACGATAGTAGAAGGTAAGAGAATGATGTATGTATAAATCACATTTATTAAGGATCAAACACTGTCAGAATTCCCTGTTACTTGAGAGTAAAGTCTAGTCCACTAGATATAAATTTTAATAACATAGTTCGTAGAATCACGTGGCACCCCCATTGACGACACTTCTTCACTGAGAGTTTGCTGATCTGGTTGTTGAACTGTTACTGATTGGGCATTTTCTATAGGTTTCCTGAAGGACGATCAATTGTTATAATGGCTGGAGGGTCACCATAGCTTATGAGAACAGAATATAACCACAACAAAAAATATATGTATTTATCTGTATTAGCCTTGTAACGACAAAAAACAAGGACCAGGCAACAGTTCATTTATTCAGAAAATTAGGAGGAATTTCTCGATTTTTATGTGCATTATTATTAGCGTTATTGTTTGCGGGGAAGCAACTTCTTCTGATTGGTTGTTTTCTTGCTGAAGGTTATTCTCTTATCTCTTTATGGACTTCTTTCTAGAAAATCAAGTTATATATCTGTGAATCATATTTCCAAACTTTAACTCCACTGTGATTGGCTGTAGATCTCCCCAAGGTTAAGCTTTGTTATCGTTATTCACTTGACCCCGATTCGGGAAGTGCACGTTGACATAAATTGTTGTCTATAACTTTTGACGTGCAGGTAGCTCTCACCACAGCCTTACAGGAAAATGTATTCGTCAGAAGTTTTACATTAGTGGTGTAATTTGTAATGATATACAAGAGGTACCGCACTCATGTTTTGTCGCTAGAAAATGTGGAAAATTTCTTAAAAGGGAATAGAAAGATTTTTCTTGACTCAGAAGAATTCAAATTACTCTGTTTTAATCACAGATCTCTATTGTTATTATAAAATTTTTTGTATTTCCCAATTAACAAAAAACAAAACGATATTGTTATGTTCACTGACGTTTCGCTATTCGATGAAACTAGTAGCTTTATCAAAAGTATTATTAAACCAGAATTTAGAAAATCTCAGCTTATATATAACAACTTAATCATCTTTCCTCAGCATGGGTTATTTTTGCTTTGTCGAATCGGCCAATCGGTAAAGATAACAAAACCATATGTAGATTCTTGAATTCAATCTTTTTCATTTCTCCAGGTTCCCAGTGGAACATAGGACTTCAAGCTAGAGGCTTGAAGTTTCGGTAGGAGGTTGCTAGCCTCATGCCCAACCTTTCCTATTTAACAGCTTTATTTCTGTCTTAGTAAGGTAAAGGAGTGCATCTGTGGCCGGTGATTGAATCCCGGACCATGTGCATGGTCGGCGAGTGTTCTAACCGATGTGCCACCGACGCATGCGTATGAAAGTATAAAAGCAGCGTGTATATAATGGAGTCACTGATCACATTCCTGCTGATTTTGTCATGTCATATACCCACCGCCCAAATTTTTTTCACACTGTCTAAAGTGAACTGTGTTTGGACATATATAGATATCTATTGTGCTTAGATTAAGTACATATTCCTTGAATATTATCATTATTTTAAAATGAAATTCAAAATAGTGTTTAACATGAGTTTAGATCATTTTAATTGATGCTTTGATCACTCTTATTTTAGATCTTTATACGATAACATTGTGCGGTTTAGGGTGGTTATTTGCCCTATTTTTCAATATCCCATCACTGATTTTCTTCCAAATATCCCAGTCACCTCGATTCGGTGTACAATGTAGCATTTCTTGGCCACCTTTATATTGGAAGGTTAGTGTCTTTTGTCTTAGTAAACAGTAATTCGTATTGCTTTACTAAAGTATGCATGATTCCTTACTAAAATCTGAGAATCGATTGAAAAAAAACACATTGGAGAAGAACAGCATAGATCCATTTTAGTTTGTAGGTTCTCTCCAGCTGCTAACAAACTGTAACATTTTAAATACTACTTATCATACGATTTTTACACAGTTTTGTTTTTCATGACCCTTGTGTTTTTTGTCACTGGGATGTTGTGACATGATGCTTTCTTAGAGGAGTGCTTCCTATCAATAAACAAAATTATGTTAAAATCGTATTATAACTAATTTTACAGGTTCTTACAGGAGTAAGACAAGGCTGTCCAACATCACCCATGATATTCCTAATTGTGGTGGACTGGATTATGCGGCAGATTTCATGTGACGAGTGATCTGAACTTTGCAAATAATTTGTGTTTAATGACACTAAAACTCGATGAACTACGTGAGAAAACCAACAAACTAGCAGAAGAGGTAGACAGAAAGGACAAGATATCAAGTTAACTCAGAGAAATCGGAGGTGAAAGCGATAGTCAACCGACAACAGCACCCAGTAGCAATCACTGTCAACAGGAAGAATTCAAGAGTGGCGGGTTTATTTACTTACGGAGGCAACTATAGGCCAATGGCATGGATGAAGATGTCAAAACCAAAATCAGTCAGGCAAGACACTCTGAAATCAGACTGGAAATCTGATGCAATCGGTATAGGGAATAGGAATTCGGATTTCTAGCGCTGATATCAAGTCACTTCTTTGTATCAACACTTTTAGCAATTTTGTCGACAGCAGTCTTCGCCAGCTGGGTATTAAAGACCAAAGGGCCAGTGGAAAGAAATTTCAACAAGAAACTCTGGAAATGAACCAGTAAAAGACCAATTAATCAATAAATATGCAAAAGAAAACGGAAATAGATCGGATATATGTTGTAGAGACCAATGAGTGACATTGCGTGCCAGATCCTTGAGACGAATTCGAACGGGAAATGCTGAGTGTAGCGTTCTAGAGTCATTGTGTCAAGAGGAGATGAGAGACCACGGAAAGTACTGAAACCCACTTGAGATAGGACAAAATGTACACGTGCTAATCCACTCGGAACCCAGGGGCACAATAATAATAGTAATACAGGTCTTACGCCGCTGTGTTTGCTTTCCCTCGTTTCAGTTATTTCGGTTACTCTAGGCATTCGTGTAGTGATTTTGACACACGAATTTTTACTTTAGTCCAGCTATCACAAAAATAGTCTTCAATAATTCGCCATCAAAAGATAAAATATCATAACAGAAAGACAGAATCACTAAAAGAAACTCAACTATCCAGCTAACATATCGTGGGTGTTCATATAAAGTAATCAGTAGGGGACGAAATTAGTTAATAAACTCAGGAACTCGTCGAAGACATTGGCTAGCTGTCGCGATATGTCGTGAATTGGCAAAAGTTAGAATTTATGAGCCATTGGATCTGGTCCTAATGGCTTAATGATCTACCAGCTCGTCTTGTAACTAGAAGGTCCTGGGTTCGAACCCTACTGAGGTGGGTGCGTACTGATGAAGGGTCCCAAACTGGGCTGACGAAACAGCTGTCTAGTACTCCCAGTTTTTCCAGTAGTTTTCTAACCCAAGTCAGCTCATGATGAAATCCTGTAACCAAACTCTGAAACACCGTCCAGTACAATAAGCCACGATTAAACGACTCATTAAATGAATAACTTTTCCTTCGATACTTAATATGGATTCAGAACGCAGGAACAAAATGATTTTACAGAATTTATGTTGGTATGATTATCCTACCACATCCTTTACTGCCATTGTATTCACTGAGCTGGATGATCTGACTGTCAGCCTCCATTTCCCTTCACATTAATATCTCTGACCTTAATTCCACTATGATAGCAACTATTGAAATTCTGTATGGATGAGAAAGAATACATCTTTTATTTTCATACCTACGAATGCAAAAAGACAGTCAAAAGAAATGAAATGCATTTTCTCTAGTTGATACATTTGGGAAATAACGGACGTAAAATAGGACAGAGAAAATGCGAAATATCTGAACTTTAAATCTGTCCTTAGATATAGACATACGTGCATTCTGTATCTAGTAAGATATCCAGGAAGATTTACACATAACTCATTCCATGTCTTTAAAAATGATGTGTATGTCGAAGCGTACTATAAGACATAAGATATAATGTGTTTATGAGTATAAGTAGGATGTTAAAGTATTGGTTTGTAGGGAATTGATTGATTGGTTACAGGATTTCATAATAAGGGGACATCGTTTAGAGAACCATTGGAAAACCTGACAGTACTGTCAGACAGCCGTTTAGTCCTAGATTGAGACTCTTCACCGTACGCAACCACCCCAGTGGGGTCCGAACCCCGGACCTTCCCGCTATAAGGCCAACGAGCTCGTAGACCATTCAGCCAGTGGGACCCGATCCAATGACCAGCCCATGAATTCTTGCTTCTGCCAATTCACGACATAGCGTGACCGCCAGCCAATATCTTCGACGAGTATCTGTCCTCACTCCCAACCTGCTGCACCCTACTGGTCACGACTTCACACTAGAACCCAGGTAACTACATACCTGAAAAGGGCCAGTCGCCTGTTAGTATCTAATTGATATCAAGTAAGTATAATAGTTTTTCAATTTGTTGCATTAGATTTATTGTCATCTCCCAGTATGATTTGTATCAGCTGTTGACATTCAAAGTATATTTATCTATCAACAGAAAGCTGTCGGGAAAATAGACTAAAAATTGTGTCAGGTGTTGGTCTCCAGGGATTTAATTGGTTACAGGAATCAAAACGAGTTGAAATCATTTAGAGAACCACTGGAAAACCTGAGAGTAATGGGCAGCTATCTCTCCTTAGTTTGAGACTATTCAGAGAGACGCACTTGTTGGATGTTGAAATCAGGACCTCCCGGTTACGAGGAGAGCTGGTAGATCATTCAGCTACTGGAACCCAACTCATTTGCCAGTCCATGAATTCCAACTTGTGCCCCTTTGTCATATATATTTTTTGCGACCTCTAGGCAGGGTCTATCAAGCTAGGCGAGTGGAGAGTTACTCGCCTGTGACACTGGCTTAAGGTCGCTCTAAATTATTATTATTATATTATTATTGTTCCCTTGGGTTCCTAGTGGAACATAGGGCTTCAACTGCACGTCTCCATTTGCTTCTGTCTTGTGCTGTACTTTTCACTTGCGTCCATGTTATTCCATACTGTCACCCTTGGACGTCCCACTCGCCGCTTCCCTTTCGGGTTCCACTCGAGCGTTGGCCTGATGCGCGATGTCACTCAACGGCCTCCTCAGCGAGTGTCCAATCCATCTCCACTTCCTCCTGCATATTTGTTGGGCGATTGGTTCCTGTTTCGTTTGTTCCCATAGCTTCTTGTTTGTGATTCTTTCCGACCATCTAATCTTCAGTATGGAGCGAAGACAGTTGTTGATAAAGGTCTGCAACCTGTTGAAAATATTCTTGGTGACCCGCCAAGTTTCTGATCCGTATAGAAGAACTGACTTTACGTTTGTATTGAAAATCCGAATTTTGTTGTTGATGGTGAGTGACGAAGATTTCCAGATTGGTTTCAGGTTGATGAATGTGTTTCTCGCCTTCCCGATTCTCGATTTGACATCCTCGTCCGTTCCTCCTATGGTTGAGACAATGCTCCCTAGATAAGTGAAGGAAGTAACCTCTTTCAAATCCCTCCCGTTGATGGTGATTGGTGCTGGATGTTGCTGCTGTTGTTGGTTGGTTATTTTCATGACCTCCGTCTTGTCTATGTACACCTGCAGTCCTGTCTTTGCTGCTTCTTCGACCAGTTTGTCGGTTTTTGCTTGTAAGTCTTCGATTTTGTGTGACATCAAACATAAATCATCCGCAAAATCCAGGTCTTCTAGGTTCTTCACGTCGGTCCAGGATATCCCTGTCTTCTCGTTTCATGCTGTCTGACGCATAATCCAGTCCACCACCATTAGGAATATCATTGGTGATAATAAGCACCCTTGTCTGACTCCTGTGTTTACTCCAAACGCTTCGCTGAGTTTTCCGTTGTGGACCACTTGACATGTGCCGTTGTCGTACAGCTGTTGAATAAGGTTGATGAATATTTGCGGTACGCCGTAGTACTCGAGTAGTTTCCAAATTACTTCGCGGTCAACGCTGTCGAAGGCCTTCTCAAAGTCTATGAAGTTGAGGTAGAGATTTGATTGCCATTCCATGCTTTGTTCGATGATGATGCGTAGAGTTGCAATTTGGTCAGAACATGATTTGCCTTTCCTGAATCCAGCTTGTTCTGGTCGGAGTTCTGTATCCAGTGCGTCCTTTATTCTCTCCAGGATGATGCGACTCAGGATTTTACTTGGCGTCGACAGGAGCATGATTCCTCGCCAGTTCTTGCAGAGTCCCAGGTCGCTAGAGTCGCTCTAAATATATATCACAAATTGGTAGAAGTTGTATTTCATGGGCTTTTGGGTCGATTCTCAGTAGCTTTACGGTCTGTAAGCTCACCTAGTAACCGGAAGGTCATGGATTTGCCTTCCGATGAGTGCATAGTGCTTTAGAGTCACAGAAGAGGACGAAACAGCTTTGCGGTACTCCCTGCAAGTTCTCAACTGGTCCGCTAGCTGATGTTAACTAGTGATCAGTCTTGAATGTTGTATCTCAAACATTCATTAAAAAATTCTTTATTTCTTGGAACAGACACAAGCAGGTTTAGATTGCATCCAGAATTTTTTGAAATTATTCACATAAGTAAATTATTAACATAGTGTTTACAAATGGTAGTTACTAAATCGTATGGCTAGAAAAAAAGTTACCTGAGAATTCTTCTCTTTGACACAAATACCTGAAAAAAGAAACATCGTGCATAGATGTGAAAGTCATATATTTTCAATTGTTGGTTTGCAGGGATTTGATCACAAGGTGAATTAATTTAGAGAACCAGTAAAATCCAGGGATACTGGAGGGCTGTTCCCTCCCTGTTGCGGACTCTTCATCAGTCCTCAGTCATGCATGGCCTCATAAGGTGTTCAGCCTACGAGGTGAAGTTGAATGTAAGGCTACTGGAACCGAATCAAATAGCCAAACGATCTGCTTTCCTCCAATTAGCAGAATTTCTGAATTTTTTCAGAAGAATTACATTGGATTACAGTTCTGCAGCATCAAAATAACAATACACTGAATATCAGAAAAATTAGGAGAAATAATAATACAAATGCGTGATTTTTAGTCTTCACTGTAGGTCAGGGCAGTAGTGGTGCTTGAACTTTCTTCCTCTGCACACAGAGCACCGGTTGTTTTGCACTCGGTAGATGATAGAGAAGGATTCTTCAATGCTGGCTGGCTTTGTGGTCAGTTTGCACCAGATGGTCCAATATCAAACTGTTAGTGGTTTTCACTACACCTTTACTTAGTCATCCTGGGAGATGTTCTCGAGAGAGCACAAAAAATCAAGTTCCTAGAGCAACGGTCGATATAACTTGCTACACCACAAGCGCAGTTGAATTGGTAGATACAATTAGAAGTGGCTAACTAGTCTAGGTACTTCATCTTTCAGTCGAGAAATCATCATCGGTCGTGTAGAAAATAATATTTGAACTCAATTTCTTAACTTCTTCGTAATTATTTCGCTAGGTATATCAGCCTTGAATTGTAGTCGCATGTATAAAGACTACTTGATTGCGAATAGTGAATAGTTTTTTTCAAATTTCCTGGTCATTTGTTTGGGTCATTTGTTTCCTGATGAATTTGTGTGGATAGCTATTTTCAATCAAGTTATCATTTAAAATCCTTAGTACATCTTCAATTTACTCTTCTCAGCATATAGCTCTTACTCTGCGGCTGAGAGTCCTGACTGAATTTCATTTTGTACTGGATGGGAAGGAAGCTCTGAAAATGTGTACATTGTCTTGTTCATGTGCTTTTCCTATGCAAATTTCTCTTTATACTACCATCTAGTTTTCTTGTAGTGAGGACATCTAGGAAGGCAATTCTGTTTTGGGATTCCTCTTCACACGTGAATTTCATAGCAGAATGTACTTCATTGAATTGAGTTATTATTGCATTCCTATCTGAAGTATTATCACAATGAATGAAGGTATCATCCATATACTGGCAATAAAATAAGAACTTTCTGATGAGGTTATAAAAAGGCTCATTTTCTAGTTTCTTTTCAAAGAAATCTGCCGAAATGGGATAGAGGGTGGAAAGCCCATCGCCACCTTGTCCGCTTCTTTATAAAGTGTGCCATCAAATTTGAAATTTAGACTCATGGTACACCTTAATAACAATTCTTTTAGGATTTCTGTTAGGATGTCAATATTTATCGACTGGTTATTCACTTGTTCACATATGTATCTAACTGTTTCTGCTATAGGTACATCTGTGAATAAAGATTTTATGTCCAAATATATCATAGTTCTGTCCTTGATTTAAATATCTTTGATTGTGTCTACGAATCCTAATATATCTCTGACGCTCTGTTTCACTGTCTACTCATGCAAAGGTCTGAGAATGTTTACTAACAATATAGCTAGCGCATGGTAGGGCGAATTTCGCATATCAGGTGTTGGTCTTAACGTCATTTTTCAGTTTCTTTATTTCTTCTCTGGTCTCCTTTATCAAGAAACTTTTATTATCTATCGTATTTGACGTTTTTGTAGTGATAACTGCGACAACCCGCTAGACTAAATTTGAAGCGTTCGAGTTACATAATAATAATAATTTACTTTATTCCAAAAACAGTACTTATAATACAGAATAGAATTCTCAGTATTTGTCACAATATTGCATCTGATTTACTCACAATGGAACTAAATCCCTTGTCTGACTAAATAGGTTGTCAAATTCCCTGTCAGTATCTACATTATCGACCATTCTTTTGAAAAAAGGTTTAATGGGCATTTTTAATCAGTTGAAATATGATATATATTAGTTATAAAGTTCAGTTTATGTGATGTTTAAATAATGGGATCATGTTGGATTTGAACCAAATGTCTGTATTTTACAAGGAATAGAGACTGAGCTAAAAGACTGACTATTATAGTTTTCAGTAAATTGAATATTCCCACAATTCACTCAGAACAAAATAGTTAGAGAGAACAATTGTGGTTTCAATAAATTCCTCTTCAGGCTCTACAATTATAAATCCATTAATATAAGCATACAATAGCTAGTCAGTAAAGACAAATTAGAATCACATCAGAAAGTGTATTGTGGAACAAGTATAAAATGGGATGGAACAATAGTCAGTTAGTTTTTTAATATGTATGGTCAATGAGAACATGAGATACAATGAGATAAAAGAATTGAATTTAATGATGTGTGTATGTGCATACATAGATGTAGTCAACAAATACCGGTTTCGAGAGTTAGTGTAATGAGGGTGTGTGGTACAATATGAAAATAAACCAAAGAATGGGGCGGACTAGACTAGGTTGAAAATAAAGACAATAAGAATGATTGTAAAATAATAACGATAATTTGGTGTCAAATTAAGAGTAGTATTGTTGAGTGATTGTTAAATAATAATAATAATGAAGTGGAATGAACAGGATTTTGTCGATAAGATAACAAGTTAGAAAAGCACTACTTTAATCTAAGGTAGAAAAATCATAAGAAAAGTTAAAAAATCATAAAATTTGAAAATGAACGTTTGTCAGTGAAACTAAGGAACAAAAGAAGAAGAAAAGAAAATTGTGATAGGAATTTAAAGTGCTAAGGTTTATGGAGGATTTGTTGGCTTTATTGTAGGACAAGGTAAACATAGAGGTTGAACATACTTCTTCTGTATGCAAAGAGATGGTCTTCTGGTATCAGCTTCAGCTACTGATAGAAGACGTAGTCGAGCTCCTCTAGATAGATTACCAGCAAGGATGTGAATAACTGAGAACATCTGGTCAAGTTTTATCCAGTGTCCAGTATCTACCAATCGGGCTAAGATTTCACTATTTACACATTTGGTCACCCCTTTACTCAACCATACAGGTACATGTTCACGTGCGCGCATGTCTAAAGCCCACTGAGCACGGCCAATGTAACTAGCTCCACATGAGCAGTGGAATTTATACATACACATTGATGAGGCCATCTTTAGTAATTTATCCTTGACTCGCTGTGTGAGTACTGGTTTAGTTGAGTTGAATACCAGTTTAGCTGCAGGAAATGTTCTCTCTACTGCTCTGTTAAGTCTACATTTTAGAATGTCAGCTGCAATTTCCCCTTAACTTAAGATACAAAGGTTTCTTTTCTACGGTATCCACCTTTACCTTGTCTGCAGGTACTGACATATACTTTTTTAGGAAGCTCTGTGGATATCCATTTTCTTGTAGTGTGAGTTTCAGTTTATGCATTTCTTCCTTAATGCATTCTTCTGAACATATACGTTTTATTCTATAGCTTAGACACTTAACTGAGTTTCTTTTGTACTGAATAGGTGCGAAGCTATGGAAATGGGTGTACTGACCCGTCCTAGTTTTCTTTCTAAATAGTTTCCTTTGTAGATACCTGTCTGTCTTCATGCTAAGGACGACGTCTAGGAAAGGTAAACTGTTATTGTCTTCTTCGTCACATGTAAAGTGTATAGCTGGGTGAACACTATTAACACCGTTCATAAGCTCTTGTTTATTAAGATTTCTATCACAAACGATGAAGGTATCATCTACGTATCAACAATTATAGACAAACCCTTTAATCGTGTCTTTAAGTGTACCGTTTTCAAGCTTTGCCAGTAAAATATCCGCTAGCGTAGGGCTCAGAGGTGATCCCATGGTAACACCATCAACTTGTCTATAAAAACCATTGTTGAACATAAACTGAATATCCATAGTGCACTTCATTTATAATTCTCTGACATTTTCCGTTGGGATTCCTACATCTATCTTTCGTTCAACCAGTTGGTCACATATGTAGTTGACTGTTTTGAGCAGTAGGACGTTGATGAATAATGATGCTACATCTAGTGATATCATTTTCTTTCCTCTAACATTCAGGCTTTTGGTAGTTTCTACAAAGCTTAATACATCTTCCAAATGCTATTGCCAACCACTTTGCTGTAGAATGATAAAGAGATTGACACATATCTAGGATGGAACGTAGTGGTCTTCCGGTCTTGTGGACTTTCGGTAAACCAAGAACTCTTGGTGTATGCGTACCCGAGGGTTTCAATTCGTCGAGTGTATCCTTAGGAATCAGATTACTCTCAACTAGTCAATTTAGTGTCTTAGCCATTTGGCGTTCGGTTGCCTCAAATAAGTTAAGATTTATGAATTTCATGTTCAGCTTATTGATTCTCATTCGTAAATACGTATGTGCTAATTACACTAATATTCTCATTTCTCTTCATCTTCCTCTTCTTCTCACAGATCTATTTAGTGGTTATGGTCGTACTGATTTTCTTCATACCTGTGCTAATCATAATTTTAACTCACGCAATAATTATAAGAACAATATGGAACGTTAAAAGTTCTATACCCCGTAATAACATCTATGCACAAGGAAATTTCGCGAATAATCTAAATAATGAAGATAAGCGTTCAAAATTAGTTCAAAATGATGATGGAATAGGATATTCTAGAGTATCAGAGCCTAATACAGAAGCTAATAATCATTTTCAGCATAAAATGATTCCACGTGGCACAGATCAAATGAAGACAAATGGTCAAGAATGTCTATCGAGTAATATGCATGATGATACAACTGCAACTATCCACTGTCAAGAAACAAAATCACATTCTATTTCTGTAACAAAAAATAATCATTCACTGTTTGCCCGGAATAAACTTGACTGTAATAGTGTTTTTTCTCGAGCAAAAATGAAATCTATTCAGCTGACTTTTCTAATTGTTGCAGGTGAGATGAAATTTTTACTACATTTTCTGGGGATTACGCAATTTTTTTCTTGTATTCCTTTACGTTTCCAATAGAACATAGGACTTCAGGCTGCAGCTTCGAAGTTTCGGCAGCAGTGGTGTTTAATTTTAAAGGATGGAGTTGCTAGCCTCATGCCTAACCTTTCCTCTTTACCAGTCTCTACCACTGTGTCATCGACGCTGGGATTACGCAATAGATACTAAAATTCACACTATTATTTTTATCCCATATTTTGTGACTATATTTGTATAAATATACATATATATATATATACGTACACCAATAAATATGGCTTTACAGGCAGTCAGAAACGAACTCATTTCTGACCAAGAGCTCGAACTTAGAACGAAAGTGCCACTTGAGAACATAATGCTGGGAGTGCAGCTATGCCTGACTTCCACAGTATTTAAATTCCAAGGGAAAATATACAAAAAAACTGAGGGGGTTGCCATGGAGTCACCAATATCCCCGGCTGTGGCAGATATATTCACGGGTAGGAGGGAAAACATAGCGATTGAAACGTTCACTCCCACCCCAAGAGTATGCAGGAGGTATGTAGATGACATACTCATCATACTTAGAACACAGGATATAGATGGGTTTTTCGAACACCTTATCTCAAAGCTCGAATCAATTCAATTCACTTATGAACTGAAATGTCAGGAAGGGGAACTTCCAGTGTTAGATTGCAACGTAAAAAGGAAAGAAGATGGGAGGTTAAACACTAGTGTTTACAGGAAACCCACATATTCAAATACATATTTGGACATCCTATCATCTCACCCTATGTCAGTGAAAATAGGATTGGCGAATTGTTTAAGTGATAGAGCACAAAAACTAAGTAGTACCAAGGAAAATTTCCGACAGGAAGTGAGACATATGAAAGAAGCTTTGGAACTTAATAAATATCCTGGTAAATTAGTCAGAAGGTATGTAGGGAAATGGAAAAATAAAATAAATAATGATAGTAGTGATAGTGATAATAACAATAATAATATTAATGTTAATGACGACATGCATTTCAAACATGCGTGGTATAATTACAACACTAACAATAAGGAATCTTAATCATCACTAGTAATTCCATACAAAGAAAGAACGTAGAATTCTTAACAATACAGGAATAAAAGTGGCTGGCTTTCACACCACACACAAACTCAATTAGAAACAAGGTTTGTTGGTTAAATTATCACTCTTGTGAAGTCAACTAAACAAAACAATTTAGTTTATCTAATACCCTGCCTGCAATGATTGTCAGGTCAAATACATAGGTCATAGCAGTAGAACAGGGCTCAGTGAGTCAGACTGGCGGAGCATAAAAACCTAGTAAAATCTAGATCAGTTGACCCGACACGTAGATAAGAAGTCTAGAGAATAGTTCAGCTATAGCACTCACTCATGCAATTGCTCACAACCATAGAATAGGATGAGTGGGATAAGAAGACAGTTTTAAAATCTAATGTACGATGAGGGTGTAGGGAGAGATTGATTACAGTAGCTTTGTTTATCGAATCAACTGAATGAAAATACATGTAATAGGAATGATTCAACACCTGTCCACCCAGATATCAGGAAAATTCTACTACTCCTACGACAAGTAGGAAAGAACAAAGAAAACTATAAAAAACTCAAGTTTCGAAGTCGTGTGATTATGATTGATGGAATGATCATGAACAATAAATTTTGTTTGAAACTGTGCCATGCAGTGAGTAATACTGTTTCACTGTGTGTTAGATCTGCTAAACAAACTAACGTGGAATTACTTACTACCACAGTGCCTAAGTTTTACATATATATATACATATATATTGCAGTGTCAAATAATCCTAAATGCACAACTTAAAGTATGTTTCCAACTTCTTGATTATTAATAAATGTGGAAAACTTGGGAATTATGACATTAACTTATCCCACATTATAGACTACTGTTTTGCTTGAAGACACTACAATACATTTTTGTCCAGGAACACATCTTGATTCCTTCATATAGAGTTTTGTCGCTACAAGATGGAAAATATTCAACGTTTCTTTGGAAACAATATATTTTTGCACACGACAGTTTCGAATAATCTATTCAAATACAACTTAAGCAGACATAAATAATTAGAAGTACTAATAGTGATTATAAATTTCCACCTTTGTTCTTTAGACAGAACACAGACAAAAATTCTGGCAACTTATAATTAGTTAGGCAAAAGATATTTACGTCATAAACCATTTGTTAGTTTAGTCTGCCTTTGTATTGCCCATTACGAAGGCTAGTCATTTTTGTTAAAAATTACTTCTAGAACGTGATACTATTTGGTCAATGTACACCAGATTGCCTTCTTCTTTTTTTATTCTTCCAATGCAATAAATAAAGTAAGTTGCTTAAGTGTTTCATATCAAAACTGACTTTTCAAAATGCTTAAGTCAACTCTACCACTATAATAAACCAAATTACGAACGAACGAAATATCCATTCGGTCTCGGTGTGTGAATTTTCATCAACTCTCTTCGCCTTAGTGCTTATCTAACTTTTAAAATGAGTTCATAATGAACACACCCCTGTCATGTGTTTGATATCTACATCTGGTGAGATTACAGTGACATGATAAGTTTAGGGAAATTGAAATCTTTTGAACTTATTCAGAAAGGAGAATAATTAGAAGGCAGTATGTAAGAAGCGTGTCATAACTGCATTAAGAATAATGTACGAAATCTTTAGCTATCTTACTGTTGATATATAATTAGTAAACTTTACTGGTAATCGGAAGTCCTATCTTTGATGCTCCTTCTGCAAACCTGTTGCTTTTCACTTGCATATCTTCCAGCCTGTGGTGAAATCCATATCCTCCAAGTTTTTCGTGTGGGCCGATTTTATGTTTGTCTCCTCGTTGCCCTCCTCTGTCTGTCACATTATCCAGTCTACCGCAACCAGGAAAATCATTAGAGATAGTAAGCAGCCAACTTGTCTTACTCCCTTCTTCACTTTGAAGGGTTCCATGAGTTTCCCGTTGTGGATTGCATGGAATGCAGCATTGTCCTAGAACTGCTGGATGAGATATGTGATTGTTGGTGGCACCCCTTGGTAGTTGCGAAATAGTTTCCAAATCACCTCTCGATCGACGCTGCTCTGCCAAAGGCCTTTTCAAAGTCGATGAATTTGAGTGAGATGGAGAGCTGACTGCCATTCCAAGCCCTGTTCAATGATAATCCGTAGTGCTGCAATTTGATCGATGTATGATTTGTCCCTCCTGAATCCAGCCTGTTCCTGTCGTAGTTTTTCATCCAGGGCGTGTTTGATTCTCTCTATGATGATGTGGCTTAGTATTTTGCTTGGGATGGACAGTAGCATAATTCCGCGCCACTTCTTGCATTGACCTAAGTTCTCTTTCTTTGGCACTTTGAATAAGGAGCCTTTCCTCCAATCAGCAAGTACCTTACCCTCTTTACACATCCTATCCAGTGGTGGTGTCATCAAGTCCGCTGATGTCTATAAGTCCATTTTCAATGCTTCTAGTGGGATTCCGTCCGATCCTGCTGCTTTTCCAGTTATTAGCATCTTGATTGCCTCCAGGATTTCTGTTTTTGTCAGAGGGTTGATGTCCACTGGTCGTTTTGCTTGCGCTGTTGGTATTATTGGGCGCGTTGTAGGTGTCGGTCTGTTTAGGAGTCTTTTGAAGCATTCACCCCAATGTTTGCTTTGCGCCACCTCATTGGTGACTGACTTTCCACTGTCATCCTTCACTGGCTCAATTCGAGTTGAACTTTAACCCGATAGGAACCTGGTTGTTTACTAGAGTGTTTCGAGGTCTCCTTTGCTTGCACTGCGGCTTGTTCTGCTTCACTTGCCATAGCTTCATAATATTTTCTTTTGTTTTCCCTGACACTCTTCTTTAGGCTTTTGTTCAGTGTCTGGTAGCCTGCATTCAACTCCTGTTTTGTTGCTCGTCGATGCACTGGAAAATCTTTTGTCTCACCATCCTTCTCTCTTCTACTAGTCTCCATGTGTCTGTAGTGAGCCACTCTTTTTCCTGTATCTTCTTCCTGCTTAGAACTTCCATGAAGGTTTGACTCCACTCTGCTTTCAGGCTGTTCCAGTGTTCTACATTACCCTTTTTGTATTTAAAACAATCTCTTGACTCTATGGCTACCTAACGGCACTGTGCAAGTAATTTTGAATTTTTGATATCCATATTATTGAATGAAACCATAGAGATTTTAGCAGCGAATCATTGTGGTTTTGCTGTCTTTGTAGCATTTTATGCCTGTGCGTTTCTGAAAGAAGTTTGAGAGAGAGCTATATCTTACAACTCAAAGATCGGTTTCCTGCCTTCTGATTACAATGAGTAAGGCTTAATCTCTACAGGTGTAAGGATGTCATACTGGTTTTCAATATTTCACTGATCTTTAAGAAAGGTTGTTTGACGTTTATCTTCGGATTTTGTCTTCAAAGACTGGAATCTTATCGCACCTAGGAAAGCTAATGGTGGAATTACTTTACGTCCAAAAACATATGATAATCGATTCAAAATGATCGGTTACTTTCTTTGTGTTTTTTGCACGGAATAACCCTAATGTTGCTACGAGGTTGAGAAGGAAGGGAAATCAAAAACTAGCTGGGCAGAGTTAAACCTTAAGCACCGCCAAATGCCAATCAGCGAATGACCTCGAACTCACCAATCATTTTGTGTATGGAATACATATATTTATGAAAAAAATGCTTAAAATCTGTATAAAATTGTTACAGAGGATAGCTTCCTCTCTCATGTGATAAAAAAAGTTCTCAGTTTTAGTTGATATAAGAATAAAACTTGTGCACTGTGGTAGAGTGTAATTCCATTATGGGTAAATTCTCAGTTTTAGGTTGGAGCATCAACTGAGTATAATTCCATTGTGGATACAATTTATTTCAATGAAGTTTCATAGTGTTATACAGTATTATTTACTGGGCAATAGATTGTGCTTGAAACGTCATCAGTAGGTGTTACTGTATAATAATACTGTGAGAATTTATCAAAATAGATTTTACATACAATGGAATTATACTCTAACACAGTGCATACGTTTTATTCTTATATCAACAGAGTAATTTAACCACATCCTAGGGATGTAATTACTTAGGTCTCCTAACCCTAACAATAACCCTAATATTTCCTAACGTGAAAATATGCCTAATCTAAACCTAAGCTAACCTCAACTAACTCTAATGCAGCCTTCAATAGGTTAACCTAATGTTAACTTGCCATTGGCCTAAACCTTAACTTTTTTTTTCCTTCACGTTCCCAAGTGGAATATAGGGCTTCAAGTTAGTGGCTTGAAGTTTCTGTAGCAGTGTTTATTTTACAGAATTGCGTTATTGGCCTCATGCCCAACCTTTCCTCTTCACCAGCATTATTTCTGGATTAGCGAAGTAAAGGAGTGAGGCGGCCCGGTATCGAACCCCGAACCATGTGTATGGTCGGCGAGAGTCCTAAGCGCTATGCCACCGACGCTCAAACCTCAACTTAATGTTTCCCAAACCTAAGGTGAAACTTGTCAGATATCCAATTTAATAGCATACCACTTCAAAGAGCTTATTTTATTGGTGACGACAGCGTTATTTGCCAAGTTTCACTAACTTGCTCAATGAGTGTTTTCAAGGTCATTGGTGCGGTCGTACTCCATTGGTAGTTAGTGGTGCTTAAAGTTTGGCTTGGGTAATTATTGTTGTTCGTAATGCGATCTTGCTGTAATTGTCTTCTCTGAGCTGGATGATATATTTGTAAAGTGTTCGTTAGCTTTCCAGACAACATCTTCAGCGTATACTTCAATTTGAAGTAGATTTCACAATCCCACTAAGACAGTATCTAGTTGCTTATTTTCTAATTTCTTCTGATAATTATGACACTTTAATTGTCCTTTTTCAAAATGACAAACTGTGATAGTATTATTTATCCAAAAGGGACATTGTTGCTTTCCTTTTCAGTTTTCATTGCCTGCTGGCTACCTTACATGCTTTGGAATTTTGTAATTACTCTCGGTGGTATTCAAAGGATGCAACTTTCATTAAGGTATACATCTGTTGTATTCAATGTGAGTTCTTGTATTATTTTATGTTTAATGATAATGTAATATTGATCACAAGATTTCATCATCAGCTGACATTGGTAAGAGAACCATTGGGAAACCTGAGGTAACTGGACAGCTGTTTCACTCTAGTTTGAGAATCTTCATCAGAACGCACGCACTGGGGTTCGAACCCAGGAACTTCTGGTTACAAGGCGAGTTCGTAGACCACGAAGCCAATGGGACCCAACCCAAAGGCCCATAGCGGTCGCGCTATGTCGTGAATTGGTGGATGTTAGAATTCATGGACTGGCTATTGGATTGGGTCCCAGTGGATGAATGGTACACGAGCTCACCTTGCACTGAGAAGGTCCTAAGTTCGAACCCCGGTGGGTCTCAAACTAGGACGAAATATCCACCCAGTACTCTCAGGTTCTCTAACCATTGTCAGCTCATGATGAAATCCTGTAACCACTCAATCAAATCCCTACAAATCAATACTTGAATGACAGTGTAATATAATTTGGCTTTTATACTGATGAAAAGTTGAGAGATTATATTTGGTTATCTTATAGTTACACTTTCCATTAGAGGTAACTGGTTGATCACTGTGATTTTGATGAATACCGGAGATGTGGTATTCAATAATTCTAAAACTATGGCACAGAGACACCATACATATATTATTATTATTATTCATTTTCGTTGTCCAAAGTGGAGCATGGAGCTTGATCAGTATACCTTCATTGCACTCCCTTCATTCCCACCAGTTTAAACTAGCTCGGTGATTACCTAAACGTAATAATTTCCTATTCAAACGATATCCTTCATCCTACCCTAGTTTGATAATAAAAGTGTTCTGTACTGTGACGATTGGATTGTACATTTTGAATTCTACTGTAGTCATCGTGAATCTGAACGGAAAGTGTGGCCGTTGATAAAAGGAAATGCCTGTCATCCGATGATTCAAACAAATTAGTACAAATGTACACCTATAATTGTCTCTTTGCACAGCTTTACCTTCGACATAAAAAGCAGAAAAACAGAACAAATGACTCTGTGTGTGAGTTATATACTGGATAAGAGAGACGACGCCAGATGATTTAAGTCTCATGTGTCACAAACTCGAAGATTAACGAGAGTAAACTAACAAACTGAAGGATGAGGCAACAAACACAAACACACACACAAACAATTGATGAAGATACCAAGTGATCAACATAAGAGCAACAACAAGTACCAATCATCATGAATGCTTGAAACCTAGATGAATGTTTCTCATTCACTTATACAGACAGTAACTTTTCCAATATAGGCAATACGGATGCGGACGTGAAAGCTACTCAAGATTGAATCAGGAAAAATCTAGATAGATGTTCATTAATCCGAAATAAATGTGCAGTTGTACAACATATAGCAGAAATAATAAGGATTCCACTGTTCACCAAACTAATGTTAAGTCAATACACCTAAACTATTTCCAGAAATATCCAATCTTTACTTCTCTGTATTGAATATAAGAAAACCGAAAAAGATAAAACAAGCAGGGAAGGTTAATAAAGCAGGATTTAATGAATTCATCAAATTTCGGCAGAACTCGTCAGCTGAATACTCTACATACACGGATATATATACTTTTGAAATTACATAAGGAGATATAAGACTGATAAGCAAATAAACTTCATTGAATTAGTCATGCAGAAAGACAGGTGTGAATGTTTTCCAGGTCATGCTCAAATAGATAAGAGGGGAGGGAGTATGAGAGATCAAAATTAAGATAAATTGCATTACGCTTCAATTACATCACTCAGATAAACAATTAGTCATTAGACAATATGTCAAGAATTGAGAAGAGAGTAATATCAATAGTAATACTTATAATAATAATAATAATGTTGAAGTGAGTTAAGATAATGCTACTGAAAAAGGATAGTTTTAAATGAATCAAGAATAATAATAAGAATGATAATAATAATAATAACAATAAGTAAAACGTATTACCATGGTAGATTCAGAGTGACGACCATCTCTTTTTGTACACAGAGACCTGAGTTATAAACTCGATTTGTCACGTCATTCACTGTTATCAGCAGATAAAGAAACAGGAGGATACCTGCAATTGCAGAGACATGTGCAATTAAAGTTTATAAACCAGGTCTCTATGTACAAAAAGAGATGATCGTCACTCTGAATCTACCATGGTAATAACTTTTATTTATTATTCTGCCTCTTATTATTATTAATCTTGATTGATTCATAAACTATCCTTTTTCAGTAGCATTATCTTAACTCACTTCAACATTATTATTATTATTATAAGTATTACTATTGATATTACTCTCTTCTCAATTCTTGACATATTGTCTAATGACTAATTGTTTATCTGAGTGATGTAATTGAAGCGTAATGCAATTTATCTTAATTTTGATCTCTCATACTCCCTCCCCTCTTATCTATTTGAACATGACCTGGAAAACATTCACACCTGTCTTTCTGCATGACTAATTCAATGAAGTTTATTTGCTTGTCAGTCTTATGTCTCCCAATGTAGTTTCAATAGTATTTATATATATCCGTGTATGTAGAGTATTCAGCTGACGAGTTCTACCGAAATTTGATGAATTCATTAAATCCTGCCTTATTAACCTTCGTTGCTTGTTATATGAGGTAGATTGGTTGAAATTTCTTCACCAACCAGTCCGTTAGTGATGATGCGACTCCTTAAACGAAATTATTCAGCAGCACATTCACACATGGAAACTGTGGAATCCTGAAAACCACTGAATTTAACATTTAATTTTACATTTTATAGAGGTGAGCTTTACACTGAAAAGCATTAAGACTGCTGATCACATAGTTCAGGATAATATATATTTATTTTTATGTTAAATGATTATATTGTTTGTGCACTCTAAGTAAATCAACTGCCCTTGAAAGAAATTTGATTTTCAGACAAAGTTATCTGTGTCAAGCCAAATAAAATAAACAACAGCCTTACAGACATCACTGTTTGCCATCAAATCAAATGACAACACTCTGCACTAGCTTGAAGATAGCTGCATAAGTTCTGGTATTCACCTTTGCTTAGAATAATAATGAACATGTTTAAAGCTCACTTGATACACACACATCTAAATTGCATCTTGGTTGAGGGAAAAGAATACAACGGCAAGTACTTCCACAGTTCAGAATTTATCATAAAGTGAATTTATTATCAAAACATCCTCATCTTGGCTTGAGGCAAATATTCCCTGATAGATTCTTGTATCTCAAACTCTATCTAGCCTCCCAATGGACCAATACTCATTCGGCTCTAATTATTCCATGATCTTGATTCTTGAAAATGGGGATTATTAAGGGTTTGTATCAGCCTCTTTTGTATGTCTTCGATTCTCATACACCGTAAAGTGCCCAAATGAATAAATCTACTAATCTGAGTACGTACTTACGATGATTCCTAAACTAGGATGGGGTAGTTGTCCGGTACTCCGTGGTTTTCAGTGGTTCTCCAACTGATATCAATCCGTGGTCAAACTCGTAAAAATAAATCTAATCCTAACAAACCAAATCTTGACAACTACTAATCTCTTATTAGCTCGCTTTTACATCTTCACACTTAAGCCATTAGGTTCTGGTGTTTTCTCTCCCCTCAAATATGAAGTATATTTCTAAATTTTGGCTATATTTGATGGACTCAAACCCATTTATCTTCGAGGCGGTAGTTGGATAGTCTATTTATATATATCCGTGTATGTAGAGTATTAAGCTGACCAGTTCAACCGAAATTTGATGAATTCATTAAATCCTGATTTATTAACATTTATTGCTTGTTTTTAATTCGTATCGGGAAATTAATGTTTTCAATTCTCGGGAAGGAATCTACAGAGCAACGAATCAGTCAACAAACGTTTAGGAGAAAAAATCTGGACAGAAATAAGCATGAATTGGAAAAAGAAGAGAGCACAATATATATATATATACATCTGCTGCTAAAGCCATATGTTCCATTCAGGATGCGACAAATGAGCAAGAATATTGCGATGACTTTTTCATTCATTTTAACCCTAATTCATATTTACTTACAGTTAACACCACTTTAGGTATTATTGATTGTTTCATCTATTTTTATATTTTGTATATTTTTATCTACAAGCAACTAGTACATTTGAATGCTGCGGCAAATCCAATCGTCTTCTGGTTATATCATGTTCGTCGGTATAAAAATCCAAACGCTTTACCATATGAAAGAAGACGAAGTGGGGGAAGAAGGCGAAACGGGAGGGGAATAGGAGGCATATCAGCTACTGTATCTTTAAAAGAAAAAATGACACCACACTGTGAACGATGAACGATGAATAAGAATTCTACTGCATTTTCAACATTTTGTTCTTTTTTTAGATATTTCAGAAGAGAAAATAAAAACCTTTACATCAATCTCATGATTTATTGAAAGTGAATTCATCAATTTTGTACAATTAGCTCATTATGTATACATATGTTTTGTAAAATTATACTTTTTCTGTCATGAAAAAAATCACATCTGTTTATTTGAATATTTATAAGTGGAATGTCTAACTTTCCATTTATGCATGAATGGATTTTTGGTGAACTCCTATTAAGAGTGTTTCAAAAGAGTATTACAATGTAAGCCTAAAATAGATTTATGTAGAAGAGAAAAGAGAGTTAGGCATAAACTTGTACAAGATAAGTAATACTAATTTTAACGTCATTTATTTTCATTATATGTACGATATTTAAATGAATATGTAGTAACTTCTTCATTCACAATGCCTCCATGATGACAGTACATCCACTGCGGGTAAAATTTATTTTCCAGTATTGGTTTGTAGGGATTTGATTGATTGGTTACAGGATTTCATTATAAGGTGACATCGTTTAGAGAACCACTGGAAAAGTTGAGAGTACTGCAAGACAACTGTTTCATCCTAGATTAGGATTCTTCAACAGCACCCACCCACCGCCAGGGTCCGAACCCAGGACCCTCTCGCTACAAGGCGAACTCATAGACCATTGAGACTCTCGGACTCGATCCAATGGCCAGTCAATGAGTTCTAACGTCTACCAATTCATGACATAGTGTAACCACTTACCAATATCTTTGTTGAGTAAAGGTCCTCATCCTCGACTTGCAGTATCCTGCTGGTCACAGCTTTGCTCTAGAACGCCAGGTATTTACCTTCCTGATTACAGACAATCTCTAGCAGGCATCAGATGAATCTTCAAGAATTGGTTTTGTAAGGATTTTGTTTGATTGTTTCGAGGATTTCATCATGAGGTAACTTCGGTAAGACAACCACTCTAATTTTTACTTTGATAAAGTCTCACAGTTTTATACAGTCATATTCTTTGATGACGTTTCGAGCACAATTTATTACTGCTCATAATCATATCAAGGCACCACTCACACAACTTTCTAACTTCGTTTATATAATTCCATTATTTTTCATCGCTTGATTTGATTGGTAGTAGTATTTTCCATATCTCTAGTATTTACAAAATGTTATTCTTATTACATGCGTTGGGTGTAGATTCGATGAACAAAGACTCAGTAATCAATCTCTCTCTCTCCACCTACATAGATTACTTCTTAGAATTTTAACCCTCTCCCACCCTATTGTGTGGTTGTGTGTTGATGCATGCAGTGCAATTTAGTGCTGAATTTTCTTCCCTGTACTGGTGAGTTTATATGTGTGAAGAAGCTAGAGATATGTTCTGTTTCTAACACCGTGAAAGTGTCATCCATATATCTCCACCACATTTTTGGAGTAGGATTACATGTATTAAGAGCGGTATTTCACCAGCTATCCATATAGATATCTGATGTGATTGGAGGTATTGATGATCCCATTGCTACACCTACTGTTTGTATATTTATGTTTCTATATGATTTAAAGATAGTAGACGTGAGGCATAATTGAATTCCTAAAATAATTTACTCAATGGGTGGCTTCGTCCTATGAATAAGTTCATCATTGGCCATTAGTTCTCTGCCAACTGCTTCCAATGCTATATTGTTTGGAATAATAGAATAAAGACTAGTTATATCAAAATTCTAAAAAGTAATCTAGGTAGGTGTAGAGAGAGGTTGATTACTGAATCCTGGTTCATTGAGTCTACACCCAACACATACAATAGGAATGACTTATCACTCACACCGGAAATATGGAAAATAATACTACCAATTGAATTAAGTGATGAAAAATGATGGAATTACATGAATGAAGTTAGAAAGTTGTGAGTATTTTGATGTGATCATGAGGAGTAATAATTTGTTCTCGAAATGTCACCAAAAATATTACTGTATAACACTGTGAGAGTTTATAAAAATTAATTTTATCCGCAATAGAACTAAACTTTACCACAGTTCATAAGTTCTATTCTTATATTTTGATATATATTTTGATATATTTTGATTTACAGCTTGATTCCACACCGTATTTTCAGTACAAGTATGGAATTTTCAGCATGGATATCGGTTGCCCAAATTCAGGCATACCATAGATATCGGGTGTGCGCCGGCAGGGTATCGAACCCCGGACCATGTGCATGGTCGGCGAGAGTCCTAACCAATGACTGTACTACCTTTTGAAGTATCTACGCTACACTTATTGCAATCGGCTGCACATATGGTGCCTAAACAGTAAAGGCCATTAGGAATATGATCTCCTGTCAGATATATTAACTGCATACGCTTGGTTACCAAAAACGCCTGCTACAAACTAAGGGCATGTGGAATTATTGAAGTCACAAGACTTACATCATCCACTTCACTTATTTTACAAAGTTGAAGATGAAAAATAAAAAAATTGCGGAGATCATTGGGCAGATGAAATACTGTTTAACAGTAATGATTAGAGAGTTATTACTCAATATGCGAAAAATGAGACTTCCCTTTTAGCGACCCAAATACACTCGTTGGGTATGAGTGTGTTCTCATTTATTGCTTTACGTTCCCACAGAAACAAAGAGCCTCAAGTTGGAGCTTTGAAGTTTCCGTAGCAGCGGTATTTATTTTTACGGGATGAAGTTGCAAGCCTGAAAACCAACCTTCCCTCTTTACCAGTCTTATTACTGTCTTGGCGACGTAAAGGAGTGCGTTGGTGGCTGGCGTTCGGCTAGCTTAAAGAGATCTCTGACTACAGTAATGGGTGACACGGGTTCCAATTTCAGAAGGGACATGAGTTCCTTCAAAGTTGCAGATACGCCTTGCTGACTAGTGAGTGCCAACTAGCTGGGGACCTAGGTCTGAGGCTTCCTGGCTCAAAAATAATATCATCAGAAACTCAAATCTACCCCAGGGGTGAAATACTTCCAAAATGCGTGGGGTCAAATCCTCTGTACAATGGAATTATACAACAAGGATGCCCACAGACATTGCAATGTCAGAATTACCTTTATTCACACAAAACAAAATCACAACATAAGACAGTTAAATATCAGTGTACAAACAACCACAATGAAAGGCATTCAAGAATTTGATGTTTAACAAGGTCAGATAGAAATAACAAAGATCAAGTGGACATATGATATCCAAATGTCAGGAGAATTACATACAGTTTAGAAGGGAAATGGATAATAGTTACAAAGTTAGTTGAAACATGAGACTAGATCGTGCTCGAGGGATTTTCCAAACAGTTATACCGTGACATCCACTACTAGCGTACATTATGAAGGCAGGCAGAAATTTAAAAGGACTACAGCGTGTAGCGTTAGAAATCATTCAAACTCTAGATTAATCAAATCACAAGTAATGAAGAAGACATTCTTATAACATGACATTTTTATAAGAAATATTTAAAAAATGACCAGTTTTGATGCATTTAATCTCTATAATTATATACCAACGAATATGGCTCTGAAAGCCGTCAGAAGAGAAATAACTAGTGAGTCTAGCTCACTTATAGAACAGAGTTACCCATTAAAGGAAATAATTCTGGGAATTTAGTTGTGTCGCAAGCCTACAATTGTCGAATTTCAGGGCGAAACTTACAGAAAAACTAAGTGAGTTGCAGTGGGATCATCAATATCCCCAATCGCAACAGATATTTTTATGGATAGTTGGAAAAATATGGCTCTCAGAATACTTAATTCTACCCCAAAGGTATGTTTGAGGTGTGTGGAAGATACCTCTGGTTAATTCACACATTTAAACTCAGTAGTCGAGGGAACTAAGTTTACATTTAAGTTGAATAACTGAATCATGAGAGTCAAATATGCCCGATATTAAGACGAAACTATTAGCAGAAGGTCAAAAGTGCATTCGTGTTTATAAAATGTCAACAGATTCCAATAGATATCCAGACTTTAAGTCATCTCATCCGAAATCTAGTAGGTATCTGTCATAGTGAGAGGAACCTAAAATCGGTACATCAGGAAACCCAAAAAATGAACTGAAACAGATAGAAGCACTGCTCCTAAACAATTGATGTGTAGACAGATAAGCAATGGATTATCTTTTTATCAGTGGTATGGTGATCAAGGTCAGTCTGGAAATAAACCAGTCAGAATTGTCCAACGTAAAATAACTCTCGCTGTTTTATTGATCATGATTATAGACTTATCGACAATGTCCTTGGTGACTTTACATTATTGTGTAAGATGTTTTTTGATTAACAAGGAAGTATGAACTTTTCCGCTCACGTCGTTATGTGTTATTGATTAATTGGAGCGGCATGGTGAACAGGTAGATGTTGCATACGTTCTTGTCATAGTCAAGCGGTATTCGTGAACATAGGATCTTTGGCAGACTTGGTATACATACTTCAATCTCAGTGTTATTACGAAAGATTAAGAATGGTGACATTGTAAAAACAGCCATCCCATACAAAAATTAAGAGATTCAAAAAGGTTAACAATAAAAAAGGGAAAGTTGTAGTGAAACTGCTGATCACAACATAAGAAGTAATTAAAGGTATCTACCTTATTTCCACGTAAGAAAGGGATATCTGAAACCCTACGAAGAACTCCTAATAATCAAGTATTGATTTGTAGGGATTTTGTTTGATTGGATGGAGGAGTTTAACATGAGATGACATCGGTAAGAGAACCATTGGAAAACCTGGGAGTACTGGACAGCTGTTTCGTCCTAGTTTGGGACTCTTCAGTTGTATGCACTCACCTGGGTTTGAACCCAGGACCTTCTCGTTACAAAAAGAGCTCATAGACTATTGAGCCTTTGGGACTTGATCCAATCCCTCATCAATTGTTACTTCTTCCAATTCGTGACTCATAACTTAGCGAAGAAGATATTGCGAAGTGGTCGCGCTATGTGATGAATTGGCAGAAGTTAGAATTCATAGACTGGCCACTGGATCAGGTCTCATTGGCTTAGTGGTCTACAAGCTCGTTTTGTGACGAGAGGGTCCTAGGTTAGAACCCTAGCGGTGAATGCGCACTGCTAAAGAGTCCCAAACTAGGACGAATCAGTCATCCAGTACTCCCTGCAGGTTTTCCAATGGTTCTCTGACTGATGTCAGCTCGTGATGAAATCCTTCATCCAATCAAACAAAATCCCTACAAAACCGATACTTGAAGATTCATCTGATGCCTACAAGCGACTGACCCTATTTAAGTAGGTAAATACCTGGGGTTCTAGTACAAAGCCGTGACCACTAGGGTGCAGCAGGTGGGAGGTGAGGACCTTTACTCATTGAAGACATTGCTACGTAGTTGCACTATGTCATGAATTGGTAAACGTTAGAACTCACTGACTGGCCATTGGATCGAGTCCTATTGTCTCAATGGTCTACGAAGTCGCCTTGTGGTGGTAGGGTCCTGGGTTTGGACCGTGCCGGTGGGCGCATGTTGTTGAAGAGTCGCAATCTAGGACTAAACAGTTGTCTGGCAGTGCTCTCAGGTATTACAGTGGTTCTCTAACTGACGTCAGCTCATGGTGAAATCCTCCATCCAATTTCTAATAAAGGAAGACTAAGGGTGTTATTGAAATCTACTAAATCATTCCGGGACAAGATGTGTAGGATAAATGATCCTAGTGACTCAATCATACGAAATAATTCAGTCAGTAATATAAAAAAGTTATCTAATGTGGGCTATGTAAACATATGGTATTTGTGGAAAAAAGCTGTTTATTTGTGTAATAAGCGCCAAATAATACTGAGACAGTTGTCTGACAGAAGGATTTCGGTTGATTCAAAATAATCTTTGATCAATGGATTTCTCTAATGTGGTTGCAGCTATTTGCTTTTCGTACATGGTTATCTGTATTCCTGATCTGTATCTCAAAAAGTTCGTATAAATCACCATCTGCATACTCTGCATTACAACTGCATAAGCTCTATTGTTTCGTGATAAGAAATAAACGAATCATTTATAAAGATGATGCATTATGATTCCTTGAGTTAGACAGAGAAAATAAATTGATTCATAGTATCCTTATTATTGTGTTATATTTGATGAGTAAATACACGATAAATACATTGCCGAAGTAGTTATGGTCCTTCCTCCTTTAACTGTAGAGGTTTTATATCGACATTAGAGAATGATGCACTGAAACCTATTAAACTATTATTATCCCTTGGATTCCGGGTAGAATATAAGTCTTCAGCAACACATTACCATTTTATTCTGCTCCCTAAATTCCTTTTGAGTTGTCTCCAAGACTGCCCATAAGTCCCCACCTCCTCCTTACACGAACTGAAACATGTCACCGTATGACGCTCAACTTGTCTTTTCTCATTCGTATTTGCCTTTAGGGACTGATGCCTGATGTCAATCAACAGTCTCCTCAGCAAATGTTCCTTCGGCATATTTGATAGGTATTACGTAGTTGATTGGTTTGGCATACTGCAACGTTCCAGCGAAGGCAGCCGTTGATGAAAGTCTGTAACTTGTTGGAAATAATTTTCGTGATGCGAACACGACGTTTCTGCATATGCTCCATTGTGGATAAGATTTTATTTTGATAAATCACACAGTGGTGTTGTACAGTAATATTAACTGATGACCATGTTTATAGCACAAACTATTTCCACTCATTACCAAATCAAGTTACTCACAACAACGTTTTTCTTTCATTTATATACATGTGGGGAATTGACTAGATATCCGAATAGAAATCAGTATGGGATAATGTAGATTCAGAAGTAATAATAAGAGTGTTATTGATCAAATACAATCAGATGGGAAATAAGACGAGTGAATGTATAGTCAAAATAAGTAACCTATGAGAATTTTATGATGTACTTGAAATGAAATAGAATTTTGAGATTATTTATTATCCTCCTCTCATTTGACTGACTGACTGGTGGTAATAATATCTTCCATGTATATCTCTGGTATTTGCATTGAGTCAGTTTTGTTGCATATGTTGTGTTGGGTGTAGACTCAATGAACCAGGATTCAGTAATCAACCTCTGTCTATCTCTATCAATATTACTTATTAGAACTATAATCCTCTTCCATTCTATTATGTGGTAGTGTGTTACTGTATGCAGTGCTATTGCTGAGTGCTTTTTTCTAAATTAGTTATCTTCGTGGTTGGGGTAAACCATTCTTACCTTAGCTAATTTTTTATGTTCTGACAATCTGACTACTCCCGATCTGCTAGTTTGACCTTTGTAGTTGACCTGGCAGTCACCGCAGGATATTTTGTAAATTATATTATTTTGTATAATTGGGTCCACCGGGTCTTTGAGCCTACAGAGTTTGTAGGTTTGAATGCCGCCCTAATTTGTCCTTTATTGAGAATCCTACGTAGGGTATCAGATGTCCCTTCCTTATATGGTGTAGCAGTAGATGTCCTATATTCTCCCTTATTTATGTTATCATTACTACTTTCACAATTATTTTTATTTTGCTTTTGACCTTTTCCCATCCTCCCTAATCAATTTTATATGTTAGTTATTTGATACTAACACTTCTTCTATCTGTTTTATTTCATCATTTAAATCTTTTTTTGTGCTACTTAGTGCTACTGCTTGGTTTGTTAGACACTTAACTAAGCCTGCCTTAACAGTTAAAGGATGAGGTGAATCAAAGTCTAAATATCTATTAGAATGAGTTGGCTTTTTATAAAAGATGGTGTGAAGTTTACTTTCTTTTCTTCGTTTTATTTTGCAATCTAACATAGCTAGTTCTCTTTGTTCATTTTCAGATTCAAATGTGAATTTTATTCCCTCTACTAGTGAGTTTATATGTGTCAAGAAGCTAGAGATATGTTCGGTTTTTAACACTGTGAAAGTGTCATCCACCTATCTCCACCATATTTTTGGAGTAGGGTTAAATGTATTTAGAGCAATATTTTCCCATCTGTTCATAAATATGTCTGCTACGATAGGGGATATTGGTGATCTCATTGCTATACCTTCTGTTTGTCTATATATTTTGCCTTGGAATTTAAAGATAGTAGATGTGAGGCATAAATGAATTTCTAAAATAATTTTTGCAATGGGCAGCTTTGTTCTATGAGTGAGTTTAGGATCTGCAGTTAGTTCTTTTTAAACTGCTTCTAAGGCCATATTGATTAGTATATTAATATGAAGACTGAATATGAATAAGTTCTGATTTTATTTCATTCTTGAATATCAAAATCTTGTTACTAGGGTTGAATTCAGTAGATTTGCACACGGATATTTTCTGGATTGCAGCTTAATCCATATTAAAACAGGAGGCATGGAATGTATTTTTTAACCATGCAAAAAGCCCATTGAATTCCAGGCCGGAAATGAAGTTTTCTAGTTGATGTTTGAAAAAAACGGTTAAGGCTTTCACAACATCTAGAATAAAACTGTTAATTTATGCATGTGTATGTATGTATGTTCGCATGTGTGTGTATCGCTACAGAAACTTCACCGCACAAATATATTACAAATTCTAAAAATACAAACAATAACCTTATTTTTCGCTGGAATCGTGGAAGTGAAATGACGCAGGCTGGTGAAAGCCTTCGGAAGCCAGTCAGCCGATGTGCCTTCTTTCGATGAAAGCAAAAATAAGGATGGGGACGTGGAATATTCGTACAATGTACGAAACTGGAAAGGCTGCTCAGGTAGCAGCAGAAATGAGGAGATATAAAATAAAAGTGTTGGGGATCTGCGAGAGCAGATGGAACGGATGCGGAAGGTGACAACTATCAACTGGAGAGACAATAATCTACTCCAGTCACCCAGAGGACAATCACGAACACACCGACGGAGTAGCCATCATGATGTCACCAACAGCAGCCAAAGCTCTCATGCAGTGGGAACCAATCTCCTCCATAATAATAATGACAGCTAGGTTCCACTCAAAAGGAAGGAAGGTTACAATGATTCAATGCTATGCGCCTACAAACGTCTCAGAACAAGAGAAGAAGGAGGATTTCTACAGACAACTACAAGCAGTAATGGACAACGTCCCAAAGAGCGATATCAAAATCCTGATGGGCGACATGAATGCGAAACTGGGAGGAGACAATACAGGAAGAGAACTCACCATGGGTCGTGAGGCCCTCGGTGAAATGAACGACAATGGTGAACTCTTCTCAGACTTCTGCGCCTTCAATGATTAGGTGATTGGTGGCAGTGTGTTCAAACACAAGGATATACACAAGGCAACATGGATTTCACCAGATGGACACACCGAAAACCAGATAGACTTCATTTCAATCTCAAGGAAGTGGAGACGGAGCCTACTGAACACAAGGTCGAGGAGAGGAGCAGATGTGGTTTCAGACCACTATCTAGTACAAAGGACTTTCAAGGTGAAGCTAAAAGCCTCGATGATAGCTGATGATACGCCACAATGCAAGTTCCATATGCAAAAAACTGAAGGACACAACCTAAAGGACATTTTCACTGCAACTGTCGGAGCAAAGCAGGAAACCCTACTTGGCATCACTGAGGAATCATGCGTGGAAGACCATTGGAACTCTCTGAAGGTGATTTTCGACGAAAAGTGTTCAACGGTTTCAGGAAGAAAGAAGAAACAAGACAAGGAATGGCTCTCGACGGACACTTGGAAGCTAATAGAGGAGAGGAGAATGGTGAAAGAGAAAATGATTCAATGCAAAGATGGACAAGAGAAAGAGACGCTGAACTCAACTTACACAGCACTGGACAAAGAAGTGAAGAAGAGTGCCAGGAAGGACAAAAGACAATTCTACGACAACCTGGCTACTGAAACTGAGAAGGTAGCAATCAAAAGGGACCTGAGGACACTATATCAGATAACCAAGTCTCTATCCGGGAAGAGATCAACACAAGTGAAACCGATAAAAGACAGCCAAGGGAACCCAATTACCAAGGAAGAAAGACAGATTAAACAATGAATGGACCACTTCAAAGGACTCTTGAACCGACCACCACTTGCAACCCGTCCAGAAATACCAACAACAGCACGTACACAACTGCAAGTTGACACCAATCCTCCAACGAAAGCTGAAGTCTTGAATGCAATCAAGCTTCTGAAAGCTGGAAAAGCAGCTGGACCAGATGGAATACCGCCTGAAGCACTGAAAGTGGACCCAGAGACGACAGCAGATATGCTGACTCCGTTATTGCAAAAGGTCTGGAAGGAGGGAGAGGTGCCTACTGACTGGAGGAAAGGTTACCTCGTGAAACTACCAAAGAAGGGCTACCTAGGACTCTGCAAGAACTGGCGAGGAGTCATGCTCCTGTCGACGCCAAGTAAAATCCTGAGTCGCATCATCCTGGAGAGAATCAAGGACACACTGGATACAGAACTCCGACCAGAACAAGTTGGATTCAGGAAAGGCAAATCATGTTCTGACCAAATTGCAACTCTACGCATTATCATCGAACAAAGCATGGAATGGCAATCAAACCTCTACCTCAACTTTATACACTTTGAGAAGGCATTCGACAGCGTTGACCGCGAAGTAATATGGAAACTACTCGAGTACTACGGCGCACCCTAAATATTCATCAACTTTATTCAACAGCTATGCGACAAAGGCACATGTCAAGTAATCCACAACAGAAAACTCAGCGAGGTGTTTCGAGTAAACACATGAGTCAGACAAGGGTGCTTGTTATCACCAATGATATTCCTAATTGTGGTGGACTGGATTATGCGTCAGACAGTGGGAAACGAAAAGACAGGGATATCCTGGACCGACGTGAAGAATCTAGAAGACCTGGATTTCGTGCATGATTTATGTTTAATGTCACAAAAATCGAAGAATTACAAGCGAAAACTGACAAACTGGTAGAAGAAGCAGCAAAGACAGGACTCTAGGTGAACATAGACAAGATGGAGGTTATGAAAATAACCAACCACCACCAACAGCAGCAGAAACATCCAACGCCAATCACCATCAACGGGAGGGATTTGAAAGAGGTTACTTCATTCACTCACGTATCTAGGGAGCATTGTATCAACCACAGGAGGAACGGACGAGGATGTCAAATCGAGAATCACGAAAGCGAGAAACACATTCATCAACCTGAAACCAATCTGGAAATCTTCGTCACTCAGCCTTTATCAACAACAAAATTCGGATTTTCAATACAAACGTCAAGTCAGTTTTGCTATACGGATCAGCAACTTGGCGGGTAACAAAGAATATTTCCAACAGCCTGTTGCAGACCTTTATCAACAACTGTCTTCGATCTATACTGAAGATCAGATGGCCAGAAACAATCACCAACAAGAAACTATGGGAACAAACAAAACAAGAACCAATCGCTCAAAAAATATGCAGGAGAAAGTGGAGATGGATTGGACACTCGCTGAGGAGGCCGTTGGGTGACATCGCGCGTCAGGCCAGTGCTCGAGTGGAACCCGAAAGGGAAGCGGCGAGTTGGACGTCCAAGGGTGACATGGAGGAGATCGTGTGAAGAGGATTTGAAACAGTATGGATTAACATGGATGCAAGTGAAAAGTACAGCAGAAGACAGAAGCAAGTGGAGACGTGCAGTTGAAGCCCTATGTTCCACTAGGAACCCAAGGGAACAATTATAATAATAATACTACTTGATATTAGATGGTTGGAGGTAATCGATAGGAAATCTTTGACCTAGATTTCGTGTTAGTTGGCACTCATCAACAAGGCGTACCTACAACCTTGAAGCAACTCAGGTTTCCTTTGGGATTTGAACCAGTATCGTCCAGGGCTGCAATTAGAGATGTAACCACTGAACTATTTGGGCTCTTGACCGACCTCCTGTTGGACTGTATTAGATATTTGGATTGAATACCAGGTTGTAACTAACTGGTGTCATCTGTCTATTTCTTTGTTTGCTGCAGAGTGAATCCTATCGGTGAAGTTTGCAATATGGCCACCATACTAAATGGCTCGCTATCACGATGCACTGTACTGTGAACTGCTGATATTAGATGTTTGGAGACAAGTGACAAGTAACGTCTCTGATTGAAGTACAGTGTGGGCTTGACTAGAATCTCAGAAGGCACATGATTTCCTTCAAGGTTGCAGATACGCCTTGTTGATGAGTGCCAAACTACCATAAAACCTGGATAGACGGCTTCCTACCGACTATTGTCTCAAATCGACTTACGTCAAAAATTAACAGTGCAAAGCACCATGAGAGCGAGCCACCTAGTATGGTGGCCACATTACAGACTTGACTGATAGAATTCATTCTGCACCAAAAAAGGGACAAATTACACTAGGTACTAACTCGTGTCCGACTAAAACAGAGATCATGACAGTTATTCAGTTATATAAAAAACAAAAGTACATTCTATTGACCAATCATATTTAGAAAGGTCAAGTAGTCGGTTCATGGTAGGCGAACATTGAAGTCTATTGTTTTGACTGTACACACTGTTTAGGCTGTATGTGATTAATCCAAAGTGCTTCCAGTTTTGTTCCTATCCAGTAGAAACGTTCCCTTGTGAAATATTTGTTCTCAAGGGCCTGAAAAATATGCACGAGTAACACAGTGATGGATGAGTTTCGACATATACATTCAGTTTTATTAGCTAATGGTTATCCAGAAAACTTCATCAATTGTAACAGTAAGGATAGACCACATCTTGAAAACACAGCTTCTTTACCAAAGAAAGCTATCTTTATTAACCTGCCGTTCAAGCGGGACCAGATTATGCTGTTGGCAGCTCCAAGAATTCAGTCAGCCATCAAACGCACATTCTATGCCACATCCCTTTTCGTCAGATGCCGAACACTTTCGATACCAGTACCTACGATTGAAGGACGAAACTCTCTGGACTCTACTTCAAACTGTATCTACAAATTCACCTGCAGCTGCAGTGACATACAGTATCTACAGTACCGTATCTACAAGTCCACTTGCAGTTGCGATGACACATGTATAGCTATAACCAAAAGAATGTTCCAATGTCGTCGAAAACAACATGTTCCAAAATGGTTATTAAAACATAGGAAGTCCCAATGCAATTATTAATCTGAATAGAAATCCAGCATCATCCATTGCAAAGCACTTATTAATGTCAGGTCACAAAATCAATATTAATGACTGTTTCACAATTATTTCACATTTCAAGGTCATTGAAGGTGATGAAAGCACTTTGGATTGATCATATATATAGAAAATCAAAACAAATGATTCAGCGAAGAGACTCTTTTCAACGAATTTATCATCAAGCTGTACAATTGTATATATATGGTTTTTTAAGAAGTTATATCCGGTGAGAGAATTGAAACATAGGTGTGAATGCATGAAATAATAACAATAATATGAAATGCAATTAAAACTAAAATGTTTGCGATTATAATCATAGTAAAATGTCAAGTGGCAAAGGAAATTAATGTCATATATAGAATAATTCATAGGATGTATAGAACTTGGAAGGGGTGTGCAATTACAGGATTAGTAGGCAAATCGAATGAAATAAAAGCGTTACATAATATTGTGTGAAATTTGATAACATAGAATTTAACGTCGCAAAACAGAATTGATTTAGAATGACAGGTGGAACAGGTGAAATAATACCGGGAACAGTTCAAAGTGAAAATAGTAATAGTAGTAACAATTGACGTAATAAAGGAAGAGTATACAAATTGAATAGACAAAATGAAAAAATGAAAAATTGGTAGAGCCTAAATATGATTGGGGATTAACATACTTTAGCATAGAGGGATTAAGACCATGAAAGTTGGAGGGGTTGAACGAACTTCTTCTGTACACAGAGATCTGGCTTTTCTGTTTAGATTGCCAAAGCTTCAGCAATAGAGATGAGTCGTTTACGTAGGGATTTGGGTAAATTACTGTTTGCCTTGTAGATGACTTGAAAGGCGGAGGCTATAGAGATAGGGTGATCATTATCGACAGGATGTTCAATGATCGTGCTTCTTATTGCTCCACTACCACCTTTTCGCAACCATGCAGGATAGTGTTTTTGCATCCTTTTGGACAAAACTCGAGTCGAACGACCGATATACCTAGCTCCACACGAGCAGGATATAACTTCTTAAAAAAACCATATATATACGATTGTACAGCTTGATGATTAATTCGTTGAAAGGAGTCTCTTCGCTGAATCATTTGTTTTGATTTTCTATATGTTACAATGGGAATTTTCCATGATCATATATAGCCTAATCTATGTGTACAAAAAACAATATACTTCAACCTTCGCCTACAATCAACCGACTACTTGACCTTACTAAATACGATTGGTCATTAGTATGTACTTTTATTTTTTTATGTAACTGAGTAATTGCCATAAACTTTATTTTATTATTGTGAACCATGTTAGTTGTACAGTGGTTGTAATGAAACTGCGAAACGACGATATCATCTCGCTAAGTTTGTCTTCTAAATGCCATATTCAAATTTATCAAAGGGACTAATTGATTTAATTAGATAAATTACTCAGAAAAGTGTATTATTCACTTTTCAAATCTTAGCCGTCTTTCTGGTGATTATTGTATTCATTTTTATCTGTCTCACCACCGTAAAACTAAAGGTAGTACTCAGAGATAAAGGTTTGAAATATTTATTCCAGGGAAAAAGTTGTCTGTTGACTTTAATTTTGATACCAAGTGAAATTCATCTGAAAACTTGTTCGTTGTAATTACTATTTCTGTAATACAATACTACTGATAATACTCCATTAATGATAATATGGACTGATAAGGGAAGCCTCTTTTTTAGCATATCGAAAAGTAGCCAGCATGCTCGTCTTGAGATTATCTGAGGTTGAGGTATTCGCCAATGTAATCCATGAATATGCACACATATTTTCTCTGGTATCCACCCATCTTTAGTAAGCCTTTTCAATAGTGTTTATCAGTCAATGAGTCTGCTTTTTTGACTTCAAGTGATATGGAGATGAAGGCGAGTAAACATTAGTATGTTCACCGCAATAATATTCAGACGGTCAGGATGCAAATTGACAGTCTTTACGAGTAGCTGCTGCTGTCAATGCCTCACAGTGATAGCGTAGAGTCTTCGATAACTTTCTCAGAATTATTTATGCTCTTTATGAACATTTCAAAGATTCGTCTGCTAAGATTAAGTAATTTACTTCAAAAAGCCCTACTTAATTTGATCAGATGTGACAGTTAGCAGTTTTCAGATTGCAAATGTGATTTGGAATAAAAGTGATAAGCATACTGTACTTATAATGGAATGTTCGGCAATGTATTATATTTTATACAGTTCATGGTAAATCTTTGTTTTATTACTAAAACTGAATGCAAATATTGAAAATAGAATGGACTGAAGACCTCAAAACTCAATAACTCTCTAACCAAACACCGAACATTGTTGTTCAGTTTAGATTTGAAAAATCTACGACTAACACGTGATGTATACTTGCACCGTGTTCTATGGTGTTCTGTTACCTACATGTGCAGTTAAATGAGGTTTCCAGCTGAATTTCGGTAGTATTAATCTATAGTCTCTTCAAATTGAAAGGTGTTGTAACTTACTATGGACGTCGGAGACCTCTGACTAAGATGTTAAAAGCAGCGTTAACGTCTTATTATATCACAGAGTTTATTTGTATGGTAAAAAGCACTATACAGCGTTGTAACCTATCACAGTGCCAAAATCCTACTCCTATATTCTCAAAGTCTACTCAACTGTTTAAGGACACCAAATATATCCCCTGTGTGTTTGATGAGACGCGAAGTTGCCTAAATTTCTCAGGATTTAGGCATAATACACTAACAACTCCATGAAACATGACTACTTCAGTTTCAAGTCCCCAAAAATCTCCTAGCAATCAAGATATAGTGTAGACTGACAACTACTTGTAGGATGCAGGATGAAGTGTTTCCCAGGGACGTCAAGCAATCCCTTGAAAGAATGTGTTTGCAACCAACGTCCATGATCTTTAAGCAAATGTGCTATACGAGTTAAAAATTATTAACCCCATCAAGTTTAAGACACATGTTGAAAAATGTATATCTCACTAAGTAACAAACAGGAAACAAATCATCTGAAAGAATTCGGTGATCACTGTGATCCAATGGGGTTAAAGGTCAGCTCAAGTAGATGAGGAAATGTAACAACATGTTGAGTTGTGCGTCGGTGGCACAGTGGTTAGGACTCTCGCCGACCATGCACATGGTCCGAGGTTCCATCCCCTGCCGAGGCACACCCGATATCTATGGTCGGCCTTGCAATAATTTGGGCTACCGATATCCATGCTGAAAATTCCATACTTGTACTGAAAATACGGTGTGGCATCAAGCTGTAATCAAAAGTTAAAATTAAATTAACTATGAGAGGAAGTTTCTAAGTTGAATCGATGATATTTTTCCACATACCTCGTCATCATAGATAGTGCTATTTCTTATCGATTCTAGTTATGACAACTCAGGAGACTGTTGTCAAAGTTGGAACAAATGACTAAGCGCAGACAGGAATTTCGACTACATTTTTAGTCCCAAGGTAGTCTCAAGATTTAAAGCTGATGTTATCAACACATCAAATGAATTTTTGTCTTTCTGTGATTCAATAAAAACTGGATAAGTCATTAGGCACAGCGTAATCGTCTCTTGCGACACTAGCGCTGCAGCGACGTGAATCAGCTATTTTAGTAGGCACAGGTAGTCACCACAGCAACTGGAGAAGTTGGAAGTATCCTCAGTGATTCATTTGATTATTTATTCTTTGCGCTCTAAGTGAGACACAGCTCTTCAACAGCAAATATGCATTACACTGGCTTCGTTATATTCAACTTGCTCCGAGACTACTCAAAAACTCGTTTTTCCCCTTCACATGTTATTCAAACCAACATCAATCACCCATCCTGTCTCAGCATGGTTGACTTTCAGTTAACAGCTTGGCGGCTGTTGTCACTTAAACGTGTCTTCTCTGTATATCCGATTCGTCTCCATTTACTTCTGCATATTTTTGGGGAAATAAGTTGTTGGCTGATTCACTGTCACAGATTTTTGTGGCTAACTTACCATTTTCAGGTGGCGATTCGTATCTGCTGTGTCTATAGAGGATAGTTGTTGATGAAGGTTTGCATCAGCCAGTGTGAAATGCTCTATGTGATATGCGAACTATGACTCTTAAGCACATAAAAGTAAAGACCTCATATGCATTGAAAATTCCGATATTTTTCTTTGTGGTGAGTGATGTGGGCCTCCATAGTAACTTCATAGTAAAGGGCCATTGTCTAGTTTTATTCGAACCAGGCTATTAATCTCTCGTCCGTCCTATCTGCAGTAGAAAAAATATCACCTATTTCATTTGAAGGGGGTGATTCCTTCTGTTGATGATGGTTAGTTCTCATTGTTGTTTGGTGGGGATCTTCATCACCTTTGTCTTCTCCATGTTCATCTGATGTCCTGTCTTTGATGCGTTAGTGGAATCATGATAAGCTCATCATCAGTAAGCACTTGGTAGGCGTTTGGCTGGTTGAAGTAGATTACTGACTTCCCAGTGACCAATTTAGTAGGTTCCCTTCCATTTGCAGCATTTACGTGCCATATTTTCTCCCCTCCTCTTCAAATCTGAGCAGCCCTGGAAGCCAGCTTTGAACACTTTGTAGAAATTCTTTATCCCTATGCGCAGTTCATATTTCATCGAAAGAAGACACAGTAGTCGACTGGAGGTCTTTCATCTCCCGGTATCATCGATCTCAAAATTGAGGGGTTTTCTCGAATTTAGCAGAGGATAAATTCATTTACGGTGTGCTTTGAAATTTCAGTTGAGACAGTGTTGTTTTCTGCTGGGTGACTTTACTAATCCCACGCTAAAACATCTCCTACACCACTTCGAGACTGGCGAGCAAATATAATTATGCGGATAGGGTAAAATACACATTTCCATAACTCTCTTTCTTTCCAGACCAAAAGAAATCTGGTAGATGGAATCGGCTGAGGAGTGATAGCCCATAATTGTGCGAAAAGTTCCTCAGAAAGCATGTGGTTTCGAAAATCTAGAATAAATTTCATACATCTGTAAACTAAAATTCAGTCTATCAGGGTATGCAGCTGACTGATGACGTACCAAGTCAAATAGTAACCAACAAGTTAAGAAGATCAATGCAATGAATTTGTTTATCCCAGTGAATTTCAGTTCATATTTTCTACACGACTGATTGTGATTCCAGAAGTGAAAGATCAAGTGTCTAGGTTAATGACCTCTTCCTGTATCTATGAATCCATCAATTTTCGTTGAGCCAGACGTGTCGGTCGATTCTCTAGGGACTTGGTTTTTCTTGCTTAGGAGTACTTGACAGTATGGTTAAACAAAGGCGTAGAGAAAGTAATATTAATTCGGTACACATTGTTCAAACACACAATAAAGACAGCGGTGGAGAACGCCCTTAACTATTACATAGGCAACATTAATGTTGTTAACTTAATCGACTTTGAAAAGGCCTTCGGCAGCGTTGACTGAGAAATAATTCGGAAACTACTTCATCACTAGAGAATTGCTCAAAGTACTTATCAACCTCATTCAACAGCTATTTGACAGTGGTACTTGTCTAGAGGTACACAACGCAGAACCAAGGTGAAGGCAGGAGTAAGCCTAGGCTGTCTACAGTCGTCGATGATGTTCACAATTGTGGTAAACAGGATTGTGCTAGGGAATGTATCTAGGGAGCGAGAAGACAGGAGTATGTTGGACTGGTAAGAAGACTCTGAAAGATCTGAAACTCGCGGATGATTTTAACCGAATGTATCATAAACTTGAAGACTTACATGCGAAAATCAACATGCTGGCAGAAGAGGTGGGGAACGACGGTCGGACTTCAAGTAACGATAAAGAAGACAGGGGTGATAAGTATGCGCATACACCGACAAGAACAACTAGCACCAGCCACTGTCAGTGGGAGAAATTTTTAATCGGTTATAGCCTTATCCCTTATCTAGGAAATATTGTTTCAACTACAGTCTGTGTATAGGAATGTGGATGGAAAATTTTTCGGACCATTAATAATTTCAACCAGCCATATAATGAGTGAAATAATACTTCACAAACTGTTGAAGTAGTGAATAGCAAAACTTTATTCCTATAAAAAAACCTTGGGAAGAAAAAAGTAAAAACGCGCTCTACATTTGGACTTCTCTTAAAATCCAAAGAACTCGTCTCGTTTTCATAAATTTGAGTCTCTTTGAACACTGTATTGTTTAATACTGTTCTGAATAATAGTAATCTGCATTATATTACCATAGAAGAGTGACTTTTCAAATAAAAGTCGCACCGTGTTCTTATCAATTTCACCTGACTTTGTAGAAGCGTAAATTCGTATGCATTGCTTCAAGTTATATCAATGAAATGACAGAACAGTTATGGAGAAAATATTTTTCCAGTTTATTTCCATTATAATATCAAGACAGGGTGGAAAATGACGTCATATAACAGTTGAATTAATTAATTTCATCTTATTATTTGAGATGGGTATTTCCAACCAAATGAAGAAAAAAACGAAATAAAACTATGTGGGATATAATGGAAATGGATATTTATTTATTTATTTCATTTATTTCGATTACAGTTTGATGCCACACCATATTTTCAGTTCAAGTATGGAATTTTCAGCATGGGATATCGGTAGCCCAAATTATTGCAGGCCGACCATAGATATCGGGTGTGCGTCGGCAGGGGATCGAACCCCGGACCATGTGCATGGTCGGCGAGAGTCCTATCCACTGTGCCACCGACGCACATTAGCATTAGCTCCCTAGAAAAATTGATCTCACTGCGCTGAAGTATACTAAGGGGAATATTTTCTTCGAGCCAGTCTATTCTGAGATATTGTTCATTTAGTATATGTGTAAAACTTGGGCATTGTAGTAGTAAGTAATTCCATATGAGTTTGTTTATTAGATATATCACACAGTGAGTGAAACAGTATTATTTAATGGATGACACAGTTTCCAACAAAATTTATTGTTCATGATCATTCCGTCAATTATAATCACACGACTTCGAAACTTGAGTTTTATAGTTGTCTTTGTTCTTTCCTATTTTTCGTCGCAGAGGTGGAGGAATTCTTCAGATGTTTAGCTGGACAGGTGTTGAATCATTCCTATTACACGTATTTGCAGTTGACTCGATAAACAAATCTTCCGTTATCAATCCCTCCGTCCATCCTGCTGGTACATTAGATTTTAAAACTATCATCTTATTCCATCCATCATTTTGTATGGTTGTGAGCGACTGCATGTAGCGAGTGCTATAGCTGAACTATTCTCTAGGTTTTTTATCTTATTCGGGTCAAGTATTCTAGATTTCGCTGAGCTTTTATGCTCGGCTAGTCTGACTGTCCCTGTTCTACTACTTTGACCTGACAGTCATCCGCGCAGGGTAATAGATACACTAAACTGTTTTGTTTTACTGGCTCCACAGGATTCTTCAACCGACAAAGCTTGTTTCTAATTGAGTTTGTGCGTTTGAATGCCAGCCACTTTTATTCCTGCCTTGTGAAGAGTTCTGCGTAAGGTTTCCGAGGTCCCTTCCTTTTATAGAATTACTACTGATGATTTAGTTTCCTTATTGTTAGTGTTGTCATTATCCCGTGCACGTTTGACACGCATGTCGTCATTAATATTACTACTATTATTATCACTATCACTACTATCGTTATTTTAATTTTTCCATTTCCCTACATACTTTCTGACTAATTTATCAGGGTAATTATTATGTTTCAAAGCTTCTCCTCTTATATGTCACACTTCCTGTCGTAAACTTTCCTTGTTACTACTGAGTTTTTGTGCTCTATTATTAAAACGTTCCACCCAACTTATTTTCACTGACATAGATCGGGTGGGATGATCAGAAGTTCAAATATCTGTTTGAATGTGTGGGTTTCCTGTAAACGCTAGTGTTTAACTTCCCATCGTCTTTCCTTTTTACGCTGCAATCTAATACTGGAAGGTCCCCTTTCTGACTTTTCAAATCATAAGTGAATTGTATTGCCTCTACCTTTGAGCTAAAGTGTTCAAACAATCTACCTACATCTTGTGTTCTAAGTACAGTGAATGTATCAACTACATACCTACACCATACTTTTGGTGTGGGGCTGAACGTTTCAGCTGCTATGTTTTCCCACCTATCCATGAATATATCTGCCACAACCGGGGATATTGGTAAACCCATGGCAACTACCTTAGTTTGTTTTTATATTTTCCCTTGGAGGAATTTAAATACTGTGAAAGTCAGGCATAGCTTCACACCCAGCATTATGTTCTCAAGTGGCACTTTCGTTCTAAATTCGAGCTCTTGATCAGAAATTAGTTCGTTTCTGACTGCCACTGTAGTCATATTTATTGGTAAACTGACAATGTCAAAACTAACCAGTTTTTCTTCGTAATCTAATTTGAAATTATCTAATCTATGTTTCAGTTCATAAGAATTTGTTAGTCTAGATTTTGAAGTTTCGAAGTTGTGATTGTAACTGATATGATTATGGACTATAAATTTTGTTCGAAACGTCATCCAGTAAATAATACTGTTTTATCACTGTGTGATACATTCAATAAACGAACTAATATTGAATTGTTCATTTAGTATTTTTCCAAACTTATTCACAATATAATTACTTTAGAATCCCGTCACTTAGGAAGTATATTAGTTATTTGGAAATATAAACCACATAATGAGAGCATATTTCGCTGTTCACCAAAGTATGGATTATAATTCTCATTTGACGAGGTAGTGTAGGAGTTGAAATTTGTATACTTCATTCACTTTTTTAAGGGCGAAATTATTAAGTCCTCTGGTTCTCCAGCTTATAGTAATCCCGAAAAGAGAGAGAAGGCTGGACATGAGGCTATAATATCCCCCTCCCCGTTAAAAGTAATATCAGAACTACTGAAATTTCACTCAGTATGCTTGAAGCCGTGTGCTGCACTCGGGGACCAAATTGAACAGAAAAATTTATTGAATGAATAAATTTTAACTGATTAAACATTTTTCATTAAAATTTTCGAAAGAATGGATACTGAACAAAGAATACGCTTTTTGATAACCTGTCCTTCATCAGGCTCTACAGTTATATGTACATTATAGTAGATGAATGAATTAGTGTTATGAACAACATTAATGTTGTTTAAATAACATCGAATCAGTAATAATATTAACAGATTACAGTTCAATAGCATCAACATAAAAATAAGCTGAATAACAGAAAAATTAGGAAAGACAACAATGATACAAATTCATGAATTTATTGTCTCTACTGAAGGCTGACCAGGGCAGTGGTGGTGGGTGACTGGATTTGCTTCTTCTGCACACAGAGCACTGGTTGTTGCAAGCGAATTGCAATGGCCTCTGCTGCTTGGAGCCTGCGGTACTTCGATGTTTTTTGCAATTTACTTGCTACCAATATCTAGTCGATTCCACACATGTATATAAATGAAGGAAAGAAGTTGTGTGAGTAACTTGATATGATTATGAGCAATAGTTTGTGCTCGAAACGTCATCAGTTAATATTACTATAGAACACCACTGTGTGATTTAACAAAATAAAATCTTATCCATTATGGAATTATACTCTACCACAGTGCCCAAGTTTTAAACTTATATTTGGCACCCGGTAGATGATAGAGAAGGATTCCTCAGTGCTGGCTGGTTTTGTAGCCGGTTTGGACCAGATGGTCTATTATCGAACTGTTAATGGTTTTCACTACACTTTTACGTAGTCATCCTGGTAGATGTTCTCGAGAAAGCACAAATAATCAAGTTCCTAGATCAACGGCCGATACATCTCGCTCCATCACAAGCGCAGTTGAATTTGTAGATACAATTAGAAGTGGCTAACTAGTCTAGGTAATTCATCTTTCAGTCGAGGAATCATCATCGGTCGTGTAGAGAATAAGACGTATAGTTCGCCAGCATTAAAAGTTCTTTGAACTGAATTTCTTAATTTCTTCGTAATTATGTCACTTTGTATATCGCCCTTGAATTGTAGTTGTATATAAAGAGGCTTTTTGTGTACGGAGAGTGAGTAGTCTTTTTCCGCTTTCTTTGTCATATGTTTCTTGACAAATTTGTCGGGATAGCAATTTTCAATCAAGGTAAAATATACAATGTTTAATTCATCTTCAATTAATTCTTCCGAGCTCTAACTCTGTGGCTGAGAGTGTTTACTAAATTTCTTTTGCACTTGAGAGGAACGAAGCTGTGAAAATATGTAAATTGTCTTGTCCATGTGCTTTTCCTGCATAAATTTCTCTTTATACTACCATCTGGTTTTCTTGAAGTGGGTACATCTAGGAAGGCGATTCTATTTTGAGATTCCTCTTCACCTGTGGATTTGATAGCTGAATGTACTTCATTGAACTGAGTTATTGTTGCGTTCCTATCTGAATTATTATCACAAAGAATGAAGGCGTCAGCCCATTGCCACCCCGTCCACTTGTCTGTAAAGTGTGCCGTCAAATTTGAAATTTACATTCATGGTACGCCTTAATAACAATTCTTTTAGGATTTCATTACGGATGCCAATGTTTATCTTTGCGAACTGACAAGATGCATAGTAAATTGAAAGTACTGAATTTTCAATTTGAAAAGTATGATTTGCAATTGACAGGTTTTAATATAGAAAAAATCCCCATTTAGACATTTAGAAAAAAGAAAGATTGAGCGAAGAAATAGTAACTTTTCAGTTAGATCCTCATCTCTGGCTCTACTCTAATATATATAACATTTTTATTACAATACACAACAGTTTACCAATCATCAAGTGGCACTGGTATGTGTGTTAACAATAATTAGTCAGTATCAACATGTTAACGGAGTGATAGTTAACGAAGAAAATTAATACACATTTAAAAGGTAGAAATGGTATTAACGTCAACCTTATGCTCACTATCTACAAGGTGTGCTACAATAGAGCTACAAATAGATCTTGTTTGTCCCTTGCTTAACCAAATTGGATTATGTTCGGAAATACGATGGAGAACCTGCCTAATTGTACGCCCAATGTTGCTGGCTCCGCAGCTGCAGTCAAACTGGTAGATACACATGACATATTTTATTTTATGTATTAGCAGCACACCCAAATAGACAGAGAGAGTTCATATGGATTGAAGTTATTCGTTTAACTAGATACATCTCCGACTATCTGGACAACAGACACCAAAAGCGACTATCCTGGATTTGCATCACGTTAATATGTCTGACAAGTGCAACCAGTATATCTTTTTGCTGTTTCCCACAACTCATTTTAAACATTAGTATATGTCATCTTGAAGTAATAATGTGATAAACGCATTCAAATTCAAATCTAGTGTCAGTGTTAGTGAATCTCTTATAAGTTGTTGATAAAGACATATTATATAATGTAGCAAATGATATAGCAAGGTGTTCTATGGGTTAAATATCTTTAATGTCAACGTAATCCTAACATTCACGCTTCAACATTCTATGTGTAGAAAAAATAATGGCCCAATGGTCTACGAGCTAAGTCACCTTGTACCAGAAGGTCCTGGTTTCGAACCATGGTGGATGAGTACTGATGAAGAGGCCCAAACAAGGGCGAAACAGCTGTCAGACATTACTCCTAGGTTTTGCAATGATTCTCTAACTGATGTCACCTCATAATGAAATTCTCCAACCAATTAAATGTATGAAGCTTTATAAAACAATAACCAGTTGAAAATTTATCTTGAGCATATAGAAGTACAATTTCTGAAGTAGTTTAATATATCGATAACAAGTAATGGCTGCAGAAATAGTCTCCTCTAAGAGGGCGCGGATGTATTTATGTATACCTTAGTGTCTCCAAACCTTGTTTTATTTATTATGTTATGATTGTTATTATCACAACCATGAGCCCACATTAAAACCAACTACATTTAGTCGCCTGCTTAAATCTTCTCGTTACCTAATTTTCCACGGAGCGCAATGCATTAAATCTATTCAGTTCTACTTTGTTTTAAACACCTATTTAACTTCTTGAGGAACACTCTGTACTCACACACCTGTTTGAACAGCTTTCAACATACTGCTTAGTCTCATTTTGAAGGGATAACTATGTCAGGGGTTGGAGCATTTTCCAGACAGAAGAAAATTTCGTCGAATAACATGCTATAGATTACCGTCTTGTTTAGAGAGTCTGCTTACGGAGTAGATAAAAATAGACTGAAAATTCTCTACTATGTATAAACATGTTCAGAAATACATTTTTTCATTTATAAATTTATGAGAAAATCAATGATTTTAAAAGATACATTAATGAACAACTAGGAAAGTAATATTTAACTTCCTTTTGCAACATTTCAACATGAATTCGTATCTATGTCTAAACCAAGTTCACTTTTAACAGTTTGAAAATATTTGGGCATTAGGTATATGATATTCATTATAATGAAGGTTTTCTTGTATTTCCCAATGAATGAAAAAACCAAACGACATTGTTGCTTTTACTGACGTTTGGCTATTTAATTCTGCTGCTAATAGCTTTATCAAAGTATTATTAAACCAGAATTTAGAAAATCTCAGCTTATATATAACAACTTAATCATCGTTCCTCAGCATAGGGTCATATCTGCGTTGTCAAATTCACCATTTGGTAAAGATAACAAAACCAGGTGTAGATTGCTGAATTCGGTACGTGTACGAAATTACAAAAGCAGCATATGTTTAAATAGTGAATATCCTTATCACATTCATGCTGATTTTGTCATCTCATGGAGGAGGGGAGAGTGTGTAGTAACCACGTCAAATTCTGTTCTAATGCATCATTCCTATTCAGACAATTTGGATTCCATCTGATATGAAGTGCTTCTGATATTAGACGTTCTTTGCGATTTCTGAAATTTTTCTGGATTATTTCAATATTGTCAAAATCCATTTTGTAGTCTGATTCTATAGCATGTAGACGACCTATGGCTGGTGATTTTGCAAGCTTTTCTAGTTCAACTGGATTTCTCACTGGTCGAACAGATGCTCTACGGTGTTCGTCTCTTCTGATACCTTGATTTTTCGCGATGTTTGTCCGATGTATATCGCATCACATTCCAAGCATTTTATTTTATAGACACAATTAGATAGAGAATTTTGAGGGATTTGGTCTTTCATATGAACAAGGTTGCTTCGCAATGTGTTTGATGTTTTGAAGAAAACTCTGATGTCGAGCTGATTGAGTACTCTTCTGATATCGTCTGACGTCTCCGCTCTATACGGAATGACAACTGTTGAGGTCCATGTTTTTGGAACACGTTTTCGACCATACTTAATGTCAGTGTTGATTTTGTTGATGAATCAACACGAATGTGATACGCGACTTGACTATGTAAACGTATGCTGCTTTTATAATTTCATGCACGTATCAAATCTAAAAATCTACACCTGGTTTTGTAATCTTTATCATTTGGCCAATTTGATAACGCAAAAATAACCCGTACTGAGGAAAAATGATTAAGTTGTTGTATATAAGCTTAGATTTTTTTGATTGCACACTAGTCAGTAACTAGTGTAATGTGTCTAGTCCTATCTTCGCTGCAGACTGAATTCTATCAGTCAACCGTCGAATACCAACAATTCACAGTGCACCGTAATGGCGAGCCACCGAGCATGGTAGCCACATTGCAAGCTTGACTGATAGAATTCAGTCTGCAGCGAAGATAGGACTAGACACATTACACTAGTTACTGACTAGTGTGCAATCAAAAATATTCAATATAGTCCTACAGGAGACCAATCACAAGCCTGAATAGCTCAGTGGTAACGTCTCTGACTGCAGCACTGGGTGACGCGGGTTCGAATCTCAGAAGGGACATGAGTTCCTTCAAGGTTGCAGATACGCCTTGCTGACGAGTGCCAACTAGCACGAAACCGAGGTCAGGCGAGGCTAACTGTGGCCGATTGCCTCCACATCTTATACCAACAAGCTTAGATTTTGTAAATTCTGTTTTAATAATATTACTTTGATAAAGCTACTAGCAGCAGCATTAAATAGTGAAACGTCAGTGAACACAACCTTTACTATATTGAATTCGTATTGTTTAATTATCTCTATACAGACAGTTTCTTTCTTAAACTGGTGCAAAAAATCTAACATGAATACGTGATAACTGCTAATAACAAATTGCAACATTCAAACATTTCTTAGAAAAATCTTGCTTTGATTTTCTAAATGTGCTGAGATAACGTTATATTTGTCAAAGTAAGAACTTCAGAATATGAATTCTTCACAAAATTCAGATAAACAACCAGAGTTCAGTATAACAAAATAAGTAAAGAGTTAATTGGTGGATGGTGACTAGCAGTGGAATCCAGGGCAACGCGCATTTCGTCCTATTTTGGACTCGTCATCTGTATGTGTCTACATTCCGCGGTGAGTGATGATGTTCCCACTGAGGCTGGAACCGAGTGCCCATAGTTTCAAACGCCAAAGCGTTATCCACTAGACTACTTGGGCCAAGACAGCCACCACTTGTGCAACGGGGGGACATGTCAATCTGAGACCGAGCACTTCTGTCCAATCAATCGACGGGAAAATCTAAAATTGAATTAAATAAGTAAAATGTTTGAAAATATATAGTGGTCATGGTAATATCAATAATAATAATAATCTACTTTATTCCAAAAACAGTACTTATAATACAGAATGGAATTATCAGCATTTGTCACAATATTGCATCTGATGTACTCAAAATATAAGTAAAATTAAAAATTAAAACAAAATTAACCAGAGGAATTTGTCCACATTTACGGTGGAAATAGAGTCAAAAATATTCGAAGTACGAATTAAGAATATTAAATATAATAATAATAATAACAGTGAGATTGTTTCAAACAGTATCGGCGATTCGGTTTGGGAATTTTAGCATGTTACAGAGTATTGAACCTAATGTTCTGTTGATATAGTGTGGTGAGGGGAAATACAAAATTAACTGTTATAACACAACTTAAATGATGTTCACACTTATGAAGAAATAAAGAAATAAAAACAAAGTATTGAGAGGATTATAAATATAAGAAGTATTATACCAATAAAGGTTGATGTTGTAAGGGTGGAGCAAATGGTTTATTAACTAGTGCAAAGAAGGTTAGTTAGTTAGTGCCTGACACTATTTTCATCACATAAAGTAAGTGCCGCCAAATATGGTATAGTGGATGTCTTATACTTAGGCGTACGTGCTTAAAGTCTTCTGAAAAGACTTCTTGTTTTACCTGAGGTAGAGACACAAGGTTGGATCTGCGGTGCTGCTACAGTCTGACAAGATTCCCTTGGCAAATTTGTTGCGTGACACCAAGTGCCTATCGATGACGATGTCAACGATATGGCTCAATTGGATAGCTGCCACTCGCCCTACTGATAGTCATCAGAGGTCTTCGAAGTATCCACGAAAGAATAAGGGTTAACAGTAATAAGAATAGGTAAGATGCACGAGTTGACAAATTGTAAGAGGAGGAGGGGTTGGGTTATGCCCAATTGCCTTAACTTCTGACTGTAAAAGTCAGACGTAATATTCTTTTAGAAATCGCTAAGACATGGGAAAACCAGGATAGGTCAGAAAAAAGAATTAATCCAAGATACTTAACTTCAGACTTGATTTCTATATCCTCACTATCATCAATTTTGCAACGGTCATAGGAACCAACAGCTTCATCATTTAACTTTCGCTTACACCGGAAACTGAAATTAACAGTCTGACATTTGGAAGGATTTAGTTGAAGACCATTAGACGAAGACCATTTGCTAACTGCTGATAGAAAGCTGTTCATCTTATTTCAGTCCAGCTGGGAGTTAACAGACTTTGAAATAGTCCGCATACTTAACTAAGTTCATTTCATCAGAGTTAGACAAGTCATTCAAGAAGAAAGAAAACAGAAAAGGAGAAAGAACAGCGCCTTGAGTGATACCAGCCTCATTAAGCAATGAAGTGGACGACTTCGCCTGACATACAGTGTACTGCTTTCTTCCTGAGAAATAAGAATGCAGACATTCGACAACCCAAATACTGGTAGATATGAGTGGTATCTGGCTACTCATTTCAATCAATCAGTAGTATACAGTTTTATGCACAAATATTTGCATTTTTTGATGATACTTGTCCAAAGGCGAAGATTTAAAGACTAAAGTTAGCACGAGGGAAATCGCCAACGGATTTCTTGGGGAACCAGTACTTACAATCCATAGGGGATACCAGAAATCGACAAAGAAGGAGATGGATTAGAAACTATCCATTAATTATCCAGATCTCAGGTTTCATGAGCATATCGTCGATCTCAGAACACTAAACCTAATACGCAGAATACAATGCGAGGTAACCGACGCGAAAGAACAGAAAATGATAGGTTAATACCATTTTTGATCCTTCCACCGACAACGAAACAGGATAACAATGTACTTTTAAGTTTCCGATAGTATTTCTCAAGTCCTCTGCCAACCAACATACGACTATATATATATATATACCCAAATATAGTGAAGACAGTGGGCTGAATGTGGGGATACCCACAACCGACTTTAAAGGACTACTTTTAAGATGTATACTTGTAACGACAGAAGGCAACAGATCATTTATTAAGGAAATCAACGCATATTTATATATTTTCATGTACATTACTATGGATATTTAAGCAAACAAACACAGTCTTCCGATTGGTTGTTTCTCACGTAAAGTTAATCTTTCATCTATTTGTGACTGTTTCTTGAATGTCAAATCCTCTATATGTTAACTGCATCCGCCTACGCAAAGTCTGCTGTGGTCGGCTTTGAATCAATCTTTGTTCACATTTTCTCACGACAAATCTTGGGAATGTAAATACTGACGTCAATTACTGTCTACCAATTTGGCTAGCAGCCATCTCTCATCACATTCTTCCCCCCGTCAAATAGCTTCGCGCGCAGGCGTTCCGACCTTCGAAGTGATGCATCCTCTAGTTGATGATTGTTACAGACAGGCTTGTCCCAATGAACCCATCGTTGGATCTGACTGGCGTTAACTCGTTTTTGTCTGTCACCTCTTCTGATGGTATATACTTGACTTCGTCTTTTTGTGACTGTGTATAGTCCTTCCCACTTTGGAAGGAGTTTTCGTGAACCTGGCCCGCATCCAACTGCATATCTTCTGTCTTTACACTTCACTTGGTCCCCGACTGCAAAGGTAATGCACTGAGTCTTTTCTCTCAGCTGGAACTTCGCGATATCCCTCCGCTGCTTCTGCTGTATTATCACATTCTTGACGGCCTCTTTCCGTTCTGCTTTTAATTTCGTCGTACTCCACTTTTGGTGAAGGGGCCAGGTCTCGTTGTGTATCGGTAATCGTGGTTTTCTACCATACATCAGTTGAAAGGGTGACTTTTTTGTTGTTTCCTGGGTGGTGGCACGATGTGTTAGTAGAGTCAGTGGCAGCTCCGTTTCCCAGTTACCGCCCTTCGAGGCCAGCCACTCCTTCAGCGTACGGTTGTTTCTCTCCGTCAGGCCATTCGTTTGTGGATGGTATGGGGTCGTTCGGATCCTCTTGATGCCAAGCTGTTGCAAACGGGAAGTAAATTCTTCACTTTCGAAACACGGACCTTGGTCTGTCAGTATTGTCTTTGGTACGCCATGGTCTGCAACGATATGTCTAACTACTGCATCTGTCACGGTCCTTGCGCGTTGGTCTGGGATTGCTACGTCGTCTACCCATCATGTCGCGTGTTCCGTCATCAACAAGAGGTACTGATTACCATTGGATGTCTGAGGAAATGGACACACGACATCTACGGACCACAAGTCACATATCGCCGAAACTGGAATCGACTGTGGCGTTGGTTATATGCACCGATTGCCTTTCATTAGCTGGCACAGTGGACATCCAAGTACACATCTTGCTACATCTTCTCTCATACCTGGCCAGTACATACTTTGTCTCAAGAGGGCGGTTGTTCTGGCCACTCCGGTATGTGCTAGCTGGTGGCATTCTTCTATCATGTCGTGGCGCGACGACTGAGGTATGACAGCTAGCCAGCTTCCGTCGTCCTCTCGCCAGGTCAGAGTCCCGTAGACATTCACTCTTAGTCGATCTCTCTGTCTGAGTAGTGTGGTTAGCTACTTTTTTTTGATTTAAAGCTTGATTCCACACCGTATTTTCAGTACAAGTGTGGAATTTTCAGCATGGATATCGGTGTAGCTGGATCCACTTCTATTCCGTTGGTGATCACCTGTATTACTGTATTCAGCGTATCGTCCAACCTTTGTCTGCGTGCCAGTCTTAGTGGGTCTTGTTCTACTGCATGCACACCGTAAGCGACCTCGGGCAACTCAGACTCGTCTTCTAGTCTCGATTACAAATCTGCCAAGACATTTTCATTTCCAGGAACGTGTGAGATGGTAAAATCGTACTCCTGAAGACGCAACATTCACCGTGACAATTTCCCTCGTGGGTCTCTCGCTGTCTTCAGAAACTGTAGCGGCTTATGATCCGTTTCGATGTGGAACCGCCGGCCGAGTAAATAAGGTCTCCATTTGTCGATTGCCCATACCATCGCTAAACATTCTTTCTCTATCGTTGAATACTTTCGCTCTGTGTGTGTCAAAACCCGACTGGCATACTCAACGATTCCCTCACCCTGTCTTAGGACCGCACCTATGGCGTAGTCACTGGCATCTGTGCACACTGTGAACTGCCTTCCAGGTACAGGTAGCTTTAGTGTCATTTGTTGGTGGTCGAGCAGCTGTTTAATCCTGTTGAATGTCTTCTGCGATTCCTCCGACCGAACAAACTTCAGTTCACCTAGTAGCCTGTACAGAGGGGCTGCTATTTCATTGCAGTTCTTCACGAAGCGACTATAAAACGCTGCTCTACCTAAGAATTGTCTCAACTTTCTCTTTGAATTCGGAGCTGGGATCGTCTTTATCGTCAAAATTTTCTCCGGTAGTGGTTTAATCTGACCATTTCCTACTTTATGTCCCAAAAGAGTTACACTCTTTTTGGCTATCTGAGACTTGGTTTTGTTGACGCGCAGTCCAAACTCTTCGATGCGTCGCAGCACGGCTTCCACATGGTTCACACGATCGTTTTCGTTTTGACTATATATGACGAGATCATCACCGTACACCTCAACGTCCTTCAAGTTCTTAAGTAATAGCGTCATCAGTCGTCTGAACGTGAACGGTGCACCTGCTAGTCCGAACGGCATGCGTTTAAATCGATATTGTGTCTGACCAACGATGAATGCCATCTTATCTCTATCACGAGGTTTTACCGGCATCTACCAGTATCCTGAGCGAAGATCGAGAACCGAAAACAAATTTGCGCCTTGTAGACGATCTAAAGTTTCTATTACTGTTGGCATGGCACACGGTCTTAACTCTGTCATACTGTTTAACTGTCGAAAATCAACGCAGAATCTATACTTCTTATTCGCCTTTTTTACTAACAGCACTGGAGAGTTGTACGGGCTATCAGCTTCTTCAAGAATATCATCTTTTAACATCTCTCGCACCTGTCGCTCAACTTCGCCTTCTAAATGACATAGAACTCTTCGCGTGGTAAATGACGTTACTCTCGTGCCACTTAACGGAATTTCATGATTCACCTTATCGCAATAACCGTATGGGTCCCCATCTCCATTAAACAGATGATCATATTTGCTGAGTAACTTTTCTATACTTCGGACTTCCGATGCTACCTGACTATTCTCGTGCATGCTTAAACACCCGTACTTCGTAACGACAACCCTTTCCTTCATGTTAATCAATGCATCCACTTCTCGCAAAAAGTCCGCCCCAAGGAGTGTTCGGCGCAATTCAGGTACAACCAGGAATGGGAAAGTCACGCAATCCTCTCCAATTCTAAGCCTGCAGTCTGAAACTCCCGTGATTCTTAACACGTGACCTCCAACTATCTGCACTGTCAACGAACACGGTTTTATACTCTCACATAGACTCCTATCTACGAGTGAGACTGCTGCCCCTGTGTCGATTAAACACACCAACTCGCGATCATTTACCCGTAACTTTGAATATGTTGCCCCCTTCTCCATCGCCCCTATTACCTCAAATCTCGAGACACAGGAAGAAGACACAGTATATCTTTTAAAAATTCTTCTTTGTCGTCTTTCTGGACAGCGGTCTCTCCAGTGCCCCAGTTTGCCACATGCGAAACACCGGTCTCTCTGCACGCTCAGTCTCAGCGCGGCCACTTCACGTTGCAACTCTTCGATTTGTTTCTCACACTGCTCGGATTTTGGTGGCTCTACCGCTGCAACCGTCTTACTCAACAGTTGTCTGGTCACCTTCGCAAGCTCTCCGATGTCCAGTGGCTGTACGGCGTTAACCAGATGTAGCTGTTGGGATATATGTTCTGGGACACTATCCATAAACTGGGATGCCAACATTTGTGCCTCAGAATCTTCGTCCAGTGTTGGTAGAGCGCGACGAAGTAGGCTTGTCAAGGTCAGTGCCAATACGAGAGGGTCACCGTCAACTCCCAGCTTCATGGTGCGAAACTGCTGCATTGCCCGCTCTCTGTCCATCGGGCTGTCAAACTACTGCTTCAAGCGTTCAACCACTGACTTCCAAGTTGGTTGCCCCTCTGTTTGCTTCACACTATCATATGCTGCCTTCGCCCGGCCTCTCAGTAGCGTTCCAAGAACAACCGTCTTTGCTGATGGCTCTTGCACGCCATTCAACTCTACAATAGCTTCGAAGTCCCTTAAGAAGATCCATATGTCTCCTTCTTCAAAAGCTGCAGGCCATGGGACTTTCATTTCGCGACAGGCAGCGACACCAAATGTAACAACAGAAGGCAAGAGTCAGGCAACAGATCATTTATTAAGGAAATCAACGCATATTTATATATTTTCATGTACATTACTATGGATATTTAAGCAAACAAACACAGTCTTCCGATTGGTTGTTTCTCACGTAAAGTTAATCTTTCATCTATTTGTGACTGTTTCTTGAATGTCAAATCCTCTATATGTTAACTGCATCCGCCTACGCAAAGTCTGCTGTGGTCGGCTTTGAATCAATCTTTGTTCACATTTTCTCACGACAAATCTTGGGAATGTAAATATTGACGTCAATTACTGTCTACCAATTTGGCTAGTAGACAGCTCTCACCACACACTCATATATATCAATGAAACTCTGAAGAGATTGATTTAAAGAATGCTGTTATGGAATGGTCAACTGACAAATTTCTACAGCTGAGTACCTGTATATCAAAAACGAAACCTGATCCGGTCGCCTGCCGCTCACATTCGGCATATATGTAGCCCCTATATTGTGGAGGATGAGTTAAATCTTTTTAAAAATCCTAACGAAAACAGATTTCCGCCACGATTTTTAGATAGGGATATGTCGTCAGAACCTGTGGAGCGTGATTTGTCATCTGTAACCAAGAAATACTGTAAATGAGCTTGGAATGCAAAGGTGACTTAGCTTGTGGTGTTATTAAAAGAACGATCTCATAGTCCCTGAGAGAACATTCCCTGCTGCGTCGTTGCGAATAGCGTTTTCTAATCCAACCATTACTATTCAATAACCTGAAGGACAAGATTCCGCTGTTGACCAACTTTATTTGCGGAGCTAGGCATATCGTTCGTTCAACTCTACGTTTGTCCAAAAGTGTGCAAGAGCACTGTCCTGAATGGTTACGAAGAGGTAGAAGTGGAGCAATAAGAAGCACGATCATTGAACATTTGGTCGATAATGATCACCCTATCTCTGTAGCGTCCACCTTTAAAGTCATCTACAAGATGAAGCGTAATTTGCCTAAATCACTATCTATCCGACTCATCTGTATTGCTGAGGCTTTGGCCATCGAAACAGAAAAGCCAGATCTCTGTATACAGAAAACGTTCTTTCAACCCCCCAACTTTCGTGGTCTAAATCCCTCTCTGCTAAAGTATGCTGATCACCAATCATATTTTGGCGCTACTTATTTTCGTTTCGTCTACTCAATTTGTATGCTCTTCGTTTATTACGCAGATTGCTACTATTATAGTTCTCACTTTGAATTGTCCCTGGTGTTATTTCACTTGTTCCAGTTGACATTCTAAATCAAGTTTGTTTTGAAACGTAAATTTTGTTATCGAATTTCACGGAATGTTACGTGACGTCCTTATTTTTATTTTTATTCTATTTGCCTAATGATACTATAATTTCATATCCCTTCCGAGTTCTCTACATCTCATGAATTATTCTGTATATTGGTTCGAGGATTTCATCATGAGCTGACATCAGTTAGAGAACCATTGGAAAACCTGCAGGGGGTACTGGACAGCTGTTCCGTTTGCGACTCTTAAGCAGTACGCACCCACCGATACGGTTCGAACCCACGACTTTCTAGTTACAAGACGAGCTTGTAGACCATTAAGTCACCCAGACTCAATCCAATGGTCCATGAATTCTGACTTCTGCGAATTCATGATATAGCGCGACCAATTCGCAATGTCTTCTTCAATGAGTTATGAGTCATGTTTTGGCAGAAGTTAGAGTTCATGAACCGTTGGATAGGGTCCCACTGACTTAGTGGTCTACGAGCTTTCCTTGTAGCGGTAAGATCCTGGTTCCAAAACCTGGCGGTGGGTGAGCACTGCAAAACAACCGTCAAGTACTCTCAAGTTTTCCAATGGTTCTATAACTGATGTCCTTTAACCAACCAAACAAAATCCCTACAAACCAATACTTGAATATTCTATATACGAAATTAATTGTTTTGTCACTTGACATCTAACTCTGGTGTCTCCTCATTTACGGATAAATCATTCGGAGGGGAGGCAAAATACTGTGAGTCTTGCCTCATTTTTTTCAGCTCTGTCTTCGGACAGAGTATTTGAGCGTCGGTGGCACAGTGGTTATGACTCTCGCCGATCATGCACATGGTCCAGGGTTCAATCCCCTGCCGACACACACAAGATATCAATGGTCGACCTGCTAGATTTGGGCTACCGATATCACAAGTTCAAAATTCCATACTTGTACCAAAAATACTGTGTGGTTACAAGCTATAATCAAAATAATAAAAAAATAAAAACATTGTAATCACACACATTTTAATTGCATTTCATACTACTATTATTTTATGTATTAACCACTATGATTGTATTCATCTCCCGGATATAATTTCTTAGATATCATGTATATACTATTGAGTGCGTCAGTGGCACAGCGGTTAGGACGCTGACCGACCATGCTCATGGTTCGGAGTTCGATCACAAGCCGACGCCAGAAATAAAGCTGGTAAAGAGGGAAGGCTGGGTGTGAAGCTAGTAACCCCATCCTGTAAAAATAATCGCCATTGCTATTGAAACTTCAAGCGTCTAGGTTGAAGCCCTTTGTTCCACTGGAAAGGTGAAGGAATAAAATAAAAATAGTAGAAATGAATAATACTATTGTACAGCTTGATAATAAATTCGTTGAACGGAGTCTCTTTGCCGAATCACTCGTTTTGATTTTCTGTATGTCCCAATGAGAATTTTCCATAAACTTGAGATTCATTCATAAGTTTGGAAATATAAATACTTTTAATAAATTTATGTTATTCTTCTGTGTGCCTTCATTATTTGTAAATATACTATTAAAACGAACCACAGAGATTGTATTTCAACATTCTAAGTAGCTTCCTTTATCCAAAAAACTGTTGACATACACTCTACTGGTGTTCACCAAGAATGAGT